>OX438925.1:28557714-28940214 GCA_949316025.1 Lapara coniferarum | reverse complement strand
TTCACAACTCTGTTCCACTCGTTGTTTTGCTTTGCACAAATTTGGTGCATTCGCTACTTTTACAATGGAATCTGCACTAGTTAGGGGTGTTTTAAATATTCGTGGTATTTCGGTGGTATTCGTTTAAACGAATTTTCAAATGTTAGTCGAATATTCGAATTTTGTTTTATATCCTGACATGGGATTACTGTAAAAAAGTGTTATTTTAAACATAAGAGAGCATGCGACCATGTCACTTATGAGCTCCTGATGACACTGCCGTCCATAAACACCCATGGTACTAGAAGAATCATCGACGCGTTTATCCCAAATAATATAATGACGATCAACGAGAGACGTGATGCTTTCGATCTCAATAGTCGCCCAAATTATGCTGGCCTATTTTAGTAGAAACATATCTTCTGGCCACTCCAAACGATCGTCTCTGGCTGGTGTTTCGCCCTGGACAGGTAATTCATACATGTGTTTTCGAGTACGTGACTGCGTTTATTTTCCGTATAAATAACATCTATCTATAAAATTGGAGTTAATGAGGAAGATATTACGACGTGTTGTGTGCATTCGGGGTTGTTAAGATTAGTTAGACGCGCCTAGCAGAGCGTGCAAAGGAAAGTAGTGGGACAAGTAGCGTCACGGTTGAACAAATTGATGTTCCTAATGGCCGCCATTACAGACATTGTGTGCGCCCGATCGAACATAAAGGTCGACGAGAGCCCCGCCCGGGATCAGCTTCTAAAGAAAAAAGTATGAAAGGCGATATTCATAAATTTGTGAAAAGCTATGTGATTTGAAAAAAACCCATTTCGCGAGTCGTATTGCTTATTTATTCAATTTGTTCGTTCGTTTGGATTTTATAAAAGTTTTCAACTACACCTGTGCTCCCTATTAGGTAAACACGAAGAGATTATCTTCAAATATACCCTAACGCTGATTAAAATTCTGAATAGGTATTCATTCTTACAACCCATTTCCTTCATTCGGATATGATAATTTGGCGCCAAAATGTATTCGTGTAAGCCGACTTTTGTGTTTCATGTGAGACGCTTGGAAAGCGGGCTGGAGCTAAGTATAATAATCTACATACACAGTGTATGTTCACAATGAGCCTACCAGTTTTGCTGACGGTTGTTGTCAATGACACTTAATATAACTAATTTAAGTTTTGTGAAGTTTTGTGACAACACTGAACACCCTGACGCGGTAATACGAAAGCCTTGTTAAGCGAGGAACCGGCAGATAAAAGTTATCGTGAAAAGTCTGCAGCCGCAACAAACTTACCAACTGTCTTCAGGTAGGATAAGGGAAACTCGATTAAGAAAGCAGAAAAAGTAATTTGGGGTCGTGCGAAACAGGAGTTCGAAGAGTATAAGTTTAATTAACCATCGGCCAGCGACACTACACAAGTTGCGCACTTTGTTTATAAACTGCATATGAATTGTATTCTGCGTAGGATACTTTTATTTTTAGTTCACATTTTAAAACTCTGTCGTGGCTTCAGAATGATAATTGAGTATATACTTTTATTTAGTTATACCAAGGATAACGCGTATAGATTTTGTATCTATTCATTTTGGCTGCGATTTAAAAGAAAATATAAATGTATTTTTATAATAATCAATCCAGATAAGTTATTAGTATTTTATAGCTATTTCGTCGATGAGTTGAGAAAAAATAACGTAATTCTCCCATATTCTGGAAAACTAGGGATAAAAGTAAAAGCACTGTCAACTATTTTATTAAGTAACGTTAAATCAGAGCGATGAAAAAGACCAAGGTGCTCCAACAAGAAAGCGAATTCACGAGAAGCAACCTTTATGTTTACTCGCGCTCTTTGTGCAAGTTATTTAAAGTGAATAAGAAATTTCCGTCTGTCCGGGTTGAAGGACCCTCACTTGTCCAACGGTGCATTTGTGGGACGCCGTTATTCGCAAATACTAAAGTGGTACTTTTTCCATTTTTGTGTATCAGAATATTGAAGATATGATATACATACATAAGTGGAGGATAGCCTAGTTGGGACTGGAACGGTCTGCCGAGACAATGTCCAGAGGTTAAAAATCCAAGGCACACACCTCTGACTTTTTGAAGTTACGTGTGTATTGTTTATCGATTGTCGTTCGCTTTAACGATGATGGAAAACATCGTGAGTTTACCTACATATCTGAGAATTCTGCATAAGAATCTCGAGGTTATGTGAATTCTGCCAACCCGCACTAGGCCAGCGTTTTAGACTAAGGCCTAACCCCTCTCAGTAGTAGAGGAGGCCCGTGCTCAGCAGTGGGCAGTATATAAAACATTGCATGCATAATTGGCATCAGTCTTTTCTCTTTTTTTTAGGGTAGGTTGTGGTGTAGCACAACTATATTCAGCAAGGTAGAGTAGGTCATAATATGTCCTAGGCGTAAGTCAATTGTTATAAACCGAGCATAGTCCCAGATTTCGGACTGATAAAGATATATTTTTACAAATTAATGACGAGAGAACGAATCCTTCGATTGATTGATAGATACGAAGGCCCATAACAGCAGCACTATCCAAACTAAAAATTTAAAGAGCTGCGTTGCGCTCCGCATAGAGATTAAGATATATAAAGAAAATTTCCACCATTTTCTCATAAAACTTTAAAATGTGTTAATAACATGTATAGCATTTTCGTGGTTCTGGGAACGTAATTATTCACAGCGTATTATACAACAGCGTCTGACACAATCCTTGTAGAATACAGTTCTGTCCTATTTGTGAGTTTGGCTGACTTGTTACAAGTTGCGCCATTGCAAACGAGCTTGTTAGTAAGACTTTTGTGGTTTTCGATTTCGAGTACGTAACGGTTGTAAGGCGTGGCGCAGACGCTGCTAGCTTATAATAGTATAGTGTTCCCGGCAACTAAATAGTTGTCAATGTCTCTACGGCTCCTTAATGTCTTTTTTGCTAAGTATGCAATACAAAGCAATCAGCCCTGTATTATATGTATACTGCTCACTGCCGAACACGGGGCTCCTCTTCTACTGAGAGGGGTCAGCCTTAGTTCACCACACTGGCCTGAGAATTCTCAGGTATGTAAGTTTCCTTATGAAATTTTCCTTCACCGTTAAAGCGAACGATAATCAATACACACGTAACTTCGAAAAGTCAGAAATATGTGTCTTGAGTTTTTATCCTTCAGACATTGTCTCGGCAGACCGTTCCTTTTCCAACTAGGCTATCGTCAACTTTTTTTTGCAAAGTATGCATGAAAGTAAATACCCTTATAATAATTTAATATAAAATAAACGCTACCTGCTTCCAGAAGTCATTTTAATCTGTTCCCAAAACTTCCTTTGTTACGTAAATTACAACTTTTAGGTCCGACTTGTCTAACTTTGTCAAAATGTCCTTTAATGTTAGCCTAATCCTTAATTTTATACATTATGATAGAATATTTTTCACGCTATTACCTTAAAAAATGTAGTCAATGTTTATTTATTTATTTATTTATTTATTTATACTTTATTGTACACCAGAGAAATGAAACATAGGACAAAAAGAAAAATTAATAAGTACAAATGGCGGTCTTATCGCACAAGGCAATCTCTTACAGAAAACCATGGGATGGACATAAGAGAAAAATAAATTAATATGGGGCAGCATAAGGTGTACGACTTATATTACGTATATGATTAATTATTTGAGATATACATACAAATATTATAGATATAAATACATACAAATATTGTATAAATACATACATATAAACATATACATGCATATAAATACCTAAATATATATAGAAACCGAGATAAAAGATTCATATTGATAATGTCTTCATTTTGTCTTAGATAATGCTCTTTGACCTGTTTTTTGAAAATAGGCAGGGTTTAATGAAATATGGAGATTTAATAGTTACTAGCGGCCCCGACAGACGTTGTCCTGCCCTAAAAAGGAAATGAAATCCTAGAACCCGAGTACAGCGCCACCTACCGGATCTAATTGTTAATCGAAACTATTCTCAAACCCACCTGAGGACACAAAAAAATCATTAAAATCGGTCCAGCCCCTTAGGGGGAATTCAGTGACATACACGTTTAATATGGCGGTTAAGTATTCTTAAATTTTCAAATTTTCCGCGTAATTTTCTTGCAAAAAACCTCCCTGCCACCAAATGAGTCCTTATTTAACGAAATTTTAAAATCCCTAAACACCCCCACCCCCCCGTAAATAATACCTAACCATATTTTTTTCCGGAAAAAAATCCCGAATAAAATTCCCGGTGTCTGTTTTCCGGGATAATAGTAGCCTATGGGCGGTATTAATAGGTCAATCTCAAATTTGAGTTACATCTCAAGTAGACATAATGTATTGAACTGTTCATACATTATGTCTACTTGAGATGTAACTCAAACTTGAGATTGATTTCCTTTGGATCACAAACTATCTCCATACTTATTTTCATACGGTTCCACTGGCAAAAAACTATTTTCTGGGATTATGGTCCCGGTTTATATTTTCCCGGGATATGAAGTAGCCTAGATTCTTCCCAGGTTTTAAACTATCTCCCTGCCAAATTGCATCGCCATCGGTTCAGTGGTTTAGTCGTGGCGGCTCGATATAATTCCCGGTTTATCTTTTTCCGGGATAAGAGTAATTATGTCCTCAACTGGATCTCGAAATATCTCTATACTTGTTTTCTTGCGGTTCCACTGGCAGAAAACAATTATCCGGGATAAAAGTCCCGGTTTATATTTTCCCGGGATAAAAAGTATCCTATGTCCGTCTCCTGGTTCTAAGCTACCTCTCCACCAATTTTCAGGTAAATCCGTTCAGCCATTCTTGAGTTATAAGTGGTGTAACTAACACCACTTTCTTTTATATATATAGATTACATTATTATTGGCTGTATTGGACAATACTGAAAATAATGAAGTCGCATTAAATTCAAAATCTACAAAAAATAAGGTTATAATAATGTTTAGATTAATTTTAAAGAAAAAAGAAACTATATTTTCATACAAAAAGCAATTCAACGAGTATATAATAATTCTCCTAAAACAAAGTACATTTTAATTCCGAAGTCGTAAAAGTATAATACTCGCACAGTCATCACATTGAAACTTGTTATCAAAACAAAATTTAAGCAATCATAAAATCGTAATTGGCATTTGAATTTGCGATTCACGACACGGCTACTAAAACAGATTTGACATCAGGAAATACGGCATTAACGATGTCTGGATGGCACTCTTAATATAAAGTGCCAGATTTGAAGATTTTACGAGCACACACGTCGTCAGTTTCTGTCTACTTGAAGATTACGATTGTTGAAGTTAGAGATACATTTTGGAATTATTTTTTGTTGAGTGCAAATGAATGATTTGATCAATATGTCTGTTTTAGTAGGTATGGAGTTACGGCACCTGATGGTAAGCGGAAAGTGGTTTATTCCTCGTCAGTCGACACCATTATGCCGGCCTGTATGAACCTGAAATACACATGCTGATTCCCGAACGCGGCACACATGTGGATCACTATGGCAGGTTTTAGCACCTTATGTACGGTGGTGGTTATCCAAGCGGATACGATTCTATCACCAGCAGCAGTGACATACGGCACTGGGACGTGGATTTTTATTATTGGTTGCCTAAGACTGCTCACGGTCACTCAACGAGCTGTATAAGGGCTATGCTCGATGTTTCTCTATGCGATTAAATCAGAAATGAGGAGATTCCTAGAAGAACGAAACTCACCGACATAGCCTAGTGGATTAGCAAACTAAAGTGGCAATAGGCAGGGCACATAGTTTGCAAAAATGACGGCAGAGTGGGCAAAAAAGTTCTAGAATGGAGACCACGTGCAAGAGCAGTGTCGGATGTTCACCTCAAATGTGGACATACTTTATAAAGGTCTTAGAAACATGCTGGATGCCTGTTGCTTTTGACAGGTCCTGGAAGTCTTCAGGGGAGTTGGGGAGTGTCCGTCAACGGATTTCATGTGGATGACGATGATGCAAATTAATGAATGTAAGAATTTTATTATTGTACAATTTGTGAAAAAGTTTGGATGTTTGTGGGTAGTAAGCTTAAAACCTTCTGGACAACTGTTTTTTTTTATTACATTGAATGACGAGGCGAGCATGCTGTACACCTGATGGTAAGCGATGCGACCACCCATAAACAGTAGCAACACCATCCAGCACCATGAGTTACAAAGTACTGTGTGGCATTCTACTGCGCTCGTCATCCTGAGACATAAGACGTTAAATCTCATTATATCCAGTCAATACTTTGGCTACAAGGTCCTTCAATCCGAAACACAACAGTGCATGCACACTGCTGCTTGGCGGTAGAAATAGACATTGCGGTGGTACCCACCCAGACGGACTCTTACATATGAGAGAACTACCACCAGTCAAATATTTGATAACAGATAGATCATTAGCATAAAACTACTTTTAACACAAAATGGATTTTATCTACGAAAATACCTCCACATGGAAGCATCCGCGAACTAAAGCTAGTCGAATGTGGGACGGCATGAATCGAAGGGGCCGAAGCCAAAACTAATGCCTTACCTTTCATAGTCCATCTTCACCGCCGTTAAACCAATTTCCAGCGAATGTTAATAAAACGAAGCACGTTCAGAAGAAGGTCACGCTAATAATTTTATGAAAAAAATTACCTAGAATTTTTAAGCACACTTGATAAAGAGCCTATATTTCGTGAGATTAAGTAAGATTAAGATGTTTCTCGAGTTCGTTCAAGAAGGTACATTTATGAAAAAATTAAGAGATATGTATTTAACATTAAATTCAGTTTGCCGTAATTTTATTAGACGCACACAGACATACACTCACGCTTTTTATTCTCCAAGGGGTAGGCAGAGGTGCAACTAGTGCATTCTCTTTTTGCCGGGTGTATTCCATTCATGATGGGATAGGGGGCGAGCCTATCGCCATATCGGACACAAATTCCTGACTCTGGGCTGATACTGAGGAGTAAAACACAATATCACTTTCCTCGACCCGGGAATCGAACCCTCAGCACTGCAGTCGTACCGTAATACAACTACTGCGCCACCGAGGCCGTAATTTTATTAGATGTTAGATTATTTAAATTCAGTAATAAGATAGTATATGTCTACTAGCTTTTGTCCGCGGCTCCGCCCGCTTGAATAAGTTTTCCCGGGATAAAAGTCCCGCTGTATATTTTCCCGGGATACAAAGTAGCCTATGTGTTAATCCAGGATATGATCTACCCGTGTGCCAAATTTCATGGAAATCGGTTTAGGGGTTTTTGCGTGAAAGGGGATCAAACATCCATACATTACAAACTTTCGCCTTTATAATATTAGTAGGATATACCCTGTATATATCTATGTATTGAAGAAATCTCGATTCTATTGGAGCTGGAGGATGCCTGCTGCAGAATATTATCAAAGAAGCTGATAAAATATGCCTGGGTAATGTCACAACAAGAACATAGAATGGAAAAGTACAATGCGACCTAGAAAATTAAATGTAAGCGTTTAATATAATTTCTTTACAACATGAACAATACTTAGAGCAAGCAGTCAAGCAAGTGCAGCACAGGAAGTACGAACTAATTACTTCCTATTTGTAGTTTTTATTAAAATCGAAAATGGAAGAACTCATCAAATGACTTTTAATGGAATAAGCAGGAATAAAAATAAGGAATAATTGATTTCAAATATGCAGAGCTATCCAAAGTTTTGCGAAAGCTCAATTTTTAATTGGTTCAAGCTAGCTGCAACAGTTCTTCACCTATATTAATTTTCCAGCGCGAACGTCGAAGATCTAGAAAAAAATTGATGACGAAGCTTTTTACTTTTACAGTAATTGCATTTATGAAGACATAACTTTATTTAGTGTTTTACCTTAGAGAAGTTTTAATTGAATTTTCGAAGCTGACGGGTTTCACTGCTTTAAAGTGTCGGAAACAATTTCCCTGGTTACAAGTTATTTAACATCACGCTACCGCCCTCAAGTCAGTTGACAGTATAAAACATAACTTTTCCATTTACAGCCATGTGTTGTTTTCCTCAAATGAACTATCGCAGCAATTCTTTGAAATCGATGATTGTTTTATACGAGTGTGCTAACTCGTTAATACGAACATAATTTCAAATCGGGCTAAAATTTTAATTAATGAGTAATATACAGGGTCATTTTTACATTGCGTTACTAAATGAAACCACATATTCGTCTATACCTCTGCTAACATTGTGCCAAAAATGATCAATGAATAACGAATACTTTCGCCAAAAATCTCGGTTGTAGTATTCTAACTTTATGATCATTTTGTACTTTAGTGCCAATATGGTGTGTGCGTAAGTGTATTTCTGACTGAAAGTGTAATGTTGCTGCTGCGACGATTTCTCCTAGAGCAGTTCTAGTGGTGTTAAGGCGAGTAAACTTAAAGTTACTTTTTATTGATATTTATTTTGTTTGAAACTTACACTTTTTTATTTTACCTCTATGGTGAAAATAACTTAATGGAAAGTGTCATTTTCAAGGAGATAAGTATGTGGTCTCATTTATTAACGCAATGTTAAAATGACCCTGTATACAAAAAATGTCATAGATTATATAATTGGGATAAATATAGATTACAGAAATTTTGGTACAAGAGACTAAGTTACTAATTTAATATAACACCAGAAGAGTTTTATCGAATAAAAATGTATAGAATCTGCTAAAAAAATATTAAAGATTTCATAAAACAATAATGTTACTTTTAACCCACTTCAAAAAAGGAGGAGGTTCTCATTCGACATGTATTTATTAATCGGTCATTTATTGACCGATTTGAATAATAATATAATACTTCTAGATTGGTTCCAAAGATTTTTCATAAAAATAGGTTTAGTAGTTTGGTTTCAAAACCAAAAAAACTGGAATAAACATGTCGTCCAATTAAACGAGTTTGTGAATTTTGCCTTCCTGTGAGTTTTTTTAATTGTGCCTACATGTTTTTGTTAACTGGTTACTTAATCACAATATACATTAACCATAATCATTTAAATAATATAAGGATGTTCTTAACAAAGGGCATAATATCACTGCTTAAAAAAAAATTTTTTTAAGCTATTACAACTTTTAAATTATAAGATCGAAAATCTCTTAATCTCTAACGAATGTTCATCTATCTGGCAGTTCTTAGTTGAGTAATTATGAGTACTTGTGTAAGTAGAGTACAGCATCGTTCTCGATTTCTTAAAATCTCCCCTTTCTTTGATTGTTTACGGGCTAACTTTTTGTTGTTGCTTGTTAATTACCTAAGTAATATTAACTTTTACACTTAAGTTGAATCATGTCTTAAAGCTTTGTGAAGTGTTGAGATGTTTAATAAAAAGATTAAAACAGTTAGTCACTTCACCTGGTTACCGCATTTATATCGATAATAAATCAATTATACACTACGTATACATAAAGAAATACATTTATCAAATTAAATAAATACACCAGGAATATTCTCGAGCATGGTAAAAGTTACTAGTAGTTTTCAAATTAAAATATCAATCAAACCGAGTTCATTACCTACAGATATCAAAAATCGACAAATACTTATCCATGAATTTCTTTCCGATCACGGTTATAAAAATAAATTAAGGAAATTGCGATGGTGCAAACATCCCTTTCAATAAATTTTCTTTTGAATTATTTAACTGAGCTTTGTGAAGTCCGCGGAGTGTATAAGCCCTTAGCAAACAACATTTATCAATTTACGTCATTTGTAAGCCGGATTAGGACGTTACAAGAACAATTTTGGTGTAATCAAGTGTGATGTTCGAACAAAAGCTTGTGATTCGTGTCGGGGATCATCCTTCGAGTGTTCTTACCTGTTCAACCTTGCTTAGTTAACACATCTGATCATTTGTGATCTTCATTGACCGGTTTCAGATGTTTTGTATACAATTTGTTTTATTGATGCCATATATATAAAAAATATTATTAAATGAAAGTAGATACTAACGACCTTATTCATAAATAATTTATAAACCTATTTAGTTATTGAATGTTTTGTATTCTTGGTACGAATTTTAGATTGAGTTTGAAGGAAGAAGACAAAACATTCCATACCTAATATCTATCTTCTATCTATATATATAAAAGAAAGTGGTGTTAGTTACACCACTTATAACTCAAGAATGGCTGAACGGATTTACCTGAAAATTGGTGAAGAGGTAGCTTAGAACCAGGAGACGGACATAGGATACTTTTTATCCCGGGAAAATATAAACCGGGACTTTTATCCCGGATAATTGTTTTCTGCCAGTGGAACCGCAAGAAAACAAGTATAGAGATATTTCGAGATCCAGTTGAGGACATAATTACTCTTATCCCGGAAAAAGATAAACCGGGAATTATATCCCGGATTTTAATTTCTCGCGAGTGGAGCCGCCACGACTAAACCACTGAACCGATAGCGATGCAATTTGGCAGGGAGATAGTTTTAAACCCTGGAAAGAATCTAGGCTACTTCATATCCCGGGAAAATATAAACCGGGACCTTAATCTCGGAAAATAGTTTTTTGCCAGTGGAACCGTATGAAAATAAGTATGGAGATAGTTTGTGATCCAAAGGAAATCAATCTCAAGTTTGAGTTACATCTCAAGTAGACATAATGTATGAACAGTTCAATACATTATGTCTACTTGAGATGTAACTCAAACTTGAGATTGACCTATTAATACCGCCCATAGGCTACTATTATCCCGGAAAACAGACACCGGGAATTTTATTCGGGATTTTTTTCCGGAAAAAAATATGGTTAGGTATTATTTACGGGGGGGTGGGGGTGTTTAGGGATTTTAAAATTTCGTTAAATAAGGACTCATTTGGTGGCAGGGAGGTTTTTTGCAAGAAAATTACGCGGAAAATTTGAAAATTTAAGAATACTTAACCGCCATATTAAACGTGTATGTCACTAAATTCCTCCTAAGCGGCTGGACCGATTTTAATGATTTTTTTGTGTCCTCAGGTGGGTTTGAGAATAGTTTCGATTAACAATTAGATCCGGTAGGTGGCGCTGTACTCGGGTTCTAGGATTTCATTTCCTTTTTAGGGCAGGACAACGTCTGTCGGGGCCGCTAGTATGTTTATAAACTCTTATAAGATCGTAAGAGTGTTTAAACAAAGAGCGTAGCATGGTTGGTATAGTTGCTACCTTGCGACAATTCGATCTTAGCCTCACAACTCAAAATCAACAATAATGAATGATATCTCAATGATCGTTATCATTTTGCCACTAAAAAAATTTACCCAGCTGCACAAAACATAAATCTATATAATGAAACCATTGTTAAAATGTCGTCCAAATTGAATTAAGTAATAAGATTTACAGAAGGCATTATTAGTTGGTCGGAAGATATTGCCCGTGTCATCGGTACCGCCCGCTGCGAAGGTCCTCGTAAAATGCTGCCCACAATATTTTCCAATTATTGAGCGTGTCATATTGTGCCAACAACGTTCTGCTTAGCTGTTATTACTACTTCATACCATCACACATGGCTTCCGATACTCTTTCTTATTCATTGTCTAGTATGATGAATTTTGTGGTTCATTGTTACTTTGCTGTGGTATTCAGTGTAAAAGCGTGGTGGTATTTTTTATATTTTGTTTTTTTTTTTAACTTAAGTTTATGGTTGATAACAAAGTGAATTTTTTTTTCTAACGGGAATCTGTTTGGATGCCTTTCAAAAATAGCTCAAAAGAATCTCAGATTTTATTTAACAATTATCGCACTTGCAATGTTCCTGTTCAAGTAGGACAAAAATTTTAATTAACTAATTCATAATTAATAAAAAATCAAGATAAAAAACTTTTGACCGTGGATTAATTGCTTATTCTTCTATACAGTAGGTA
Source organism: Lapara coniferarum (assembly GCA_949316025.1). NCBI lineage: Eukaryota > Metazoa > Arthropoda > Insecta > Lepidoptera > Sphingidae > Lapara > Lapara coniferarum. The sequence continues at coordinate 28,928,356 of OX438925.1, read as the reverse complement.
CCTGGCTGCCTCAGTGGCGTAGTTGTATTGCGTACGCGTTACGAGTACGATTTGCGCGCCGAAGTCCTGGGTTCGAATCCCATTTAAAATAAGTCGACATCAATCAATAATTCTTGACGATGTAAGCAATACTCTCTCAAAAATAGTGCATTGGTTTAGCGTTAATAATTTATTATTAAATAGTGACAAAACAAAATGTATTAAATTCATCACACCTAATGTCAAAAAGTTAACGCTAACATTTTTACAAATAGTGACAAGTTGAGCCTTGTGGATACAACTAAATTTTTGGGTATCACATTGGACTCTAAACTTCAGTGGGGTCCGCATATATCTGTACTAGCTAAAAAGCTGAGCGCCGCAGTTTTTGCTGTGAGCAGAATACGCCAATTGACTGACATTGAAACAGCTAGATTGGTCTATTTTGCTTACTTTCATAGTTTGATGAGTTATGGGATTTTGCTGTGGGGTGGTGCTGCTGACATTAATACTATATTTGTTCTTCAAAAGCGAGCTATAAGATCTATCTACTCTCTAAGCTCTAGATGTTCTCTAAGAGAAAAATTCAAAGAAACAAATATAATGACAGTAGCATCACAATTTATATTCGCTAATTTAATGTACGTACATAAGAATATAGAAAACTTTCCAAAAATAATCTAGTTAATCACAAAACCAGGCTTTGCAAATCTTTTAAGGGTTACTGTATACACTTTTATAATAAAGTTCCCACTGAAATTAAGTGCCTAAACATTAGCAAATTCCAAACAGTTATTAAGCGAAAACTATGTAATAAAGCTTATTACAAGATTTCAGAATACATAGAGGATAAAAAGGCCTGGGATTAAATATTTTCGTGTGATTTTCTTTGGAATCGTGTCTTTCGTTTTAACAAAGTTTCTTTTGTTTTAATTTGTGAGCGGCTTCGGCATGACACTCCTTAACTGTCTGTGCCTGCGGCGGCGTCGTGTGCCGGGTCGGTCACTTCCCTGCAACATGGTTGAGGAGGCCGATGGCTGGCACATGCGTCATACTCGTGAACGGGTGCTGCTTGTGTGGACTGGTCTGCCCTTTTCGCTTACTACATCTAAGTATTAGGGATATATATTAAACTTAGATTAATAACGACATCTTGAAGAATTTCAGACCAAATTATTACATGATTCCTGAGAGGGTTATACACTCGTATAGGATTTTAAAATTTATTACCTTTTTTGAGATATAAGTATATAAATGAACTGCTCTAAACAAAAATAACAAATAGATTTATATCATGTTATTTTTTTTTTATTATTAATTGTATTTTTTACCTTGAACTGATTTCGAAAAGAGCAACACTAGAGTTTCTTGCCCGTTCTTCTCTAGTGAGAACTGCTTTCCGAACTGGTGGTAGAGTTAATATTGACTGAATCTAAATAATGTATAACATTTTATGGGTTCGAATAAATTTATTTATTTAATTTCATTTCATATTTCATTTCATTTCATTTCCAGGTCGGGCTAAAAAACTTTGTGACTGGGTTTTTCCATCTTCAAATTTATTACTCAGTCGCAGCTCGGAGTCAGGAAGTTGGTGGTGAGACATCCCCGTGCCTCGGAAAGCACGTAAAGTCGTTGGTCCTGCGCCTGATCTCTCTCCGGTCATGTCGGATTGCCGTCTCACCGGACTATGAGAGTGAAGGAATAGCTAGTGCACCTGTGTATTGCGCACACACTTGTGCACTATAATATCTCCTGCGTACCTGGCTGATATCCGTTGAGATTGGCCGCCGTGGCCGAAACTGGCTAGGAGGATTTTCATTTCATTTTCATTCAAGTACCTGAATTTTTTCTTTTCTTAATTTTCATAATTAATTAGTTTAAATTATATTTATTCATCAAAGGTCCAAGCCTTGTGTAAGCCAGAGTACGAGTAGTAGTACCCGTTTTAGGACATATTTTCAACCCTCTGGGAATTTATCAATATTAGTCTTACAGTTCCAGGTAGGATTTTATTTTGGCAAATTTGCTCCTTTTTTTTAAATCTGAAAAAGACAATTACTTTTTTCTTCAAATTTGTAAAAAACTAAATCCCATTTTTTCAGTTAATTGTTTATAACTTTTGCAATATTTCCAAACGGCGTTTGAACTTTTTCAAAAACCACCTACACGCTGACTTCTATTATACTAGTACGCAGTATAATAGACGTCAGTGCCTACACACTATTCCGAATCGAATGACCAAAATATACCTATGTTTAAAAAACTAGTCGATACGTCAAACTAGTTGGAAGGGCCGTGCGTGTATTCTTCTCTTACTAATATTTGTGAAAATGTTTGGATTTTTGTATGTATGTTAGAAGCTATGGCGACAGGCTCGCCCCCTATCACATCATGGGACGGAATAATGGCGAAAAGTGGGTGCACTGGTTGCGCCTCTGCCTACCCCTTCGGGGATAACAGGCGTGAGTGTATATGTATGTATGTATGTTAGAAGTTAATGGAGAAACTACGAAGCGGATTTGGATGAAATTTGGCAAACGGGTAGCTCATACCATGGATTAACTTATAGACTATTTTTATCTCAGTAATATGGTAGATCACTAGATGGAAACACTAAACATAAATGAAAAGTATATCCATATCCTGAAAAATATTTACTGTAACAGCACAAGTAGAGTCAAGCTGGATAGAGTAGGCGAAGTAATCAACATAAAGAGAGGTGTCCGGCAAGGCGACCCGATCTCGCCAAAGTTATTCTTAGACGTCTTGCAACACGTAATGGGAGAGCTGCCATGGTCCAATCAAGGTATTAATATAAATGGGAAATTTTTAAGTCATCTCAGATTTGCTGATGATATATAATTTTATTTTCGGAAACCCCTCAACAATTAAACAAAATGGTAAATGAATTAAACCAGGCTAGCATAAAAACTGGTTTGGAAATGAATCTGGAAAAAAACAAAATTATGTCTAACCGCAGTCCAACGCCCATCTTAGCAAACAACACACCTCTAGAGTTTGTCAACCACTACATATACTTAGGAAAACAAATCTCCTTCAGCAAGGAAAGAAACACTGAAGAACTTAACCGAAGAGTGTCGATTACCTGGAACAAGTTCTGGCACCATAAAGAAATACTAAAATCGCAACTTCCGCTACCGACCAAGAAAATAGTCATGGATACAGGGCTCCTACCATGCCTCACCTAAGGATGCCAAACTTGGACCTTCGACCTCAAAACCAGGAACAAAATTCAGACTACCCAGAGAAGAATGGAAAGAAGTTACCTGGGTATAAAACTGAAGGATAAGGTAAAGAATGTTGACATTCGAAAGAAGACAAAAGTATGCGATGCCTTAACTTTAGCAATGAAGGCTAAATGGAAGTGGGCGGGTCACATAGCCCGTTACAAGGACGGTAGATGGACTCTACGGTCAGTAAAGTGGTCTGGGCCAAAAGGCACTAGATTAAGAGGTCGTCCAAAGGCCAGATGGGCAGACGAAATTGTAGCGTGCGCAGGCGGAAATTGGTTAGATAGAGCTAACGATAGAGAAAGATGGCATTCCTTGGGGGAGGCTTTTACCCGAACGGGGTCCATGCATAAAATAAGCAAGTAGACATCAAGATTAAAAAAATTAATAATGAAATAAACTACAAAATAGAATAATAATTAAAAAAAAAAATCTAAAGGTAATGTATCTAAATGTAGTAATTAATTGAATTGATTATTATATGTTATTAAATTTTCAATTATTGTTATCGACTAATATGTACTATGCATGGAATTAATTAAAGCTTTATTATTATTATTATAATATGGTAGATCTTATTTTAAACAAAACCGCTTCGTTTCTAAGAGTGCTTATTCTTAGTAAATAATCCTACTAATATTATAAAGGCGAAAGTTTGTAAGAATGTATGGATGTTTGGATGTTTGGATGTATGGATGTAAGGATGTTTGTTCTTCTTTCAAGCAAAAACTACTGAACGGATTTTGATGAAATTTGGCACACGGGTAGATCATGTCCTGGATTAACACATAGGCTACTTTTTATCCCGGGCAAATATAAACCGGGACTTTTATCCGGGAAAAACGTTTTAATGCGGGCGGAGCCGCGGGCAAAAGCGAGTATATAATATAATGAAGTAAATTAATTAAGCAAAACTGAGTCAGTTTTGCTATAATTCAGTACTTGTAAATTATATTGAGTTCACTCGAACATTAAAATTTTTATAAAACCTTTTAAAATTGTACAAAAAACTAACTAATTGGTATCACATTGTACTAAAGTATGTGAAATGGTCTGCGTTCTTTGCTTGCAGCCTGCAAGTGTTCTTAATTTACAATCAACATTGTTACTTCTACATTAACTGTTATAAATTCTGACGTCTGTATTCTCAGATCAGATATTAATTTGAGATATTTTTTAGAAGATATTAAAAACAGGTGAGCAATTTTTATGATTTTTGTCAGATTGACCGTATTTTGTATACATCGCACCTTTAGGATGAAAACGACACAATTCAAAAAGATAGAAAATTGAGTTATCGTCATAAAATTACTTGAAACGAAGTTTTCGATACAATAATAGTCCAAAAATAGCCATATTCAAGCAGGAAAAGGACAAAACTGTAATATCGGTCCCTTTTTTATTATATTTTTATAAATAAGGGACTAGTCATTGAAAAATGACAACTCAGTTTTCTATTTTTTGAATTGTGTCGTTTTCGTTCTAAAGGTGCGACATATAGGTTTTTTATATTTATTTTGTCGTGGTAGGTGCTTATAGCACTGTTTTATGCGAAAGTGTGAGCAACAGTTGACATAAAATATTTTTTAAACGTCAACGTGATATTTCCTCGTTAGTAAATAAGAGACATTGCATGTTTTTACACGATAGTTGACAGAATCATGGCATGTTTGTTTGCTTTACTGGATATATATCGGCTGGCCCTGAAATGCTGTTCATCAAAACAAAGGGGGGCAATGTGGCGGATTCTTTATACGTAATTCGTTATCCAATCACATACAAATTATGGCGAAAAGCTGTATGAAAATGTAACCTTAAATATTCTTTTAGTTTGCATGTATACTACTAATACCAGCCCTGAAGTATATACTGCCCACTGCTGAGCACGGGCCTCCTCTACTACTGAGAGGGGTTAGGCCTTAGACCACCACGCTGGCCTCGTGCGGGTTGGCAGACTTCACACACCTTCGTAATTATTATAGAAAATTTTATAGGTATGCAGGGTTTCCTCGTGATGTTTAATTTCACCGTTAGAGCAAGCGTCAATTCACAAAGAATACACACAATATAACTTTGAGAAAAGTCAGAGGTGCGTCGCCTTGGGTTTATCACGTGCGAACATTCGTCTTGGCCGTCCGTTCCACTCCCAACTAGGATATAGTCACTTGCAGTTTGTATGTATATTTTCTTCTATTTGACTCTTGATGGCTTTCCTATACGCCAATTCAATCAGTTTATCGTGAGCGCCAACCATCCCAGTCTTGAGCAGCCCGCAGCCATCCGCTAAGCTCGCATTAATATTCCTTAGAAATTAATTGCCAACAACAGCGTATATCATGCGATTTTACAATACAATAAATAGAGAGGCAGCGGTTCATAATGGCGACTGTATTTTACCTCGATTTTTCTTCAACGATGCGACGGGCCGGCCAGAATACTAACTTATAAAAAAAAAATGCGCCGGAATAAATTGTAGTACGCGCTAGTCCTATGGGATACAATTTAACGGAATAGTAGTTTTAAACATTGTTACAGTATACTGAAACTTTAACATAATTAAATATTTTTACTTTGATAAAAACTAGTGTTGCTCGCGGCTCCACCTGAAAGTCGATACCATTACGAAAGTTGACAAATAACTGTAGCGTTCCCTAGCGCCATCAGCACACCAGCGCTATTTACGGATAAAAAATGTTCCCATAGTAGCAAATTACCGGCGCAAAAAGTATGTTAATCCAGAACATAGTCTAACCATATGCCAAATTTCATCCAAATCCGTTCAGCCGTTTCTGCCCTTACCTCAATTAACATACAAACATTTTCACAGAAATTCGCACTAATATTATTAAGACGAGATACGAAAGATGACGAAATGAAGTCTCTTCACAAACATTTCTTTTCGTACGCGTCTTTAGACGTGTTGTGATAGTCCTTTGTCTACCAAAGATTAGGGATCAGGCATCTGCCTGCGCAGGCATATACGCATCTTTTCTGGAAAGCATTATCGTTACACAGAAACTTCAACAAAATAAAGATATTTTCTCATTTAAACGATTATTTAGCGGCTCCCAGTGTTCCGTAGGTAAATATTCAAGAACACTCCATAACTCTCTAATTGCTTTTTACCTCGGCAGGCCGTGCTTTTAGTCAGATTGCTTATTTTGTTAATGAACTTTGGAGCTCAAAACTTTTTGCTTTATGCTTCTTTAATAGCTCACAATTATGTCTAAAGTATATTAAAATGATTATGCGAAATCGTCACGCTTAATAGCAGTTTCGCGATCACATTTTACAAATAATTTTATGACTACCCACTTTTATATAAATGGTTTTATTAGTACGTAATGACTAGTCATATTTACGCAGTTGCGAGTTTTCAGTTTATTCCGCCGGGATTGAGATAACGACAAAGTTATTGGCAGTTTAAGCGTAACGCATACAGTTGAAAAGTTTCGTTTGTAAACACTTTTTGGGTATTTTTCTTGGAAACTCGGCGGGTATATTTTGAAGTTTGATCGAAAATGTTGCGCTATGATTCAGAGGCAGGTAACATTTCGGACATGTAAAGGGGCCGCGCACAAAAGAATTTCAATTTGGTACCGTATCGTACAACCCTTTTCAACTTTACAAAGTAATTTCCTGACGCGAAATTGATTTGTTGGCTTGGTGGTTTTTGTTTGGTGCGGTGACTGCCGCGCGGTAATTAAACAGACAACGATTCGATTTGTTATCTAAAAGCGAACTAAGCGAAGATTCACGGACTCGTTAGTTTCAGGACGACAAATATTTCTTAGGTATTTATCCAATACTTACTCATTCTTGTTTTATATCAGTAGCACTAATTATTTTGGTATAGCCAGTTGTCGACGATGATACATAATTGCTAGAAAGTAAAGAGAAATATTTTTCGATTCAATCAAGCTTGCAAGAACACGCATTGCGTATATCTTAATTACTTAAAAATCATCAAAATTGCTCCAGCCGTATTGGACTTTATATGGACCATATGACTTATAAAAAATAATTGTTATGAGTATGTATAGACGAATATAGCTACTTGGCTTGAGCATGATACTATAGCTTTCAAAAATATTATATGAGTTGGTATGTAGATTATACAGAAATCATAATATTATAATTGAAGCACATTGTAGTAAGTAATATGGCATGCAAAGGGTATGGCAGAAAAAACGTGAAAGTAAGATTAAAAAGCATTCGTGCAGTGACTGTGAATGAGACAGTGCGGAATATTATTGTAATGGACATGTGTGGAGTGACAGAGGATGTAGTGATCAAAATTAAGAAAGATATGCTAAGGTGGTTTGGGCATTTGGAGAGGATGGATCGTAGGAGACTGACAAAGAGGATATATGAAGCGAGTGTAAATGAAAAGGCCGGTAGGGATCGACCGCACCGAACCTTTGAATGTTAGATATCTGACATTGTGGGTAAAGGTCATGTCAAAAGTACCCTGAACTGCAGGGAGTGTATGAAAAATTGAAGAAATAGAAATGGTGGAGAAAGCGAAAGAAGTCTGCAATAATCGAGCAAAGCGGCAACCCATAGTCTCTGCCTACCCCTATGGGATAGAGACGTGACACTATGTATGTATGTAGTTAGATAATGATATTCATCCTACTAATATTATAAAGGCGAAAGTTTGTAAGTATGTATGGATGTATGGATGTCTTTTTTTTTATATATGGCCATCTTCGGCGCATTAGGGACGGCTGCGGGCATCCTCCGACTCACGTCTAAGTTGTCGTCCGCAACCGCCCCTGCGCGTACCGCTGTTGCGGTCCTTTTCCTGTTGTTGCAGGGGCTCAGAAGCCCCCGCACACCGAGGGACGCCCCTGGCGTCCGAGGCAGCGTGAGACACGCTGCCGTCCATCACGGGGGTATGTATGGATGTCTGGATGTATGGATGTTTGTTACTCTTTCACGCAACAACTGCTGAACGGATTTCGATGAAATTTGGTAAACGAGTAGATCATGTCCTGGGTTAACACATAGGCATTTTATCCTGGGAAAATAAAAAGCGGGACTTTTATCCCGGAAAAACTCATTCACGCGGGCGGAGCCGCGGGCAAAATCTAGTATATAATAAAAAGTTTAGTGCTTCAATCATACATTAAATTTAAAGTTGTTGTATCCCTTATTAATTAACTGTAATATACCTATACTATAACAATTATTTAGGTACCTGCCTACAATACTTTCACAACCAAATCATTTAATATAAACTTTCAGTTAGGGTTAAATTTAAATCTTCGTTTAATTAAACCGGGTACGGATGCCGGGACTTCCAAAAGGTATAATTTCCAGTAAAACTTTGAATTAGTCAGATAGTTTAGTTACTGTACCCTTTATCATTTTAAACGCTGTATCGCTTCTCTTTTATCTTTCAACTTAATATACTAAATCGTCGAATTCGTATTTAATATATAACTTTAAAGAAAATGTCTATTATAATAGTATTGGCAAAACTAGTACGCTATACTAAATAATGGAGAGGGAGCTAAATTAAGAAGGTGCAATCGCTATAGCTACTGATGATTTGCGATTACTAATTATTCTTTAGAGAGAAATTAAAAAGTTGGAAAGTATGTGAAGTTTTCCAGCTCTAGGCCAGCGTAGTGACTTAAACTCCTTCAGTAATAGACGAGGCTCATTCTCAGCAATGGGATTGGTAGTGTATGAAATCGTTCCAGTTGAGACACTTTAAAGTCTTCAGATTGTGAGTTCCCATGGCATATCTACATCTTTATTATACACTAGCTTCAGCCCGCGGCTCCGCCCGCGTTAAAAAGTTTTTCCGGGATAAAAGTCCCGCTTTATGTTTTTCCGGGATAAAAAGTAGCCTATGTGTTAATCCAGGATATTATCTACCCGTGTGCCAAATTTGATCGAAATCCGTTCAATAGTTTTTGCGTGAAAGAGGAACGAACATCCATACATCCAAACATCAAAACATTACATACATTCTTACAAACTTTCGCCTTTATAATATTAGTAGGATTAGTAGGATAGTAGGATTATAGGCTCTTGCTCGCGGCTCCGCTCGGGTGAATGAGTTTTTCCGGAATGTAAGCCCCGCTTTATATTTTCGCGGGATAAAAAGTAGCCTAAGTTACTGCCATGGTGGCGTAGTTGTATTACAGTACGACTGCAAAGCTGAGGTCTCGGGTTCGATCCCCGGGTCGGGCAAAGTGATATTGAGTTTTTCTGTTCAGTATCAGATCGGAGTCTGGAATTTGTGCCCAATATGGCGATAGGCTCGCCCCCTATCACATCATGGGACGGAATAATGGCGAAAAGTGGGTGCACTAGTTGCGCCTCTGCCTACCCCTTCGGGGAATCAGGTGTGAGTGTATACGTATACGTATGTTACTCGCTGATAATGTAGCTTTATATTGATGAAAGAATTATTAAAATTGGTCAATATTTTCTGACATATTTCGTTATAAACGTACAGAAATACAAGTCTTTCCTCTTCATAACATTAGTATAGATTATTTAATATCATCGCCCAACGGACACATAATCCAGACCCCACACTAAGCTTAGTTGTAGCTACAAGTCTTATGAATGGATAATAGGTTATAGTACGCACGAGGGATTCACGGCCCCACACCCCGAACAGAAACAAATACATATTATAGATAATTTCATCCACGATTACGCGCGTTAACAATTTTTAAGCGGGGATTTTATGAGTAAAGAGGACTTTGATTTTCATTGTAGTATTTTGGTGCACTCATAGGTATTTAGTTTATACTAGTTTTTGCCCGCGGCTCCGCCCGCGTTAAAAAGTTTTTCCGGTATAAAAGTCGTGCTTTTTATTTTCTCGGGATAAAATGTACTCTATGTGTTAATCCAGGACATGGTCTACCCGTGTGCCAAATTTCATCGAAATCCGTTCAGTACTTTTTGCGTGAAAGAGTAACAAACATCCCTATATCCAGACATTCATACATACTTACAAACTTTCGCGTTTATAATATTAGTAGGATTCACAGAACCAAGACACAAGCGGAATGTTGGAAAAAACGAACACTAAAGTGTATAAAGGTGATTTCAATTTTGAATGTGTTCAGATACTTATGAGGCTGACTGTACATGCGTTTATATATCGCACCTTTAGGATGAAAACAACACAATTCAAAAATATAGAAAATTGGGTTATCGTCATAAAATTACTTAAAACGAAGTACTTAATATAAATATAGTTCAAACACAGCCATATTCAAGCAGGAAAAGGACAAAACTGTTATTATCAGTCCCTTTTTTACTATATTTTTATAAATAAGGGACTAGTTTTTAGTCATTTAAGAATGTTAACTCAAATTTCTATTTTTTGAATTGTGTCGTTTTCGTTCTAAAGGTGCGATAGGTATACTTATCTCAATACGGCAATCAAACTAGCGGTTTTTCATTTCACAGCCGCCTTATTGCCTTTTGCAACATAGAGACTGACGTCAAAACGTTTCAACGTCTATTTCGTAATAATTGTTTTGTGTTTCCTTATACAATAATATACAATGTCGCTTTGATGATTTCCCAGTGGCGAAGGATCCATATAATTATATGGTTTCCTATCCACTTTGCAAACCTGATTATGTAAAGTAACTTATTTATAAAATATTTTAAGTACAAGGCTTTTTAAGTAACGTTAACCTTAATTTAATTGTCATTACTCTTTGTCAAAGAGCATTATAAATTATAATATATACTAAAAAGTGGACGATAGCCTAATTGGGAATGGAACGGTCTGCCGAGACAATGTCCGGAGGTTCAAAACACCAAGGCACATACCTCTGACTTTTTAAAGTTACGTGTGTATTGTTTATCAATTATCGCTCGCTTTAACCTTGAAAGAAAACATCGTGAAAAAACCTGCATACCTAAGAAGGTGTTTCTAAGAATTTCGAAGGCATGTGAAGTCTACCAGCCCGCACTAAGCCAGCGTGGTGGACTCAGGCGTAAACCCTCTCCATAGTAGAGGAGGCCCGTGCCCAGCAGTGGGGCAGTATATAATACGGGGCTGGTGTAATTATCATATTATTGTTATAATATATACTAGGGAAACTCTTTGTTATATAAAATATCATTGTCGTCATTTACTTCTTTGTCTATGTCACAACAGCCTAAAAATTTTGCTAAAAATATATTCCAAATTTGTTCAAACGACTTTGAATACAATTAAATATATAGTTGCGTTGAAACTCGTCTGGAGGGACTTTAATATGACAATATTCAACAATGCCTATCGTCGGGCGAGGAAATGTGTTGAATATGGTAATCATTCCCGTGCGCCTTGTCCCGGTCTACAACCGTCTATCGTCGTTTTCAACTTACAAATGCTTCAGAATTTCAATAAATTCCCTCTCTGGAAATATGATGCGATATATTTGGAATTTACAAGGATTTTAGCGACCTATTACAATATATGATTCGGAAATGTTTGGGATTCACCTCTAGAATGATAGTGTTTATTTATTTATTGATTTGAAATGGTTTGAAACGTAATTTTGAATAAATTTCTTTTCAACCTAAAATTTCGTTTCACGTTTTAGCTAATCCAATTAAAATGAGGTTGTCGCTTGATTGGTTTTGCACAAATAGAACTAGAATTGTTTGTTTTTGTACGGTTTGAGAAGTCTGTTTTTGTGAGATTTATATCGGTCTTATATTTAGAATGTGTAAGTTACTAGTATGTATCTTTCGAAAACAGATTGCAAGCCGGACGTCTAATTTTATTTAAGGCCAATCTCACCGCTTGCTGATAAACAGTACCTACTCATAACGTAATAAAATTAATACCTACTACAGACATTTTAGTAGTCTGTTAAGGTATATGGCAAACTAATGCCATTTATTATATAAATGTCTGCGAACATAACATTATCTTACTTAAAAATATATAATATACACGATGGTAATTAATACAAAATGCGTTTACTGCTCATAAATAAAACATTGAGCTGATATAGATCATATTGTCGCACCTTTAGAACGAAAACGACACAATAAAAGAAAAAAAATTGAGTTGTCATTTTTAAATGACTAAAAACTAGTCCTTGATTTACAAAAATATAATAAAAAAGGGACCGATACAACAGTTTTGTCCTTTTCCTGCTTGAATATGGTTGTGTTTGAACTATTATTGTATTAAGAACTTCGTTTTAAGTAATTTTAAGATAATAACTCAATTTTCTATCTTCTTGAATTGTGTCGTTTTCATCCTAAAGGTGCGATGTGTTGAGGTTAGAAATCTCAATTATAAATTTATTATTTTTAGACCTCTAAGCATGTAGAGCTAATCTAAATTAATAAAGTATTGTATGAAATAATATAGAATTACGCAATTACTAGAATATTTTTATACCGAAATTTATTATGGTAAAAGCACCATTCGTCAGTCGTCATAAACGATGAGACAAAACGATTATCGATTCTAAGTGTCAGCGAACTTCAATATAATAAAGAGTAAGGAGATATTCTACCGATAAAAATATATGGTTATACCGGCTTAGTATAAATATAAACAACGAAGTTTATCCACTCTACAATTACTCTCTGGAGGGGAAGCGAGCCGCAAGTTACTCTTGTTCGGATACGTGTCATTTTACCTTAAGTAAAATACGGGTGGAGGTTTGCAATTAAGAATGTTTCTATTATATAATCTATGAAGGTACAAAGACCTGTATAGAGAAGTTATTGCACTTTTACTTTGCTCTAAATCATATCTTACTAATATTATAAACTAACTTTTGCCCGAGATTCGCCAGCGTTAATAAGTTTTTCCGGGCTCTAAGTACATAAAAACCTTCCCGTTGAATCACTCTATCTATTAAAAAAAACCGCATTAAAATCCGTTGCGTAGTTTTAAAGATCTAAGCATACAAAGGGACAGACAGCGGGAAGCGACTTTGTTTTATACTATGTAATGATGCGCAAGTGTCTGAAAATCATTTGGCTTATGTTAGAAGTAAACGCAAAAACTACTGAACGGATTTAGATGAAATTTGGCAGACGGGTAGATCATGTCATGGATTAAAACATAAGCTACTTTATCCTGGTAATTTGATCCCACGGGAAATGAAGGATAATTTTTATCAGACTCTTTGAATAGATAGCGCTGGCGTCATACTGTCTTTAAGGGACACTACAAAAACCACAATATCCTAAGGAAATGGGATGGTTGGCAATCTTTACCTATTTCCACGCCTTTTGTCCTGTTTAGGCAGAGGTGCACTTAGTGTACCCATGTGTCACCAATCTTTTATTCGTCCGATGATGTGATAACTGATAAGGTGCGAATAACAGGTTGCTCTTGCTTGACTTGTAAAAAAAGCTCATAAAACATCGGTGCCTTAGTGTATCAAATAAGCGATTTAACTTTTAGTTACTATAACATATGCCATACTGATAGCTCTATATATATTTCAAGTACGTTTTATTTGATAATCATTATAACAATGTCGGAGTGCATTTCAAGTGTCGCGTCACTACATATTATTTATGTGTTTCGAATATACAGAAAAATAGACGCCATTTAGATCAAAACATAACGAGCGGTGGTACTGATCCCCGCGCCCCGAGGGACCGCGACAAATGCGATAAGCGTGCACCAAACAAAGAGAATTTTACTCGGTTTATCTACGTAACAACAGCCATAAGCCAGGATGCGTTAGAAATGTGAGCAGATTTGGTAGGGGCTTTCATGGGCTTCTTCATTTTTGTGAAGTTATTGCGAACTTTATGATAAATTAGTTTCAATTTGGTAGACAGACTTGTGATTGAGTTTGCTTCATGTGACGATGACGTGGTGAATGGCATTAAATCTCGATTAATTGTATGTAATAGTTTGATACAATTTCTGTGATTTTTATTAAATACCCTGCATTTTTTTTATGGATAATTATTAATAGTAATGAATACCCTTAACTTTATTAGGTATTTTATGAAACAATAACTACCGTTATTTATAAATTACTTATTTAAATTGAAATAAACATTTATAACCAGACGATGCTAGTAACATTATTTGGTTTTCATATTTTTTTAGTTGCAATGAAAAGAAAATGTGCAGAACAGAATTTTCAAAACATTTTCTATCTCAATAATACAATTGTTTGTTCATTGTGATCATTTTGTGCGATTATGTGCTATAAAGCAGTGTGTTAAGTTTGAAAATAAAAAAGGTACATCTGGATATAAGACAGAACGATAATGACTCTCCAAAGCGAGACCATCTGTTGGCCTCGGCAGACATTAGGGAGCGCGGCTACGTGGCTGCTTAAAGCTATGCAAGATCAAGAATTTATGCCATTTTTATTTTGTTTCAGCTTAATACTTTATGAATTTATCAATTTATGCGAAGATGTGCCAGGAATGTTTGTTTGAATAAATAATTCTGGAGCGGGTTGTATATACACAAGTTACGGTATATCTGGAAACGTACAATATTCTTCCGGATGGCTAGTCAGGTTTTAAGTAGGGGCGTGGTACTACTACAACATTGTTAGGCGTAATGGGTAAGATTATTGAGACGCAGGATCGGCGGGAGGCGACCATTCGCACATTGCTCGACTTCTCGCGAGGGTTTGCTAGTATTATCAACTTATTAGTGTCCAAACTTCGCTACTATGGTTTTGAACAAGCAACTATAAAGTGGTTTTATAGCTACCTGACCCATCGTGCGCAGTAGTCACATAGAATTACAAATAGAGGACAGTACTTCAGTTTTTTCTTCTCCCAAACCGTGAAACGAGGAATTCCCTAGGGATCAATCTTGGGCCTGCTATTGTCCATTATATATAGAGCAGACATTACAAATTGTTTGGTTAACTGTATGCGCATGTATGCGGATGACATCCAGTTTAAGCCATGACATGACATTTAAGCCATACAAGAATTCCAACAAATTAATGAAGAGCTGAGTAGAATTCTATCTTGGTCAGACCCTAACACCGTGGTTTTGAATCCTGCCATATCTAAATTCTTAGTCTTGGGAAGCAAGGCACAAATTAGCCGTATATTATCGGCTACGCCATATATAAAAATTAAGAGGGGAAAATCTTGAAAGGGTGGATACAGCGCGTAATCTGGGACTGATCATGAACCCGGAACTTCACTTTGAGGCGCACATAAATAACGTCATTAAGAACTATTTCTATAGGCTTAAATTATTATGTCGCTTGCGGCGGGTTAGTTTAAGTAACTTCAATCTGTATCCGATAGGCTAGCCAGTGATACTATTAGAGCCACTTTCTCTGTCCGAACGATGAGATCATTCTATCAAACGAAAGCACGGGTTATTGAAACTCACCGACTGTTCAAGACTGCCTCGATGGTGTAGTTGTATGACGGTACGACTGCAGTGATGAGGTCTAGGGTTTGATTCCCGAGTCGGGCAAGGTGACATTTTGTTGTTTTATTCAGTATCAGTTTGAGTCTGGAAATGTGCCAGGTAAATTACCATAGGCCCTCTATTACATGGGACCATGGCTGGCGAAATGTGGGTATGTATGATACACTTCTGCCTAATGCCTAACCCTGAAAAGGTATAAAGGAGTGATACTATGTATGTATAAGATCGCAGTTCCGTTCCTCACCATCAAGGACCTAGCAACGTTCTCCACTGCCCAGATTCTAGTACAGGCACGCGTTCTGCCGTCAGTTCAACCGTCGAGGTCAGCGTCTAACTTATTAAAAATCCACTGACCAATGATGTCTATGTCCTCTCCCAAAGACCACATTTAGCCGAGTCATACCTCACTAGGATTATCCTCAGTGTGGTCGCATAAAGTAAGGGTTGAGGCGCCTATAGCGTTCACCCGAAGACCGAGGTGATTGTATAAGTCAATCGTAGGGTCCGCGATAAA
Source organism: Lapara coniferarum (assembly GCA_949316025.1). NCBI lineage: Eukaryota > Metazoa > Arthropoda > Insecta > Lepidoptera > Sphingidae > Lapara > Lapara coniferarum. Next base: position 28,912,233 of record OX438925.1, on the reverse strand, counting down.
AAACAGCGACGTCTATCGTATAAAAACTACTAATTATTTCACACTTAATTATCATGCCAACTAGCAATAACCTGGCATGATGGATTAACTACATTTTAGAACAGTAGCTCATAACTAAGATCAAGGACAAGAAGTCCTTGGTAGATATTAGCATCGTTCAAATGGTATCCAAACTATATCTAGTTTATATTACATTCCTTCTAGTCTGATCTATTAATTATTACCCTACGGAGTTTCATTATTTGAAAATCTAATTCATTCCAATTATAATTATTACCCGATCTCAATTTAAACTCAGAACCTCACAGCTTATGTACCTATGGTACCAATAAACTAATTAAGTTATTATTATTTTCCAAATATTCTCTAAAGTATAAATTGCTTTTCTGACCTTTGTAACCTATTTTAACTTCACATATAGAGCATGCGCTACGAAAGTTATAACCAATTGTGTTACTTCCTCATGAAATTCCACCTCTAATGTAATTTTGACGACAATTTAATTTTAATTAAAATGTAGGTCATCAATGAATAGCCGTATCCATGGAGTATGCCTCGTATCAATATTCGAAATTGATTTTCGATTTCTTTGATGAAAGTATCATGTAAATTTCATTTGTTATGAACGCGGTAGTGCGTGGTATCTACTATAAATTATTTTGTGATGGAAGGACCAGAACAAAAAAATCAGTTTGAACAGTATGCCAGCGTACGTATTCCCACCTTCCTACGACTTACGGTCCTTCAAGCGGAGCGTGAAGAAGCAATTATGCAGGCCGGCATAACTGTGCCGACCGACCAGGGATGTTTATCTCTTGCCGGTCGACATTATTTTTGGGCTTCAATTAATTTACCATCAGATGCAGTGAAGCCTCTATATGCAGGTATCGCCGGCTATAATTTTGATGAACTTCGGTATACATCAAAGACTATGTCCGTGATTAACATATACTTTATATCGAAGTACAGACATTTTCAAACAGGCCGGCATAATTGTTTCGACTGGCGAGGCACAAACGTCTCTAGTCAGTCTACACTCTATATGGATCCCACTCCAGTTACCGTCAAGTGGGGTAACTTTGCCGTTCTCGTAAAAAAAGTATATTTGGACTTTTATCCCGGAACACTTCTTCACCCCAGCGGAGCTGCCAGTAACACCTACTATTTCATAGGCTAACACATACATACTTACGCCTTTTATCCCCGAAGGGTAGGCAGAGGCGCAACTAGTGCATCCACTTTTCGCTGTCATTCCGTCCCATGATGTGATAGGCGGCGACCCTATTACTATATCGGCCACAAATTCCAGACCGGGCTAATATTGAATAGAAAAACTCAATATCACTTTGCCCGAGCCGGGAATCTAACCCGAGACCTCAGCATTGCAGTCGGATCGTAATACAACTACGCCACCGAGGCAGTTCAGGTTCAGTTAGCTCATAGGCTAAATAGGTATATATTTGGTAGGACTCTTATGCCTTTATACCCGAAGCGGTAGGCAGAGGCGCAACTAACGCAATGTGTCTTTCCTTCCATAAACTTTTTCTTTCGTGGGAAAAAACGCGTTATCACTACCACCACCGGGGGGTGAGTGGGACGGTTATGTTGGTTTCACACAGACTTACGGCCCAATGTCGACACTCGGGAGTGTAGCTCCATCCGAGCGAGGAATGGACCGGAGACCCTAACACTATGTACACCCTACACCGGCATATCACCCAAAACCCGCGGTGGCCTTCTTCGTACGGGACGGCCCCGGTGTATCTCGATGCACTAAGATGCTGCACGGGACCGCCCCTGCGTAATGCCGCATTGCGGCTCCTCTCTAATCAGGGGGCTCAGATGCCCCCGAACTTTAAAGGACGCCTATGGCGTCTACGACCGCGGCAGACCAACCACCCGCATTGTCGTCCACCTTGAAGTCACTTAAATTGGAGTGAGCAGCCCCCCACTGGTCACCCCGCGACTTTTTCCAAGCCCCATTTAGTCGCCTCTTACGACAGGCAGGGGATGCCGTGGCGGAATTCTCTAGGTGCCCCCGGACTTCCTTCCACAGGGCACTTCCTTCCATAACCTTAGAGCATTTATTGCTAGATACTCAAAGTCCATAACGTACATACTTGTAAATGTCACAATGATTAATTTCTAAAAATATAAAATCGATCGTAATGTCGTTAGAGATTTGATGTAGAAAAATAGCCCTAAAAGCAAAGGCGAAGTCCGAACTTTCCTGATTAATTGAATTTGAAACTTTTATTTCATTCAGTAAAACATTTCAATCTGGATACCGCTTTTATTAACCTAATCTAATATCCTTCATTAAGAGTTTGGTTTCTATAGTTCATTAGCCACATACTCGATACTATTATAATTGTTTCATTATCCCTTAACCTCTAATGTGGGGTCGCCATTACAATATTTCACGTATCTTCCTGAAACTTGGCTCAGTTTCCAACCAGATGTTAAGTTCGAAGGGGTTTAAAAAGACAAGTTACACTAGTTAGAAGTAAATACTTGCAGATTTTTTCCTTCACATGTGCTGTAAGACAAAATACGGGAAAATGTGCGACATGACTGGTCATAACTTTTGATCTCGGTTAGCGTTAAAAAAAACTGGGAATATTCCCGTTTCTTTCAAAGACAATCGTTTTTTTCAGTGTAACATTCTAAAATTTCACAAAAGTTTGATCGGGAAAAAACGAATGTTTATCGAAAAAAACGAGTTGTTTACGGAAAAAAAAGAAAGTGACCGCAATAAACCAGGATTTTTTCGAAATTTATCATCATAAATAAATATGTAAAATTGTGTGTATTTATGTTTACACATAAGTCAACACAGCCAGTGCAGTCTATATTGAATCCAACACACTAAATCTCATCAATGAGTAACAACAAAAAAAAAAATCATGAAGTCACGTGGTTTGAAATTTTCAATGCTCAGAACGAAAAATAACGAAATTTCCGTTCTTTTCCGTGAAAGAAACAATTTGTTTCTTTCAGAATTTTCAACGTTAATCTCGGTGACTCACTTGTTTGATTTTCATCAGCTAACTGACTGTAGCCCAGAGTGTTTGATATACATTTTTACTTGATATCTCTATGAGTTTCTGAGAAAAAGGGTCTCGATAGGCAGACAGACTGACACCAAAGTGATCCTATAACGATCCTTTATCAGATACGGAACCCTAAAATAGTTCGACCAGACTTCACAGGGAATCGATTACAGTACCACCCATTGCGGATAATATTCGCTGCACCCAGATCAAAGTGGTGGCAGGTATTCTATTTAAAAATATAAGACTAGGCTAGTATTTTCTGCTGCTCGTTACTGAGTACGGACCTCCTTTACTACTAAGAGGGTTTAGGCCTTACACCACAACGCTGGCCTAGTGTGGGTTAGCAAGCTTCACATACCTTCGAAATTCTTATGGGGAATTCGCAGTTGACCCTTCGCGGCTGACCCCACAATAGCAATTTATGGTTCGTATCGCTTACCATCAGGCGAACAGCATGATCTCATCATTCAATGCCATAATAAAATGTAGGTTTCCTCACGATGATTTCCTTCATCGTTAAAACGAGCGATTATCTTTGAAATTCACACATAACATAGAAAGGCAGTTTAGACCCGGTTTAGACCCTGCTGTCCTTGGCTCGGCCGTCCGATCCATTTTCAACTATGCTATCCTTTAGTAAGTATACCTACTATTGTTTAATATAATCGATACCGAGTGTTGAATCTGTAATTCTCGCTAAGCTAAGCTGTAAGTGAACGCGTATAAGCCTCGTTCGGTTCTGCAAAGCCTTCAAATCAAACAAGTGTTCGGTACACCAGCGTCGGCGCTTATCTGATTCCGAGATTTCGCCATCCGACCTGAATCCCTTACGATAGGACCATTCTCAATTACAGATAGGGCTTTGAATATTTTACGCCGCTTGCCGCTGATGACATTTTGTATTACTGGTTGTTTGTTCGCGCCTTTTTTATTGTTTTTTTTAAATGGTTGAAAGTAAAAATTATTTTTATAGTATTATATGTGTTCCTCGCGTCTTGGCCTGTGTGAAGAATATTTGTGGGATAAAAGTCGCACTTACTAGATATTTTTGCATGTAAACCGATAATTTGTGATTTTCTCACATATTCTGTATGGTAGTCTGTCTAAAACTTATTGAATAGGTATCATCACCATGGTCTTGCGTAGTGGTAAGCAAAATACAGAAAAAACAGTTGGCAGTACGTTTAATAATATTGGAACGGCGTTTCCATAGCAACTAAATAGTGACTGATATTATACGTGGCTGGCCGAATTTTGATGTAGTATTAACTAATAGCAGGAATGGTTTTTCTGTGAAGTTGCCAGAATTATGCCATTTACCGGAACGTATACTTGCTGATTCTCGAACGCTGTTCAAAAAACCTTGTTTCAAAAAATTCTGCTGAATTCATGAAAATGGTCAAAAATGCCATTTTAATTCGAACGCCATAAACTGGGATAAAATGAATACCTTTTTCACGGTTAAATATGAATGCTGACATATCACGAGCCATTTAACGGAACACCCCAAGTGTACCTACATATTAAAAAGGTTCACTTAAAAACGATTTTATATGTCGGACGTGCTCTCGGGTCGTAAATGACCCCTGTAATACATCTTGAATATTCACAGAGGAAGCAAAATATCCAACACACATTTATACTACGAATTGGGTCGTTTCAAATATGGAATACTGTAGTTGCACCTTTACAAATTCACGTGTCGATTAAATCTATACTAATATTATAAAGCTGAAGAGTTTGTTTGTTTGTTTGAACGCGCTAATCTCAGGAACTACTGGTTCGAATTGAAAAATTATTTTTGTGTTGAATAGACCATTTATCGAGGAAGGCTTTAGGCTATATAACATTACGATGCAACTATCAGGAGCGAAGAAATAATGGAAAATGTGAAAAAAACGGGGAAATTATTCATCCTTGTGGGTTTCCATTGCGCGCGCTGCGAAAACGGTTCAAGATACCAAAAATATATGTATGAAAGAATTATTTCTCTTGAAATGACCTAAAAAAATGTCCGCGACAGTATATGTCTATCTTTTAAGATTAACTCTCTAGAACCGTTTTTATGATAATAAAATTTGGTCGAAATTAATGCATTATTTGTTAAGAGCTGTATCAACGTTATAATATTAATCTTTAACCAAATAAATAAAAACATATTTCAAATTCAGAACTAATAACAGCTTGTGTTTAAAATAAAGCATCCGCGAATTATTTTGCACGTCTTCATTATTTCCACGGAGGTCTTTTCTTCGTGATTATTTCATTCGTTCAAAATGAGTAAATGGACAATGCAGTTTCAAATGAGACAATGACCCAAAATAAAATTATAGTTTAATTTAGTCACGTCGCATCTGGCACTTTTGAATTCTTTTAAATGCGTTTATTTTTACAGTTTATTCAGAAGCTATTATTTTTTATAATCTTTTTGAAATTCGATCTTTTGAACAGAAAACTAGAAAAATTTCATTTCCACGTATAGGAACTATTGTTTATTCACGTAGGTATGTCTTTTCACTCTTTCATATTTTACATAATACTTAGCATCATTTTATTCATTTTTTAGTTAATAATTTATAAATTGATCCATTTCTTGTGGACCAGTATCAGAATGACGTATCTGTACGAAAGACTTGTGGATCGCATATGTCATTCTCATGTATTTATTGTTTTCTATTCGCGTTAATGCTCGTAGAAAAGCATCCTGGCTACGGCCCCAGCTTGATCGGTGTGTGACTTTCGTGTGTGTGTTTTTTGGAGGCATCCTTCCTTCCCCTCTCCTTCCCTAAATCAAAGAATATTGAAGCAAAAATCTTACCGTGTTGTCAGAACACCAACATTCAACATTCACAAGCAGTTAGTACACACGTTCCACTTTGAAATGCACAGTTCACCTGCGCTCGATTTTACAAAGCGTCCTTGTCTTTGTCTCCAAACTCACCGACGGAGTGGTTTAGTAAACTAAGCTCTCAGAACCGCTCATAGCAAGAGATCTTGACCTCACCTCTGCCATATAGCAGTTTCGTTTAACTTGGGTTGTTTTAATTATTTTAGAATGGACCACTCCATTCAGAGAAAATGACAGTGGAATATATGTGTGTGTCACATGTAGCTCATATATTATGTTTCTATGAGACTGCCTCGGTGGCTTAGTTGTATTGCGTACGCGTTACGAGTACGATTTGCGCGCTGAGGTCCTGGGTTCGAATCCCGAGTCGGGCCAAAAAAAAACTTTGTGACTGGGTTTTACCATCTTAAAAAAATTAGTTAGTCGCAGCTCGGAGTCAGGAAGTTGGCGGTGTGATACCCCGGTGCCTCGGAAAGCACGTAAAGCCGTTGGTCCTGCGCCTGATCTCTCTCCGGTCATGTCGGATTGCCGTCTCACCGGGCTATGAGAGTGAAGGAATAACGAGTGCACTTGTGTATTGCGCACACACTTGTGCACTATAATATCTCCTGCGTACCTGGCCAATCTCCGTTGAGATTGGCCGCCGTGGCCAAAACTGGCTAGGAGGATTTCATTTTTCTATGAGAATTCATGTCGATAAATTTTTGCAGAGCATATCAGTAACCTTACCTTTTTATTCAAGACATCGTCACTCACATTCAAAGTGTCTTATTGAATCGATTTACAGTGACATTGTTGAAAATATCGTAGCCAAAAATAAGTACTGCCTCCTACATTTTAGAAGTACCACTGAGGTTCTTTTACTATGTAAACAGCCATAATTGTAAACATTTATCGCGTCCCGAGATCAAGTTATCAGCAGGCGAGGTAGCATCAAAAACTTTCCATTGGCTCTGTTTTAACTAAATTTTGTATTCAGAGCTCATTGAAGTGTAAATTGAAGGCTAACTTGGAAAGTAATTTTATATAACAAAACCTTGTATAATGCGGTTTGTTAAGGAACATGTTATTGTTATTTCTGTATGGGAACATAGGCTATAAACTTTTAAATGTATTGACTATATATAATATATACTATACTATATATATCGTATAGGTGGCCCCACACAGCAGTTATTTAACGTTACAAAACATTGTTAGCACGATATTTTTTTTATGACATTGAATGACGAGACGAGCATGCCGTTCGCCTGATGGTAAGCGATATGACCGCCCATAAACAGTAGTAACATCATACAGCACCTTGAGTTACAAAGTACTTTGTGGCATTCCATTGCGCTCGTCATCCTGAGACATAAGATTGTTAAGTCTCATTATGTTCATTAAAACAGTGTGTAACATTTTGCTACAATATATTAAGAATATTATATGTTATAATCGCTCCCACACTGGTTCAACTCGATGTATAATATCGTATAACATTATCTTATCTGTAACCATCAGTTTGGGTCTGCTTTTCAAGGAAGCTGGCAGGGCCTTGCCGACCCAAGACAGCGTCGGTGCGTCAAATCTATGAAGCACCTCTGATGTTTGTCGTCCTGTTTCGACATTCATATGTATTTTTATTCAACGTTAACCTTTCTCAACTCAACTATAAAGAATGTGTTGTAGTATAACAATTATAATGTCAATAATTAACGTTGGCATGTCATCCTGATTCCGGCGCCCCGAATAGGGGTCTCAGGATGACGAGCGCAGTGGAATGCCACACAGTACTTTGTAACTCAAGGTGCTGTATGGTGCTACTACTGTTTATGGGCGGTCGTATCGCTTGCCACCAGGCGAAGAGAGTGCTCGTCTCATCATTCAATGCCACGAAAATAAAAATTCTAGCCTCGTGGACTTATCAGGAATACTTGCTCGTCTTAATGTTTTTATAACTATTGATTCTCGAACGCGTCAGCCAGACGGAGATTGTTCAATACTATCTGAAAAAATACTTGTCTCGAGTTTTCATTATAAGATATCTATAGGTACATATAATAAAGGAGTAGAACCGATTAGTGTGAAATGTGATAAAAAGAAAGGGGGCGAATAAAGAAGAGTAATGGAAAACAAATCAGCGATGTTTATAATTCTTTTCTGTCTGTTTTCCGTTTGTTTGTTACTGCAAATCTTCGAAACTTCTGAACGGATTTCGATGAAATTTGGAAAAAGTGTAGATCATATCCTGGATAACACATAGGGTCTTTTTATCTCGGGAATATATAGCGGAACCTTTATCCCGGTATAACTTTATCACGCGAGCAGAGCCACGAGCAACAGCTAGTTAAATAATAAACCATTATATCACACTCACAAATCATACCGAAAGGAAAGCATTTCCAACTCTACAAGTATCTTGTGTACTTATTTCATAATTAGAGCGAAAAGTATTGAATTTAAGGGGTTCAATATCTGATACAGATTTAAAAGGCATCCGGCCTGTCTGCTACGTCTCAAAGGGCCTTTATTAGACGTTTCGTAGCTGTCTATTTACGGATATGTATGCTTTATATAAGGATCGGAGTATTTATATTAATGATTTATTACATACTAGCTTTTGCCCGCGGCTCCGCCCGCGTTAAAAAGTTTTTCCGGGATTAAAGTCCCGCTTTATGTTTTCCCGGGATAAAAAGTAGTCTATGTGTTAATCCAGGACATGATCTACCCGTGTGCCAAATTTCATCGAAATCCGTTTAAAAGTTTTTGCGTGAAAGAGGAACACACATCCATACATCCAAACATCCATACATTCTTACAAACTTTCGCCTTTATAATATTAGTAGGATTTCAAGACTTTGAGTTTTGTTGCTGAGTTGAAGTGACTGATGAAATATCTTTATAATGGAATATATTTCTATCTTCTTGAATTACCCTAGTGATTGTTCATGTATTTATTTAGAGACTTAAGAGATCTAGTTTGTTGGTTTCCCGAATACAACTAATATTGGGTTGTTTTACCGTAGTCAGGTAATGTTAAGGCTTAAGACTGGCGAATTCACAGCCAGGTGAAGTCCTGTCGTAATAAGACTGTTACCTTTACTTGACCTAGAATGAATCAACTCGGGCTAAATTTATTCCACTAACCACCGCAATGTCCGCCCTGTGGATTGGGGGCGTTTGGAGAATTCCACCACGGTATCCCCTGCCTGTCGTAAAAGGCGACTAATAGGGGCCTCCGGGGGTCACGGGTGGGCGGGAGGTGCCGCCCACCTATTAGTCTAGCCAACGTCTGTGACGCCCGTGATGGACGGCAGCGTGTCTCACGCTGCCTCGGACACCAAGGGCGTCCTTCGGTGTACGGGGGCTTCTGAGACAACAGGAGAAGAACCGCAACAGCGGTACGCGCAGGGGCGGTTGCGGACGACAACTTAGACGTGAGTCGGAGGAAGCCCGCAGCCGTCCCTAATGCGCCGAAGATGGCCTTACAAAAAAAAAAAAAAAAACCACCGCAATGTATATTTCTGCAGATAAGCCGCATTATGTCAGTACTATTGAATCCCGTTTTTTGTGTAGTACCTGAATCAAAGCTATAGCTTAATTCTTATAGCTTAATAAGACTGTGACACTCGCCAATCTAGCCGTAAAATCGAAAACTCGGCAAATGAGATGGTGTTATGTAAACGTTTTCAGTTACATAATGGACATTCAGTCAAGCTTCAAATTGTAGGTCGAGCGTCTATCATCGACTTAATTTTTGTTTATTCTGTTTTAATTCATCAGAGATTTGGTTTACATTATACAGTTTGTTGAACCTTTATGTGAGGTTTGGAAATTAATGTTTATTTATTAGAATATGCTTCGGGTTTTAATTATCATGTAATTATAGAACAAAATAAAATAAGTTAGGATAGTTATATAATATATATAGATAGCTATATATAGATGACTTTGTAGCGTAGTTGTACTGGTGTATGGTTTCCGTGCTAGAGCCTTGGATTCGATTATGGGTTGGGTAAAGTGTTACTGTTCTCTGAAATTTGTTCACAGTATAGCCTCACCTGTCACATCATGAGATGTTATACACATGGCCAAAATTAGTTGGTCTAGTTGCATTTCTGCCAACCCCTTCAAGGAAAAAGACCTGAGTGTATACCTACCCTCAAATAAGTGCAATTACTTGTCTCGTCATTAATTGCATGAATAACTTAGATGATTTGGCAAACTGATACCTATTTATTTTAACAGAGGGCGTACATTTTACAATCAGAAATATATACACAATGTATCATGTTAGGACCATTGGTTCCTACATAATACAAGACTAATTGAATTAGTGAATTTAGTTACATTTATACACACACACGCCTTTTATCCTTGATGGGGTAGGCAGAGGCGCAACTAGTGCACCCACTTTTCGCCGATATTTCATCCCATGATATGATGGGGGGCGAGCCTAACGCCATATCGGGCAGTTACATTCAATTTAAATAAATCTAGCTTAATAACACAATACTTGCAAAATACCTCTAGAGGTTATTCCCTACAGAGCATCGCAATAAACGTCAATATTAATATGAAAACAAGCGTTATTATTTAAGCCTAGTCTAGACGTCGAGGCGGTATTCCTCGGTGGCGTAAACCACTAATCTGATATAGAGATCTAAGTAACCACACTTCGTCGGCGGCAGGTGCGGGGCAAGGTATTTTATTAGATTGTTCGGCCGCCTCCCGAGGCTTGCCAATAAATTGTGCAAAGATTTTATAGTCGCTATTCTAAAACACTTTCGCTTTAACGGTGAAGGAAAACATCGTGAGGAAACCTACATATCTGAGAATTCTCCATAAGAATCTCGAGGGTATGTGAAGTCTGCCAACCCATAGTAAGCCAGTATGGTGGACTAAGGCCTAACCCCTCTCAGTAGCAGAGGAAGCCCGTGATTTGCAGTGGACAGTATACAATAAAGGGCTGATTGGCGATTGCTTTGTATATTCTAAAACATGTGTCAAAATAGTCTGACAGTTGACGAGCATCGTTAGAAAACGTTTCCGTTTTTAAAGCGATTGTAACTGAAATAGAGAAATGTTCTTACTACAAGAGAAAAGCACGTTTATCATAGAAATAGGAAAAGGTTTTGTTACTTTAAAAGGAAGGCCTTATGAAAATTTATCTTTTTGTAGTTTAAAAATAATTTTAGTTTTTTCTAGAAACTCGCAGCTCGTTCCGAGTGCTGGCTTTGGCTTATAAAGTACTTATAAAGAGAATATAAATGTATGTTATACAGTTTACAATTAGCTTTATATTGTTAGACATGCGATTTATCTTTGTATCATCGACGATAAACATACCTATATACACTCATTTGCAAAAAAAACGGGCGGTTTGGATTTTAATTCTTTTTAAAAAAAATACGGTACCAAAATGATTTCAATCATTTGTACATGTTAATGGCCGGTTTTAAAAATGCCGTGGTGTTTAAAACAGTACGTTCTAAATTAAAATTAAAATTTTCGTTTGATGCTCGTTTTTACAGAAAACCACTTTTTATCCTACATTTTTGGTGCGAAGTTCCAAAAGATAATATCGGTTTTCATAACTTTTAGTCAATTTTTATGAATTTATTTCATATTCTTAATTGTCAAAGCTTCATTTATTGCTGTTTAGCTGTCTCAATAATGTTAGAGAAAATGGTAAAAGCTACCAAAATTATTGCGCTGCTCGAAGAGGGCTGCAGCCAATGCTTCGTGGCTCAGAGGCTAATTGTGAGTCGCTCGACGGTTCAAAGGACCTGGCAGCGGTATCAAGACACCGGTTCCGTCGAGAGAAGGCCTGGTTCTGGAAGAAAACCATGTACCCAACCACGGGATGATCGTTTTCTTGTGAGTCGCGCATTGAGAAATCGCAAGTCTTCGTATGTGGACCTTAAGAACAACCTCGAAGAAGTAAGAAATGTGCATATTAGTCTATGGACGGTCAGGAGGAGGCTGCTCGCGGCCAATATACGCAGTCATCGCCCGGCCCGCGGCCCTAAGTTACTCCGTGAGCACAGAGTTGCCAGGCTTAGGTTTGCTCGAAATTGTGAGTCATGGACTCAAGAAGACTGAAATAGGGTATTGTTCTCCGATGAAGCCAGGATATCTGTGTTCGGTGAAGATCGACGTCGGCGAGTGCTACGAAGACGAGGAGAACGCTTTGCAGAGGCTTGTTTTGAAGAAATCACACCTTATGGTGGGGGCTCTATTATGTTTTGGGCAGGAATAAATTCAATGGATCGTACAGAGTTAGTCTTCATTGAAAACGGCTCACTGACTGGACATCGATACATAACGGAAGTTCTTATTCCTCATGCACAACCCGCATTGGCCGCTTTAGGCGAAGAATCAATTTTTATGGACGACAACGCTTGCGCCCACCGGTCTGGCGATGTGGAAGCGTGTGTGCAAGAGGTCGGCATTCGTCGTTTGGATTGGCCAGCTCAAAGTCCCGACGTCAATCCTATAGAGCATGTCTGGGACGTTCTGAAACGACGCATGAGATCAGTAAAACCGGCTCCGCAAACCATCAGAGAGCTGAAGAATGTGATTACCGCGGAGTGGGAATGTATTCCGCAAGCAAGTATCCGGGATATCCTCGCTAGCATACCCAGACGAATTCAAGCTGTTATTTCAGCTAGAGGGGGTCACACTCGATACTAAACATTTATCTGCTTTTACTTTATTAAAGAAAAAACAAACAAAAATCTTTGTTAACTTTTACTTCACGAGCATATGCACTATTAGCGAGCATACACTACTAGTGAACTTTAGCATTAAAACCCATAAATTTTATCAAAATTTTATGATAATACTGACGAAAACGATTATTTGCTTATTAATTTACAAAATTGTGAAAGTAAAACTACCTATAATTATCAAACAAACCAATAGTAACACTTGAAATGGTTCATTGCTTAGGTGCCCGTTTTTTTTGCAAATGAGTTTATATTGCTGGCCAAAATTTACTTCCATACGATAATTTTAAAATATGATACTTGTATCAAATGCGTAATCAGCCGATCAAAATATGGTTCCTGAATTATATCGAAGTGTGCGATTTTATTGTTTCATTAAACGCCAAATTCAATATCCGAATACAAAACGTTATAATATAAAAAAATATGAATTGACACAGTTATTCATAATTTTTGTGTTAAAGGGGATTTTGTAAGTTTACATTTTCACCCTAGTCTTTGATGTATTCATTTCCTTCTTATAATAAATAGTAAGGCAATTTATTTATTAATTTTAATGCTGTTAATTATTATATCTTGATATGATCTAAAGGCACGTTGAAAGAAAATGAATTAAAACAAATTAATATGTAAATCGTTATTTATTTATTAAATATAAAATTGTCATGCCAGTTAGGACCACAGGGGTATCGACAACTATAATAGTTGTTTCATTCCAGTGTCAATATTAAACTCTATACAATAGAATAAACATAAAATCAAAACATTTACAATAGATCATATTACTTATAAAATGGCACTACTTATAGCTAAACTACTCTATGCTTACGGTATTTGAAATAAGAATCATATTTCAATAAGGTAATAAAACGTCAAGGTTTTTGGAAAAATTTAAAAGAAAACAATTAGTTTCAATTTATAATTGTAAAATTTTATCTACAGTTATAAAAGAAAAAACTGATTTAAAGACCGTATCGTGTTGGGGACAGTCGTAAAAACTAGCAACCAATCGTTTGTGCAATATACGTGAAATTGAGTGCCACCGGCCACGTAAGACAGAAACTTCGGTAAATTGTAGGCAACCTCAACAAAACTCATAGATTGTTTGATAATGAATAATGATATAACGTATTGTAAATGTAATTGCAATACCGTACGTTAGAGCAGTCCGTCTATGAAATTATCAAATATGTACAATTCCATTAAATATTCGCACATAAATAAATAAACAATAAAAGCCTCTGTTTGCAACCTGTTTATACAATAATTCAGGTTGTATTTTCAACCAGTTTTATTTACATCAACACAACCGAATTTAAATAGGATCATCTAAAAGCATCCATTGACTATTCTATTAGATTTATTCCGGTATTTACAGCTGAGTGGAATACAAAAAGCTGCCCTTGAAATTTGATTCAAAATACAGTCTTTTTCTTACTTTTCGATAGTTCGTGAAAATTATCAGCCAAAAAGTTTGTTTTCCAGGTAATTCCTTAAATGTAATTACCATGTTCAATGATTAATAAACATTTTAAGTTAATCAACATAACATTTACGTTTGGAAAAACAATGTACAATCTTGTAAAAAAAACACATGACAGCAGAGACAAGGATTTTCATTATCTACGAAAGATCTTCTTGAGCAAAATTATTCTTAAATTCACATTGATATTAAGACTGGGTTTTTTCAACTGTAGTTAGGGTAATCATGGGTGTTATTAAGCTGGACGCGCTCGCAGAGCTTCGAGTGCACCGGCGCGGCGTTTGGTGTGAGGTGTGAGGTGTGAGGCGTGAAGTGTGAAGCGTGAGGTGTGAGGCGTGAGGTGTGAGGTGTGAGGTGTGAGGCGTGAGGTGTGAGGTGTGAGGCGTGAGGTGTGAGGCGTTGTTGTTTGAGATGTGAGGTGCTGCGAGCGCGTCCAGTTTAATAACACCCTGACAAAAAGATAACTATAGTTGAAAAAACGGGACCTAATATTTCTCGTGTTAATTTTATTGTACACCAAAAAATTGTATAATATATTTCGACTATATTATATCCCATTACCATCTAAATACATTTTTATTTACACCATAAATATTGTCGTTTTAAAAACTATATTTCCTATAAATTTGGCAAAATAACTCTTACTTACAATTAATCATGGTAGCTCGTCATATACAGTGGACCACAAGAAAACACGTATAAAAATTGACTAGACAAATCCCTATATTAATAGTTAACCTGTACTTCATTGGCAAATTAAAAAAAAACACAATTCAAATCCTGAGAAGCTAAATTATTATACATTTTACACACAGCTCTCGGGTCCCGGTAAATTTTCGGCTAATACGTGCTCTCTTCTCCGTACGTTGCCTTTACCTTTATTTCTATGTAATGTTGAAGTGGCGAGGCTTCCAGAGCTCAACGTGGGGCCGCTGAGAGTCAAGGTTTGACTTCCGAATGGCGAGCCCAAGTTACCGTTCGGACAAACGAAATTGGGACTGCCTAGTGTGGGACTATTAGTTTCTACGTAATTAGGCCTAAAGTTATTACTAGCTATTCCCGGTTCAGATAAGTTCTGGTTTAGGAGATCCTCTTGTCTATTGCTGGGCATCACTCCGCTTCCAGGGGTTAGCTGTTAACATTAAATGGTTGTATTATTTTTAAGACATAGGCTGCCAATTCATCTTGTGGGCTTCCTGAAGTGTTAAGTTATCTGCATCATCCATATAAACATTTTTTTAACTATTTTTTCGCAGAGAAAAACGCATTATCTCTGCCACCACCTGGACGTAAGTATAATGTTTATGTTGACACTCGGGAATATATGATTTTAGTGAGCACTAGGCAGAACCTTACACCCTACACCAGGATACCAACCAAAACCACAGTGGCCTTCTTCGGTGCATATGAGATGGCCCCGGACCCTTGTTGCACTAAGATAGCTGCGCGGGAGCAAGTCTAACGTTTCTATTTTTTTCTTGTAAATAAAGTAAATCAGATCTTACCTGTTGAGGTCGCCCAGTCGAATCCAAAAGGGCAAGGTCTTCTGCTGAGAACACAGCTCCTGATTTAGTCCAGTCCCCTAAATGAATAACAATATTAAATTAAGCATATAAATTAACATTAACAAGTATGGTCTAAGTAAAAAACATTTAATTCGTGATGGATTTAGGTACAGCGTCATTATGGTCGAGTATGCACCCACCTCTCACTTCCTTTATGCTAGGCCATTCATCTGCTTCGTCTATGTTAGATGCTCCTACTTGATTATCACCATCTGTTTACATCAGATTTGAATATAAATTTTAATGTTATTTATTATAGTCAGAGTGTATTTACGAGAGTATTTTGTTAAACTAATTTTGTCTGGTTTCGTTTGTTTTTCTGATAATTAATAAATTACAATCTAGTGTAACTAAAACATAAGTACATTGTCATAAATACTATATATCACTTGCGACTCCATCAGTGTGTAACTCAAGAACTGTCCAGGAGTTACAATGGGTTCAGTAGTCCCAGTAATAACTTTCTATAAACAAACTTGCAAACTTTACCTCTTCATTATATAAATATTAATATAGTCCTGGTTCTAGTAAGTAGTAATTCGCTTTCAAATAATGTAGAACTGCAAATATAACCTTAAAAGATTTTAAATAATATTTTGTCTCTATGATTATCATGAAAATTATATGTTCCAATAAGGATTTATCGTACCTGGTGCGTTCAAAATATCAGGTTGTGGATCAGGAGTTTTAAGCTCAGGCGATGGTTTGATGGTGTAGGCCACCACGTATCTTCTACCACCATCACTGAGTTCTAGCATGTCTCCTGGAGGATGTTTGTGAGGAGGCTGTGACCTTCGACGCCTGGCACAGAGAGCTGCAAATGCTATGATACCACCAGCAGCTAGCGTCGCTCCTAGGGCTGCTGCTACTACAACTCCTACGGTTAGGCCTCCAATCGTACTTTTTCCATCTGTTTGAAAGAAAAACACAGGATTTTTAAGAGTAACAGCGAGGCCTACGGAGTATTACAGACTTTTTTTAAAATCTAATCCAAAAAATCGAATACCTGAATGTAGGTTCTGGCTTTTATAATATAATATCCGATTTCTTTTTTGTTATAAATCCTTGGCGAAACATATTTTAACTTTAGTCTAGCACTTAGAATTTTATATTTCATTACACAGTAGATTTTAGCGTTGCTAAGATTTGAATTTTTTTCCGTCATTTGATTAATAAGCTCAACACGGAAATGTTTAAATGTTCAAAATAAATTGTAATAAAAATTTATCAAATATCAGAAACTGCTGCCATTATAAAATATTTCCAGGAAGTTAAGAAATTATAATAAAATGTTGTCAAGCATTTCAGATTAAATTGTTACGGAACGAAGAATGCGACTATCGAAGAAACGGGATAAAAACATGGTCTAAAAATAACGACTCGAGGGGTGAAAATTAATTCAAAAGCCTATTCGCATTGTGTAATAATTAATTCATGTCATTCACTAGGCGACATGAACCAGAAAATAATAATTACGCCAATTCAAGAACTTTGACAGTGTGGAAATTAGAAACATGTTTAAACTTTGTAAATTCTGGACTTAATTCGTTCAACACACCTTGAAGTCTTTACTTTTGAAAACTTGGCAACAGTTGTCTAATAGCGTTTGGTACTTGGTATGAAGTAGATTCGTGTTATAATAAATTAATGGCTAAACGTTTTAAATTTTCCTAACTTTAACATCCAATAAGAAGGTAGGCAATGTTAACACCATTTTCTTAATTATTAATGGTATAATACTAGTTGAAGACTGTGTTAAAAATTCAAGCATCTAAATCAAACTTACCTGTTCTTCTGGCAGCATCATTAAAAGCAATGTTTTCAAGGAGCGTCTTTTCAGATTCACCTTTAAGGTTCCTTGCATAAATTAATAAATTGAAAGTGGCTCCTTCCCCGTCTCCAGCGGTGGATAGTTGTGACAAGTCTAGTTTGAACGTGGCTTGGCCATCTGCAACAACATATTAAAAAGATCTAGTTTTAACCAAGGAAACCCTCGAAACAAAAATGTCATCATCATCATCATCTACATGGAGTCCACAGCTGAGCATAGGTGTCTCCTAAAGATTTTCAGACGGACCTGTCAAAAGCGACTTGCTTCCAGTACGTTCCTGCAACCTTTCTCAAGTCGTCTGTCCACCTTACAAGTGGACGTCCAATGCTTATAGAGGTTTACATGTCTTTTCAAAAACATAGATATTTCACAACCAATCTATGTATAGTATCGTCTTATAGATGATTTTCGTACTTAGAACTATACTTAAAACTCTTTACCTACGATAGAAACCATCTTAACACACTCATCTTCATTTTACCAAGTGAAATTCTGAACTGGAATGTTTCCAAGTATAATATCGTTGCTTATAGAAAGTATTCATTTTTACCGCTCTCATTAACGCTTCCATTGAATCTTGTCTTGCCGGTAATGGGGTCTAGGGCTTCCAAGACGAAAGACTGGGGCAAGCCACCGTCGTAGCCGGCGACGCAGCGGACGCGGAGCCAGTAACTCACTCCGTCCGTTGTATTGTTACCAGCCTGCAGGGAACAGTTCCTTGGCGCTGACGGTCTTGCTATATAAATGAGAATATTTTTAGTTACATTTACCGAATCTAGTGATAGCTGTATGTGTAATAATTTTAAGACCGAGTGATTTATCGTTTGATTATGCACACAGACATATACCCACGCCTTTTATGGTATACGTAGACAAAAGCGCAACTAGTGCACACACCTTTCACCGTAGGTATTCTGTCCCATGATGTGATAGGGGGCGAGCATATCGCCATATTGGGTACAAATTTCCAATATCACTTAACGCGACCTGAGGATCAAACCCGAGTTAGTGGTATCATATTAATTATGTAATTACGCATGTTAAGTATAATATTTAAATCTCTTAAGTGTTATAAGTGTCTTAGTGATAGATATAATAGCACTAGCCACCAACCTTCTATAAATGGGTCATTGCTTAGCAATAGTTTAGAGCAGTCTGCTATGAGTTACTGCTTTCCAGGAATGTTATATAAGGAAATTATTAAAGAAGTAGTTAGTAAAAAACATAGTCCAGAGTCCTGTATCATAATATTAGCAGGGAATGGTTCTTATTTAACTAAAAATGATGTTACAAGTAGTATAGCCTCCATGACAAGCCTAAATTGTAAAAAAATTATACTTTGTGCATTTCCTTATCTGTCAAATGTGTCTGATGGAGTAAACAACCACATTCACACACTTAATAAACAAATGCACTTTTTAGTAAATCATCATAGTGATAAATTTATATTTTTTGACGTCAATAATTTTATTGAAAAATGTTCTTATAATTTGACTAGGGATACAGTGTATCTGACAAAGAATATTAGACATTGTATTGCTACATTGTTAGCTTATAATATTAAGACAGTCATAAGTACTATGACAAAGTCCTCGATTACTACATGTTTTAGTAGTACTACTAATAATATTGTAGTTAATAATTTAAACATTTAAGTATGACAAAAGAGAAAGATGACCTATTTTTAATATTAACCCATCAAAATATAAATCGTTTCTCTGGCAAAGTTCTTGACATAGAATTATTTATAGAGAGGTATAATGTTGATATTTTATGTTTTACGGAGACATGGTTAAAACCAGATAGAATGGCGTTTAGTGTTAATGGTTACAGAGTCGCCAGCTCGTTCATTAGGATTTCAGCAGAGGGTGGGGGCACCATGATCCTGATCAAGGATGGTGTCCCATACAAGGATAGACAAGATGTAACAAAACTTTCTGTTGAAAGAGTGTGTGAGGTCACGTGTGCAGAGACCGGGGATTATATAATATTGTGTGTATATAGGCCTCCTTCATCAAACATATTAGCTTTTATTTCTAAAATGGAGGATATTCTTAACAAACTTAGAATGAATAGGAAAATTTTAGTCTGCGGAGACTTTAATATTGATTTACTGATTGATTCCACAGATAAAAGTTTATTTCTGACTTTGCTTAAATCCTTTAATCTGAACTGTCATTTTCTCGAGCCTACTAGACTAACATTAACTTCGGCTACTTGTATTGATAATATTATAACAAATTTTAAACTTAATTATAAAGAATTATTAGCCGGGGTTCGCTCAGACCACACTTGTCAAATGGTCAAACTTTATTATGAAGAAAATAAAAGTGAAAAGATTATTAAATTTAGACCCCTCTCTCAACATAATTTGCAGAAATTTAGCACTAGACTCAACTCTGTGTTACCCATGCTGACTTGCGACTCAGACCACCCAAACAAAATGTTTGAAACATTATTAAACAGTATTACAAATGTATTTAATAAAACATGTGGTGTAAAATCAGTACAAATAAAAAATAAAATATCATTCAGTGCTTGGGCAACTAAAGGTATAAAGCGTAGTAGAGATGTTCTTTACGAATTATATGACAGAAGGTCCTTTACACCCGATGTCAAATTTACTAATTATGTAAGATCATACTCTAATATTTTCAAAAGTGTATGTAAGTATGCTAAGGCTGCTTATATAAGTAGTAACATTAGAAACTCAGACAATAAAATTAAAACAACTTGGAAAATTATTAATACTGAAACTGGCAAAACTAAGTCTAATGACAAGATTGTATTGAACATTAATGACGAACTAGTTTCAGATACAAATATTACGGCTAATTACTTTGAACATTATTTTACTAATATACCGTTTGAGACAACAAATTGTCTGCCATCCTCACCAGGAGCAGCTGAATCATTTTTAAAACGCAATTTAGATTTATCAATACCTAATTTCAAATTTGAGTTTGTTACACAATATGATATCATAAAAGTGTTTAAGAGCCTACACATGAAAAGCACTGAAGATCTTTGGGGTCTGTCTGTTAAAGCGTTGCAGTCAGTAATAGTTAGCATCGCCCCAATCCTTGCTAATATCTTTAATTCCTGTATTAGAGACGGCATATTTCCTGATCTTATGAAGATAAGTAAAGTAGTACCAATTTTTAAAGCAGGTTGCTCAAACACTCCTTCAAATTATAGGCCTATTTCTATTTTACCAGCTTTAAGTAAAGTATTTGAAAAAATATTGCTTAATCAAATGCTGGTGTTCTTTAATAAAAATAGAATATTACATGATAGGCAATTTGGATTCACGAAAGGCAGGTCTACACAAGACGCTGGATGTGCTTTAGTTAAAGCTGTGCTGGATGCCTGGGAGGGATCACGGGATGCTCTAGGGGTATTCTGTGATCTTTCCAAGGCATTCGATTGCGTAGATCACGGTACCCTAATTTTAAAACTTCGCTATTATGGTATTAGGGGAAACGCGCTAAATCTTATATCTTCATATTTATCAGATCGGAAACAACAAGTATGTATCGATAACGTCTTGTCTGCAGGGTCCTCAGTTAGGATTGGGGTTCCCCAAGGATCCATTTTGGGTCCTTTTTTATTTTTAGTCTATATAAATGACCTTCCATATATGGTTAACAAGAGGGCTGATGTTGTGTTATTTGCTGACGACACTTCGTTAATATTTAAGGTAAATAGAAGGGAAGATAATCTTATAGAGTCAAATAAAGTACTTAAATCGATTTCCGACTGGTTTTCTGCTAATAATTTACTGTTAAATGCGGCAAAAACTAAATGTGTTCGATTCTCGTTACTCAAAAATAAAAATGAAGTAAATATTAATTTAGACGGGAATAATCTAGAATTAGTACCCTCAACGGTCTTCCTCGGGGTTTCAGTCGATAATAAATTGCAATGGGGACCCCATATTCAAAAAATTGCAAGTAAATTGAGTTCTGCCGTCTTTGCTATTAGGAAAATTAGAAATTTAACTGACGTGGCTACGGCGAGAATGGTATATTTTGCTTACTTCCACAGTATTATGTCGTATTGCATTCTTCTGTGGGGTTCTGCTGCAGATCTGCAGACCATTTTTATCTTACAGAAGCGAGCAATTCGTGCCATTTATAACCTTCGCTCTCGCGATTCTCTTAGAGAACTGTTTAAGGAGGTCAATATACTGACTTTGCCGGCCGAATACATTTTTCAGAATATCATGTATGTACGCAAAAACCTTAGTACTTTAAAGAAAAACAGTGACTTGCACTGTCTGAACACTAGAAATAAGAATAAACTAGTTGTTCCAAACTTTAGGCTCTGTAAAACGAGTAAATCATATTTAGCAAATGGAATTAAATTTTATAATAAACTTCCCTCCGAAATAACCAGTCTACCCGGACACAAATTCAAGTGTTACGTTAAGCGCGAGTTAACGTCTAAGGGGTATTATAATGTATCGGATTATCTTGATGATCAGTCAGTTTGGAAAATTGGTCCTGCACACCGTGGCTAACCATGTTAATACATATTGAAGCTAATTGCTTAACATGTATCATGTGTATCTATCTATCTAAAACTGATTATACCTAATATTGACATTGTAATTAATATTAAATCTCTATATGACATTTTTATAATTATCCTCGTTTTGACATATCATTTTGTTAATGACGACCGACCGATCTTTGTGTTGCGTTTGCTTTTAATTTATAAATCAATTATTTAAATTGTGCGTATAGATTGAAATCCACGAAATATTGAAAAAAATCAACGAAGATTATGTTTGTAAATGTAGGCGTCTGCACGCTGTACACCGTTTAATTATAATTATTTACCTAATTGTGTTCTCTAATCTTGTTATGAATTTCTTAGGGATAGTGTTTACTCTTAGTTAAATTCCTGCAATTGATTTTAATCCCTATTTTACGGTGATGTGTGTGCATTAGCTTATGTAACTGATCTGACTTTGTAAGCAAAAGACTTGAAAAAAAAAATATGTAAAGATTCAATGGACAAATGATGACAAAAAAGTAAGCCCGGAGTTTCTTTCTGCCTTTCTTCTTCGGGTAGTCATCGCTTAGGTAGCTAGTGAAAGGCTGGTAGGTTAGCTAGGCTAGGGCCTGTAGTGTCCTCACCGGTGAGGATCGCGACGCGTTCCTCCCATAATTTTTGTAATAATAATGATCTTTTTTTTTTTTTTCTTTATATGCCCTTTCCTGCCAGCCCGAGCTGGCTTTTTAAATTTTAATTTTCATCATTCTTTTTAATCTCAATAAAATTGTCGGTAGTTATATAAGTGACCTTTTGTATCAATAATAATTATTGCAATTAATTTAATGTATGACTTATCATAAGTGCAACCATGTTCGCCTACGTGATGAATAAAGTATTTTATTTTTTTTATTTATTTATTTTAAATGACAGGGTAAATACCGTATTTCGGTTTGATAGGTTGCTATTGCGAACAGAGCTAAAATATTTACACTCACATTTTTCAGGATCTAATACCATTTGATTCGAAACGTTTTTTAGAGACTAGTGATGTATTCTGTTGTTATTTTACATTAAATAAAAAACCACCAGAGTACCGCATACAAGTTTGTGAACTGTAATGTCGAAATAATCCAGCATTATTTCAGGTAAATGAATTCGTATTCCAGCAAAATGTGCGTGATATTTTCTCTTCTGCATTTATGTCACGGAAAGTGAATTACTGTATGATGCATTAACTTAATCATTCGTGAAACGTACATTAATATTCAAATTACATAACCATCACCACTAATGCAGCAAATCTATGGCAAATATCTTAAGTAATTTGCGTATTTCGCGCTTTGTACGTGCGTTGGAACGAAAATGACGCATAAAGGCGAAACTCGCTAATTTCGCCTTGACTTATGGCAGTCGAGTGACAATTTAACGTGTTGTATGTTGTAACAAACAGCCGGCATATTAAATGCCGTGTGTTGGGCGTGTGTTACTGCACCCAGTACCGCTACACTTGTATTTTCCTTTGATATGTGTCATAGATCAAGAATAGTGGCTTAGCGAGGTCAACATTGAATAACTGTGTAGAGTTTTAATGAAACCGCTTGTGTGTTTTTCCTATGTTTCATTCGTTCTCCGGTTGTTTTAAATCTTAGTTTATAGCTTTTGAGAATTAAGTGTTAAGTACTTAATGGTGCGCGTGTAGCTAATTACACTTATTATTTAATTTTTGATTAACTTTTCGCCAGCGTGTGGTAGGTGGGAGCAGTGGCAACTTGTTACGACAGCGGCTGTGGTATTATTTCATAGTCGCCAACTATTTGTTGCTGTGTTAAACGCGTTGAACCCAATGATGTTTTAATAAAGATGACGCATATCCATACTGCGCGACGTTTAAAAACTGTCCTGCTATGCATGGTTTAGTGCATGAAACAGATCATACAGAAAGTACAAGATGGAAAGAGATAGCGTAAAATGAAATTACACCAAGTGGCCGAATTTGAATGCCTAAGTTTTGACGCGGTAGTGCGATATCTACCTCGTGTTTGTATATATAAATCATAGCTTTTGCCCACGGCTTCGCCCGCGTTAATAAGTTTTCCGGGCTAAAAGTACATAAAAACCTTCCCGTTGAATCACTCTATGACTATGACGTTGATACAACTCTTAACAAATAATGCATTAATTTCGACCTAATTTCATTACCATAAAAACGGTTCTAGTAAGTTAATCTTAAAAGATAGACATATACTGTCGCGGACATTTTTTTAGATAATTTCAAGAGGAATAATTCTTTCATACATATATTTTTGATATCTTGAACCGTTTTCGCAGCGCACGCAATGGAAGCCCTCAAGGATGAATAATTTTCCCCGCTTTTTTCACATTTTCCATTATTTCTTCGCTCCTAATAGTTGCATCGTGATGTTATATAGCCTATAGCCTTCCTCGATAAATGGTCTATTCAACACAAAAAGAATTTTTCAATTCGAACCAGTAGTTCCTGAGATTAGCGCGTTCAAACAAACAAACAAACAAACAAACAAACAAACAAACAAACAAACTCTTCAGCTTTATAATATTAGTATAGATTGGTTGAACCCGTTTGACATGAAACATTCGAGGCAAAAGAAGCAAACATAGTAATGTAAAAATTGAATGACGGCAGCGGAAAGTTATGAGATTCGGCGTACCCAGATGAAATACGCAAACAAAAATTAAACTTGCATTTGGCATCGCTTTTGTCGGTTCAAATGGTATACGCGTGATTTTATTAATACTTTTACTGAACAGCGTTTCGACAGCTTGTTTCAACTGTACGGTCAAAGGTAGTTTGATTAATTTTATGATATGGAGATGGCTCCCAGTTGTGATTTCAAGGTGGTTTAAATTTTTCTTTTCCGTCTTTTACTTTTCTAACATTCTCTTGCCGAGAAACAGTTTTTCCGGAATAAAAGTCCCGCCATATATTCTCCTCCGATAAAATGTAGTCGATGTCCTTCCCATGGATCTAAACTATCTCCAAAATAAATTTCATCGAAATCGGTAGTTTTTGAGTTTTCAAACTGACATACGCAGCAAGAATCTTTGATTTTTAATATGTAAGAATGATGATTGTTTTGGGATTCATTGATATTACACCATGTTTATAGAATCGGAAGAGTATAAACATTGTGAAGGGTAGACTAACTGACCCCAACAGCGTGGGACGCTATTTAAAACTGATGACCTTTTACATATCACGAGCATTAATTATAATTAACTTAACACGGAACAGTGGCTATTGAAACTGATTAAAATTCATATTTGGAAGACGAAAAGGCAGTTTATAACTTTGATGTTTTGTATAGAAACTTACTTCAGTTGATAGAAGCGTACGTATATAATATTAATACAAATTTTAATTAATGAATACTATTTTTCGTTGTGAATTTAGTGATTAGTAATTAGTATTACGACGGAATACTGAATAGTATGAAGTTAATTTTTCACAACTACATGTACCAGGGCATCATAACCGCCAAGAACTTACCGGCCGGAACAATCTGGAACACGCAGGGGTCGAGTTGCTTGCCGACGGTATTAGTGCCCCTGCAGCTGAGCGTGCCATAGTCCCTCTCACTCTGCGGCTTGTAGCTCAGCTCGCTGGTGCTGCCATTAGCTGTTCCTGTAGATTCGGTTACTGCACTAATGAAGGGTACGGATGTGTGGGATTTTGTTATTGAATACGAGAGAACACTTGAAATCCAATCATAGTTTAAATATCTAAATTGCCATTAAACGACGAAGTCTATGAAATATATTCCATTATTCTTGCAATTTTCGATGTTATGAGAGTCAAAAGTCATACCAAATTTAAGTGGAGACACGTCAAGGCTCTCGCCGCTGTTGTTGAACTGCCAGAAGAATGTGACATCTGGAGGGTTGGCGGTCACTGAGCACCGCACTCGAAGTACTTCTTCCAGTTGTGCTCCGAACACTTGCGGTGATGCGTGGGCGCATACTGGTGCATCTGTTATGTATGAAATTAAATTAGAGCCAGGCGGTAAGGGTAGTTTAAGAATATGTATTTTTCATAGCGATGAGCGCAATATAGTGGTGCGCAGAATTTTATGATTCTATATTGGATGGTGCAGTAAAAAGAAGTATCTTTTTATTGATAGCCGTTGCTGTTATTCGCCAACGTGTCATACACCACTATTATACCAGCGGTGTAGGTTATAGGGACAGTGGAAACTTATCATCGGTTAATTGTCTTCCCCATTTTTCTCTCCAATAAATAAATGAAAAAATTACATTGACAATGTTTAAAAATAAGCTTGCGGTAATTTTTTTTACTTACTAAATCGTATAAAATACTTCATTCATAAATAAAACATTAATAAAGTACAAAATAAACTACTACACCTATCCCTAGCTAAATGTAGCCACAGTTTATTTAATTAACTCTAATAGAAACATAATTCTCACTGTAACCGACGTCGTATCTGGTACGCTGCGGTGTAAAAATGGTTCTTTATTAGTCCCTCATTGGAAGCCTTCACATCGCCTAGGTTATTTGCTCACACAACACCTAATTTTCTGTGCTATACAAGAATTTATTATTAGACCAATAGAAACTTGAATGTAGTAGCGTTGAATACCGTTGGCAGTTTAAGGACACGTTCATAAATTATTCCGAAACGCTAATCCGAATTGTATAATGCGAATAGCAGCTTGGTAGATCAGTACCTAAGACCAACAAGCACGTTTCTTTAACGCAACACCCATATTAGATTCATTACTCTGACTCGTGTTTGTGGATCAGTGAGTGTAATTCTGAAGCTTTATTGGATCTAGAATGCCTGATACAAAACATAAATTCACTTCATGCAACATTTTAATTAGACACTGTTCTGGCATTTTGACCTTCCATAATAAAATCAGCATTCAACATCGCAAACGAAAGCGAACAAACATCCTGATGATACTCCTATTTAGCAAACTCAACGTTTACCTTACTAATTCCGTAGCGAAGAATGAAATTAATACAAAGAACCGAATAAGCGTGGATTCAGTTCGTTAAATCATAACAGAAGTTAGATGATATATAAATTTTATTGCCCAACTGTTCCCGAGCCGAGACGCAGTCGGCAACTGTGATTCATTTAGGTATCTACTTGCAAAACTGCGCTCCCCGGCTGCCTTAGATTTTCATTAAACTCTCAAATATTTGCTCGCGTTAAGCGGCCCTTCCACGGTGGGATTTCTGTAGCGGGAATATGAAAATATGTATGTGGATTAATATAATGCCGACGGTGATCGTGTACCGCGTGCGAACAACGTTTCTTTGCGCTGCTTTCGACGGCTACCGCGAAATCAATAAACTTGGTACAAATGTACCTTACTGGAATTGGACTAATACCTTCAAATGCAAATGCTTCTTCCATTGAAATACAGCTCCAAAGTCGAGTGACGTAAATTGTAGACAATTTGGACATTGCGAATTACATAACATCATAGGTAATATTCGGTCAGCAGATATATAAGTGGCGAAAGTTGTTTCACAGTAATAAAGAACTCTAATCAATATCCATCACGAAATAGGAGGACTCCATCACGAAATAGACTAGGCCTCTGAGATATCGATGAAAGTATAACAAACGAGTCTAACGGAGAGAGGGGAGGCGTTCGTTTGTCGCAGATAGGCCGGTCGTGGCGAGGTCGACGTAAATCTTCGCAGCCCTATGATTGATGTTTCGAAGTCTAGTGGTCTACTCCTTAATAGAATTTCGTCTGTTCTTCATTAAATTAATCCCCGCGGATGAAACTAACTTGTTTGTTTGATCGATGTGGTCGAAGTTTCTTAATTACCAATATGTTGAATGTTTAAAATATAGCAAATATTATTGTGTAAAACTTTGGGTATTGATTGGCATTTGGTGGTTGATGTTTATGATTAATTTTTGTTTAATTTTAACGTAAAAATTACCACCAGCTCTTAAACACTAATCCTTCATAAATATTGGTTTGTTGTTTTTTAGTCAGATATGAGGTATTGAGTCAATAATTACGTATATAATTGTGTTTCTTTTCTGAAACTATACTGCCCTAATTTTGAAGTTACTCATATAAAAAGTTATATATTATGTCATTTAAAAATGGACTCCCTTATTCAATAAATATTTGACTATTGGTTTTAACTGAATTTACAAAAGCTATAGGTCCCTACGTAATGTTACAAATCAGATTTAACAATATTGACTAATCACTAGATTATTACTGATGAAACATTTGTATTAAGAAACCCTTAATAACTAGAACTTATTATTATTATTACACACACACACTCACGCCTGTTATCCCCGAAGGGGTAGGCAGAGGCGCAACTAGTGCACCCACTTTTCGCCGTTATTCCGTCCCATGATGTGATAGGGGGCGAGCCTATCGCCATATCGGGCACAAATTTCAGACTCCGGGCTGATACTGGATAGAAAAACTCAATATCACTTTGCCCGACCCGGGAATCGAGCCCGAAACCTCAGCTTTGCAGTCGTACTGTAATACAATTACGCCACCGAGGCAGTCTTACTTATTATTATTATTATACATTTTTTTTACATGTATTCCAGACTTATCATATTAAATGGTCGAAAGAAATTTCCATCATCTAAGTTAGCCAGTTCAGTAACCTCCTAATGTGATTATTCTCTATTCGTGCGCACAACGTAATTTTATTACCGGAGGTTTGTATCCGACCTTCATAAAAATTACTTTCATCGTGGCAGTACACACTACATAGTGCAGAGAGGATTTTAATAAAAAACAATTTTACGGATTTTATCGCGGTGTTGTGTGTCATACATCTTATTAAATCAGACCCCACAAGACCAACGGCCAGACCTCAAGGCACGGTGAGCTCTTTCTGCGTAGATTGGACTGTCGATAGCAATTAATAAAAAAAAAAATATAATTAAAAATGAAGGTAGACATATTGTAATATTAAGTTTTCGGAAATCAGCACCTCAGTCCGCCACGGAGGCAGCAAAGTCTTCGAAAAGTTGGGACAAAATATTCATTAAAAAATTGCGACAAAATCCATAAAATAGTTTTATTTCATAACTAGCTTTTGCCCGCGGCTCCGCCCGCGTGAATGAGTTTTTCCGGGATAAAAGTCCCGCTTTATATTTTCCCGAGATAAAAAGTAGCCTATGTGTTAATCCAGGACATGATCTACCCATGTACCAAATGTCATCGAAATCCGTTCAGTAGTTTTTGCGTGAAAGAGTAACAAACATGTATACATCCATACATCCAGACATTCTTACAAACTTTCGCCTTTATAATATTAGTAGGAAGTAGGATATAACATTCGCGTAAATATAAGAAATCATTAAGTTCTTTAATGTTGAGGTCAAGCCAGATCTCTTATGAAAAAGCTAGCGTTTTTTTTATCGCGAGGAAAAAACACGTTATCGCTACCACCACTCTGGGGTGAGTGGAATGGTTATGTTGGTTTCACCGATCTTACGGCCCAATGTCGACACTCGGGAGTATAGCATCATCCGAGCGAGCATTGGACCGAGTCCCTAACCTATTTACACCCTACACTGGCATTCCAACCAAAACCCGCGGTGGCCTTCTTCGGCGCATGCGGAACGGCCCCAGGGTATATTGTGGCACTGACATCGCTGCTCGGAACCGTTCCTGCACGATGCCGCATTGCGGCCCCTCTCTAAACGCCATAGTCATAGTCTATGGCACAATATTTTTTTATACGGGCACGACATCGTGACCTGGCACCTGGTGGTAAGCGGAGTGCGATTCAGATAGAGTGTCGCCTTACGAGAGATTATCTCTCGCCAGTCGACACAATTATGCCGGCCCGTTTGGACCCTATATATGAAATCCTCCTAGCCAGTTTCGGCCACGGCGGCCAATCTCAACGGAGATCAGCCAGGTACGCAGGAGATATTATAGTGCACAAGTGTGTGCGCAATACACAGGTGCACTCGCTATTCCTTCACTCTCATAGTCCGGTGAGACGGCAATCCGACATGACCGGAGAGAGATCAGGCGCAGGACCAACGGCTTTACGTGCTTTCCGAGGCACGGGGGTATCACACCGCCAACTTCCTGACTCCGAGCTGCGACTGAGTAAATTTTAAGATGGAAAAACCCAGTCACATTTTTTTTTGGCTCGACCCGGGATTCGAACCCAGGACCTCAGCGCGTAAATCGTACTCGTAATGCGTACGCAATACCACTACGCCACCGAGGCGACCACCCTATATAATACCGGGTGGAAGGGAAACGCTCTCTATACCGGAACGGTTTTTTTTTTTTTAAAAAAGGCCATCTTCGGCGCATTAGGGACGGCTGCGGGCTTCCTCCGACTCACGTCTAAGTTGTCGTCCGCAACCGCCCCTGCACGTACACGTGAGACACGCTGCCTCGGACATGTCCATCACGGGGGCCACAGAAGTTGGCTAGACTAATGGGTGGGCGGCACGTCCCGCCCACCCGTGACCCCCGGAGGCCCCTATTAGTCGCCTTTTACGACAGGCAGGGGATACCGTGGTGGAATTCTCCAAACGCCCCCAATCCACAGGGCGGGAGACGTCGGTCAGTCGTCCACCCGACGCCTCCTACGTCTCGTCTGGCGGCGGGAGGGATCACCACTGCGCTGGCGATCCCTCTCGGCACTCTCCTTCCGCGAGAGGACCGCCTCGCAGAAGTGGGCCACCGCCTGCCAGGCCTCCCGGCCGCCGACCATGGAAGCGACCACGGCCGGCAGCGAAAGGTCTTCTCCGACGACTGTTCTGAGAGCGCTGCGCTCCTCATCCCAGGCTGGACAACACTCCAACGTATGTTGGGCCGTGTCCATTGGGCAGTTGTCACAATAGTGACACACGGCCGACTCCTCTATCCGTACCACCCGAAACAGGAACTCACCGAAGCAGCCATGCCCGGTGAGCACCTGTGTCAGGCGGTATGTTGCCGCTCCGTGGCGCCTGTCCAGCCATTTGGCAAAGACAGGACGCACTGCCTCTACGACCCGGTGCCCCCACGACGGGGCCTCCAGCCTGAGACGCCACTCCTCCACGGCGGCTCGCCGTAAGGCGGCCCTCTTGGCCTCCACCTCCTTCAGGGCCGGACGCTCCCCGCGACTGAACGCCTCCTCCCGCCAATGGAATACATCGGCAAGGGATTTGGCGTCCAGGTCCCAGGGCAGAAATCCGGCCAATAGGCAAGCCGCCTCGAAAGAGACCGTGCGGTACGCCCTGACCGCCCGCTGCGCTAAAGCTCTCTGCGGGGCGCGCAGAAGGGCGACGCAGGGGCGGCCCAGGGAGTCAGCCCAGACGGGGCTGCCATAAAGGGCTATGGACCGCACGACTCCGTGATACAGCCTCCGGCAAGGGAAGCCAGGACCTTCCAGGTTGGGCAGCAGGCGGGAAAGAGCGCCCGCTGCCCGGGACAATTTCGTCCTCAACTCCTTAAAGTGGGTGCGGAATCGCCATCGGCTATCCAGGACTAAACCTAGATACCTCATGCTAGAGCCGATGGGGATCCGCACCCCCCCAACGACGATGCCGGCACCGGCCGGTGGCCCTCTCCGAGGTCCGTGAAAACACACGGCCTCGGTTTTCTCGAGGGCCACCTTCAACCCTAGACGTTGTATTCTACCAACTACTTGGCCGGTGCCCGCCGCCGCCAGAGTTGCGGCGTCCCGGAAGGTCCCAGCAGTCGCTGTGACTAACGTATCGTCGGCGTAACAAGTCACGCCGACGCCCCGGAGATTGGAACCACGGAGCACCCAGTCGTACCCGATGTTCCACAGGAGAGGGCCCAAAACCGAGCCCTGTGGAACACCGCACGACATCGCTCTTCGGTGCCACCCATCGGCGCCCGGATACACCACGTGCCTGTCAGACAGGTACGCGTGCACCAGACGCCGGAGATAGGGCGGCACCACGTGGTACCGCAGTGCCTCGTGGATGCAGGGCCAGGGCAGCGAGTTGAATGCGTTGGAGATGTCCAACGACACCGCGATTACAACATCGCCCCCAGCCACTGCATCCTCCGCCTGTGCCTTCACCCGCAGAATCGCGTGGACAGTGGAACGTCCCCTCCTAAATCCATACTGCTCGTCGGCCAGATTTGGTCCGACCCTTTCAAGGTGCTCGACGAGGCGGTTATGAATGATGCGCTCGAAGAGCTTTGCCACCTCGTCGAGCAACACGATGGGCCGGTAGGCCGACGGCGACTCTGCGGGTCGTCCTCCCTTCTTCAGCAGGACGAGCTTCCCGGTTTTCCAACGCACCGGGAAGACGCCCTGCTCCAGGCAGGCGGTGAATAAGCCGCGGAGCCTCGGGCCCAGGTACTCGAGGGCTAGCACCCAGGCTTTCCCGGGGATGCCATCGAGCCCTGGGGCCGTGTTTTTGCTCCGCAGCCGAAGCACTGCCGCCCGCATTTCAGCGGGCGAAACCTCCGGGATATCCCTTGCCGGATTCTCACTCGACGATGACGCCACATCCGGTGGCGCCATCGGTGGAGGTGTGAACTCCTCGGTGGCCGGGAACAAGGCCGCGACGACGTTGGCCAGTAATTCTGGCCGGAGACTCTGCGACAGCGGGGGCGCCGCTGGGCGAAGCTTCGTCATCACCAGACGGTAAGGGCGCCCCCACGGGTCCCTGTCGAGAGTCCCCACGAACGCCTTACGTGCCGCGACCTTGGCCCCATGAATGGCCACCCGCAGCGCTCTCTTTGCCTCTTTGTAGAGGCCATAGAGCTGCCGCTCCTGGTCTGCGTGGTTTTCGTCTCGGAGCCGGCGACGACGATGCCTGGCGTATCGGCGGCGCGCAGCAACGCACGACGCGCGCAACTGCGCTAGCTCCGCCGACCACCAGTACACCTGTCGCACCGGCGAACGGCGGAGAGCTCGGGGCATGCCGGCGTCGCAGACATCCGACATTGCCACCCCGAACCACTCCGCCTCCTGCTCAACCCGTACCGGCCCGTCCGGCACGGGGAGCCACGACATGACCAGAGCGGCCAGCACTAGGGCCTCCCCATCGAGGCGACGAAGCGCCCACCGCGGGCCGTCCTGATTTGGGGCACTCGGTACACCACCGGACTGGACACTCGGGGACGCGGAGACGCCGAACCTGATGTAACGATGGTCCGACAACGTCTCCACGCCCACGAGGACTCTCCAGTCCCGGACACGGCGTGCGACGGCGGCACTCGCCAACGACAGGTCTATAATAGACCCGCCGTTGTGCCGCACGCACGTGTCCACCGACCCCCTGTTCAGGACGACCAGGCCGACAGAGATCGCCCATTCCTCCAGGACCCGACCACGACCGTTCGTCGCCGGCGAACCCCAAGCCACGGATTTGGCGTTGAAGTCGCCGGCGACGACCGCCGGGTGAGGTTGGCCTTGTTCCACCAAGGCCCCCAGCCGAACGAGGAAAGACTCAAATTCGGCGAGGGGTCTGTTGGGAGAAAAGTACACTCCTACTATCCAAATGTCTCCCAACAGAACCGCCACGCATCCCCTATCCTTCGCTACTTTTTCGAAGGGTGGGGAGCCAGCGGCGCCCCGGCTGATGATGGCCACCAAGCCGTCAAGGTCCCCCGCCCAGTTATCCCGGGGGGGGACAAAATACGGCTCAGCGACCACGGCCACTTGCACCGACCACTGCGCCAGGCTTTGGGACAACAGGTCCTGGGCACTGGCACAGTGGTTGATGTTCGCCTGGAGGAAATTTAGTTCCATTTATTGGGCGATCTCTACCACGTCCATCGCGGCCCCTTGCGGTGGGCTCGCTGCCTGCGGCTGGGTCGAAGCCCCAGCGGCAGCAGCACTTCGTACCCCGTCGCGACGCCTATCGCGACGGGAGGGGGCGGGGCACGCCTTCCCGCCCACCGGATGTTTGGCGGGCCTCCCTGCGGCCGCGCAGACTGCGCAGTTCGGCGCGGCCTCGCATCCGCGGGCTTTGTGGCCCGGTTTGCCGCAGCGATAACAAAGATCGCTGCGGTCCGGTCTTCCGGTGCAGGTGCTCTGCGTGTGACCGTGCTCAAGGCAACGGAAACACCGCATCGGGCGCGCCCCGAGCACGGTCACCCGGGCCACAGTCCACCCTACCATCAGGCGGCCCGCCTTTATTTTTTGTGCCGCCCTGGTCGGCACCTTGGCCCAAACTGCGCTCAGGCCGGAGCGATCAGGCCGGATTTCTCCGACCTTCACGGCATCAGCTGCGCACTCGCCAGCAACGCTGAGGGCCGCTGCGACCGTCTCGGAAGTGGCTGCCGGATCCAGCTCCGACAGCCGCAGCTCCGTGCACTTGGTGGGCCGGGAGATTTGAACATCTTCCGACCCGCCAAAGCATTCCCTCAGCCTTGCGGCGAGGGAGTCCGCCTTCTGCTCCGACTCAGCCCCGGGCACCTCATAAAGCATGGCACCCGTGGCTGCCACCTTGGGCCTCAGCCTGTCAATGCCAAGGCCGGCGAGGTCCACGCGGTGCTGAGCATCCGTCAGCACCTTGGCGTAGGTTAGGCCCTTGGCCACCGCCGCCGGCGTCAGCGACAGCACTATGGCCGCCGAGCGTGGCTGACGCAGTTTGGGCTCCTTGCGCCTCTGCCTCTTCTGCTGCGGCTTCACCGCAGGCGCCGCAGCGGGGCTGGGCTTCCCCCGCTTCTTTTTCCCCACCACCACGGTCCATTCAGCGTCCATGGACGCTGGGGCCGGTGGCAGTGGGCGGGGCTCCCTCGGAGCGGCCTTTGCGACGGGGGGAGCAGGAGGACCACGTTTCCCCCTCCCCTTCTGGGGCACCCCAGACGGTCCAGCGACCGCCACGGCAGCAGAGGTGGAGGGCCCGGCCACGATGGCAGGAGCCTTAAGAGGAGGAGCAGGCTGCACTGCTCCTTTCCCCTTCCCCCTCCCCTTCCCCTTAGAGGAAGGCTGGGGAGCTCCCCCAACGAAACCACCCTGGACGGGGAGTGGTATGTCCCCGGGGGTGGTACGTCTCTCGTGGGCCAGTGGAGGCCTCTGGGCCGGCCCTAAGAGCACCGACTCCATTCTGGCCTGCCACTTGGCCTCCACTGCTGCCAGCTCCTCCAGACGGCGAAGGAGAGAAGCGTTTTCACGCTTCAGCTCCTTCACCGCCTCCTCCAATTTGGCGCACTTGTCTCGCCACTTTTTAGCCTCGCCTTTAGGGCGAGCACTCGGAGCCGGTTCCGCCGCGACAACCACCTCGGCGGCGGGCACCTTCGGCTTGGCGGCAGAGCGAAGGACCATTCCCTCCTCGCTCTCCTCTCTCCTCGCCCTTTGGCGGGCCTCCCTGCGCTGCAGGAGATCGCGCGCCTTACCTCTCTTTCTTTGGTCGACGGAATCGTCGACCAAAGATGGTCCTCCCCTGCCGCGTCCGGTTGTCGCTTGCGACTTCGGGACCGGCTCCTCAGTGTCGCTCCCAAGGGACGACCTGCTACTCACCTCTGAGCGTTTCCTCCAGAGCCTACGGCTCCGAACGGAGGAAACGCTCCCACTCGATTCAGAGTCGACGTCTACGGACATCTTGTCCGCGCCGACTCTCTTCGCTCTATTAGTGGGCTTTCGCCCACCAATCTCCGCCTCTCCAGCCGGAACTGGAGTAGGCAACTTCGTCAATATGATTTTGGGGTTAATATTATCCATGATGAATCCCACGAGTGTGGGGGAAATAAAAAGTCCACCCAGGCAGTGCCCCCTGTACCTGGGTAAGCCTAGCGTAACCCGCCAAGAGGGTCGGCCGGTACTCTGGCGGGGGTCGCACTAGTGACCGAACTACCCATCGGCCATGCATCCCCTCGCGGTGCGCCGCCGCTTGGGATTCGGGGAACTTTTTATAGAGGTTTTCTCCCTCGTGGTCCGGGCGATTAAGCCAAGACCCTCGGTCCAGCAGGAGCGCGAGACATGTCCACGGACCTCCATACTGGATTACGATCTGCAACGGTGACAGCGGAGAGGAAAATTCCCCCCCACTGCCTGCTCGGGGCGGTGTTAGCGCACACCGAGCCCGTCGACACTCCCGGATGAACCAGGAGCCGCCCGAATAAACGGGCCCACCATCTAAAGATGCGGCAGCCACCGCAAAAAGCGGCGACTACCGCCAAGACCACTGTTGTCAGGATATTGGCCGTAGCGCCGATCAACTCGACCGACGCTCCGTTGCCCAGGGTGCACCACGTGGAGGTTTCCTGACTTTGCACCCCATACCGGAACGGTAAGAGAGAAGAACCATAACATTAACGAAAAACTATATTCATTTGCAAAGCTAAGCGATAATACTTACGATTTTAGTATTTCCGTAATTCATGCGCGCGCAATGTAAAGCGTACAAAAAACTGGGCGGCCGCCGCGCTGCGCCGGCAACGGCCCGCGTTCGTTAACCCGTCAGCTGATGTACGTGTTTCATTACGATTTTTTTGAAATATTGACCGTTTTTACTATGTTTTTCAGAATAATAGTTTGATTTATCTATCCATACGTGAACCTGTACAGAAATTTGAGAAAATCCTACTAAGATTGTAACAATGCGATCGTGATTTTTTTAGTGCCATCACGTCAGGAATCACCAATACTATCACCTGTATTCGTTTCCGAGAGCGTTTCCCTTCCACCCGGTATATAAGCTATACATAGATCTCGGAACGCGGAACTCTTACCTGGGCCTCTATGGCGAGTTATAACACCTTGCAAACGGCTCGCTATCCGTATGGATACAAATTTTATCCTACCATCAACATTGTTGACATTACGAAATTTCATTGCTGAACTTTAAACCAACCCCCTTTTTCTGTATCGCAGTGGTTCCCAAAGTTGAATGGTCCGCGACCCACCTGACAAAAACTACCAAATTCTAGACTCACCTCTCGGCTGTCATCAAATCATTTTTAATATCTTTTTCGAGAATTTTAGTTATTTTTCTCGTCCATCATTGGCCATCGGCTATTGTGTCGGTCGGTTGATATATTATTCTATTTTTCAGGACCCACCCAATATTCCCTTGCGACCCACTGGTGACTTTCGGAAGTGCTACTCTATGACACGTGTTGTTTTCACCGCTCGTAACAAGCGCGTAACGAGAGTTACGTCCGCGCCAAATGGAGACGACCGCGTTCAGTACTGTCCAGAGGACCACATCACTCTGGGAATCCGAATAAAGAACGAGTTTCTAAAACTTACACACGACCGCAGTTCCGGACCGCATGCCGATGACGAAATAAATTGATAGGATTAGGCTTAAAAACCATGGCGTTATTATTCTATGTGTAAAATCATTAGATCAAATGATTTTACATAAATTTTATTTAGATCAAAATCGCTTCAGCTTCCTAACAAAATATATTTGATACGGTAGAAACATGATTGAATATACAACAATAGAATACCTGGAAATATACTATAAATAATGTTGATATTGTAACCCACGCAGTAACAATATGTGGAGTTCAGTACCAATAACTAAATCGTATTAGAACAAAGCTCGTATATTTTACACCTACGACGCCAAGCATGATTGTTGTTTATTGTTATACAAAATGAAATTATTTTGCGTTCAATACAGTCACGCCGTTGACTCTAACAAATCTTTGTTAAGATCCCAGAATGATTGATACGGCAGTCGGCAAACGACGAAAAGCCCCTAGCGGAATGAAAATATAATTTATTAGCACTCGGTTTATAATGGAAGCAAAATATTTCGCAATTTGCTAAGGCGAAAGTTATCACCGTAATTTTCTTATTGATGTGACGTTTTTTATTATTATCTTGATGAATTGATTGAGTGTGATTCATTTGTAGCGAGATTTTTTTCCGATTATCTTCTTAATTACTTTATATAAAAAAAAAACAGATATAACTAGGCCGAATTACTTCCTTTGGTTTACAAAAATAGACTTACAGACTACTAGACTTACAGAAAAAAAGAATAGACTCTGGAATTCCTTCGTAAGTCATTTCTCTTTATAACTATCAGAAAACTATATTTAATTACCGGTAAAGGTACTTAGCTCTGGATATACACGCGAGAGGATAAACTAAAAATATGGATGCTATTCTTTGTTTCAACGTAAGATGTAAATAATTTTTTTTGCATATTA
Source organism: Lapara coniferarum (assembly GCA_949316025.1). NCBI lineage: Eukaryota > Metazoa > Arthropoda > Insecta > Lepidoptera > Sphingidae > Lapara > Lapara coniferarum. Next base: position 28,874,115 of record OX438925.1, on the reverse strand, counting down.
TGTTACTCGTAGATTTTCAATCCTATTATGATTTATCGATGCTGCGAACTGCGGTCACATTGATTGTTTCGTTGAGATACTCTTTGCGTATTCAACTTCAGTTTGACGTATAATCAAATTTTTTTTTTTTTTTTTTTTTTGTTAATTTATTCATGTCCATGGATACAAAGTCCTTCAGACGCATACTTGTTTCTTTTTTAATTATCCTCAGTACTTACTAACTACATAGTAGTTAGTAAGTACTAAAGTAAAGCAGTGGTTACCTTACCAAGACTTTATCGAGGAGTTTTGGCGGCAACAAAAAAACACTTGATTAGCACAGTTATTTCAATTCACTTCATTTGAGCACTTTAATAGAACTATATTGGATAATATACCACCATAATTATGCAACATAACACTAAGTATCATCAAAATAATGAATTAAAACAAGAGCACCTCATGACACTTTCACGTTCCCGCCAAAACTCCCGTATAATCAAATATTGGACGATGTGACCAGACAACTTGAAAAGAATCTGATGTCTCTAGGGCGAGACTCGATTTCGTGGTAAAAAATACATGTCGCATGGAGTTAATGTGTATGAAGTTTGATCAAACACGATTTTATTGCACAATATTTGATCAAACAAAATCGATTCGTTCATATAATATCTTGTTTGGGTATTTTTATAATTTCGTAAATTGGGCGTAAAAGTAAAACTATAAAACAGGCCGTTGTCGATAAAATTGTATAACAACTTTTATAACTATATGTAATAACAAGTATGAATTTATTTAGGGTAAGCAATTAACACGAGATCTAGTTCTGCGATTTCTATTCATGTTATTGCTAGATTCCTGCAATAATTTAATCGTCATTATGTGTACTTTTACTTTTTCACACTTTATTATTCCACATGTTACAAATTAAAATATATCCCGTTGTTACAACCGTAGTCATGTAAAGTTAACAGCCTTATTACACTGGACAAGCGGGCAGTGCCTTTGCCTCGTTCTCAAATCGCCAGTGTTATTAGACCCTTAAGTCTACTTGTCCACAGATGAAAAAACGGCCCCTTAGTGCTTAATCACCCAGAAAGTGGATATTGGCGTCATATTTTTTAAAGTATTATAAAAGTCAATTAGTCTTATTATAATATACCGATTAGTTTTAAAACTATCGAGGATATTTTCTTTCGATACTATAATATTTACATAGTATTCATCAAAATATATGACGCAACTGAAAATCTGATTCTAACCATAGATTTACTGGTACCATTGCACTGTATGAATTAATTGGATGGGTATTGTTTGTATTTGAGATTTCGATATTCTCGGGAACCGCTGTATGTCAAGACACATTGATCTCGGCCAATCTCATATGGCAGACATATTCAAGAAATCTACAGTTTGTCTAACAAAGGAATTGCAAGTTAAAAATACATCATAATTACATACTAGTGAAAAATGGAGGAGAAAAATGTAACTTTAAAATAAAATTCATTTCTATCGTTTATGAACAGTGCAATAACTTTCCAGAGTGAAATTCTAAAATTAAAAAACTGGAATGCACGCCAGCTGTAGTTTATAATCGAGTCTGCTTTTATTGACTTGGATTTTGTCATCGGAGACAAGAGTATGCTCTAATGTTTAAGCTATAACTTAGAGCCGTATTAAAAGATAAAAATTTATTTCGCTCTAAAGTCAATCAACTGAGATGTTGTCAAATTAAAGTCAGCATCAGATAGTCGCTATTTGATAAACCCATCAGCTCTAAACAATATGTGACGGATTTTCACAGCTAAGTATTGTTTAAGTAACAGCGCTTACTCAGCTGAGAACTAGCTCTTAAATAACAGCTTAAGCTTGGTTTATTAAATAGTTCAAAACGTTAAACGTCTACTTGAGATTTTACTCAAACATGAGATTGATTTACTAGTACCGCCCTTAGAATTTAGGTAACAAGCCTGTCAACGCTGCAATACCGAGTGATACACCCTTAGCTACATTCAGGCCTTCAGAAAAACAGCGCGCTACACGAATTTTTAGAAGTTGTCTATTCGATAATTTCACAATGAAAATGACACTAAAACTGTTGACCTCATGCAACTACTCCTATAGTTTCATTTTAATTTGGAATCGATATTATAAAGATAGGTTTAATAAGGACCATGTTGGTAGTTTAAAATTTTAAAGTATGTACCTACATTTGATTGTGAAGTAAATTGTTGGTAAATCTTTGCATATTTCAGTCCGTAATTCGCGCGCTTAGTATGGAACGCATTGCTCAAGGCTGTTTGCTAGGGGGAGAGCTTTAATAAAAATAATAGCCTAGTCCTGGTACACTAATGGGCATCGATCTACTCTATCATTGAGAGGGTATGACACTCACTTGTTCAGTATTAATCATTTCGGATTTCGGAGCTCCAACACGCCCATTCCATCAAAATCCCTATTCCATTTCTATCAGACTCCTCTTAACACATTAATAAAACTTTTGATATTGTAGGCTTTATGAGCATTCGCGATCAAACAGGGTTGCCTTGATGGCGTTGTTATATTGTGTGAGCGGTACGACTATTGCGTTGGGGCTCGGGTTCGAATCTAGGGTTGCCAGATTGAAAAATCTAAATATCTGGATAACGTTTCAAAATGTCGGGATTTTGGAGTTGTCTGGAGAAAAGCACTAAAGGCATAATATTTATCAAAATCTTTTGAAATATTTGGTTCATTGACAAAATCGGAGAGCTCCTTCCATCTAAATAAGATAGCATCTTTTCAAACTTTAATTGAAGTATAACGTGATGACATGCGGTTTGTCGGGAGATTTTGTTATTTATCGGGGACATCAAAGAAACGTTTTCTGCTCATTAGATATATCTGGAAATGTTCCCAGTAAATGGCAACCGGCTCACCTATTACAGGGGGCCTAACATAGGTGGCAAATTGTGAGCATGTTACACCTCTGCCTTCCCCTGAAAAGGGGAAATGGCGTGATGCTATAATAACTTAATTGCTAAGTACTATAAAAAGTATAAAACAAGCCGTATCTCTAACAAAGCCAATTTTCTAAGTGCAGTTACAATGCAAGCTAATACAAAGCACTCACACTGTATGCTGAGATGTGTCGCTTGGCTCGCCGTCTCTCCGAGAGCGTTGGTCGCCCGGCAAGAGTAGTCTCCACCGAGATCTTTCGTTACCTTCTGCAGTACTAGTGATTTAGTACTCACTATCACGCCTGCCACCACGTTGTGCATAACTTGCTTGTCCTGTGTGAAGGTGAATTGTAAAATGTTAGGGTACAGTCGGAATTTACCTTGGCTATGAGACCTACGTCGTGATTCGTTCTGAATCGGTTTTTTTTTATCAAGAAAAATAAATGAAAATTTAATCCTACTAATATTATAAAGGCGAAAGTTTGTAAGAATGTATGGATGTTTGGATGTATGGATGTAAGGATGTTTGTTCCTCTTTCACGCAAAAACTACGGAACGGATTTCGATGAAATTTGGCACACGGGTAGATCATGTCCTGGATTAACACATAGGCTACTTTTTATCCCGGGAAAATATAAACCGGGACTTTTATCCCGGAAAAACTTTTTAATGCGAGCGGAGCCGCGGGCAAAAGCTAGTTATAAATATTATAAAGGCGAAAGTTAGTAAGAATTTCTGGATGTATGGATGTTTGTTCCACTTTCACGCAAAAACTACTGAACGGATTACGATGAAATTTGGCACACGGGTACATCATATCCTGGATTAACACATAGGCTACTTTTTATCCTGGGAAAACATAAAGCGGCACTTTTATCCCGGAAATACTTTTTAATGCGGGCGGGGCCGCGGGCAAAAGCTAATATTAAATAATTTAGAATGAATAGACTTTCAAACTTTATAACTACTTATGTGATTATATGTTTGTCAAACCGAATGGTATAAGCGCGCAGATTATTGAGAATTTATAGAGGTGTCTTTCTGAGAATTTATAAAGGTAGTCTCTATCTCGGTACATGGCCGGGGTTAGATATGTATAAATGCCAGATATTTAGATGTTAGTGTTATATAATTAATTCTGGGTGATTTGATATGCCATCAGCCCAGTATCATATAGCCTCAATATAATATACTGCCCACTGCTGAGCACGGGCCTCCTCTCCTACTGAGAGGGGCTAGGCCTTAGTCCACCACATTGGCTTAATGCGGGTTTGATAATTACACAGAAAATATGATTGTATGATATTTGGTTTTTCGGTCGGCTCATTCCTAGAAATATTTTTTATATCATCTTTATAACTTGATTGTACCGACCTATACTGTACACCAGTACCTATACGTACTTAAAAAACATATCAAAAATCCAAATATGTCCCAAGGCAGTCATTACCGAGCGGTCACTACATTTACTTCTAACAACCAATAATTTTCACAATCATTTGCATTTATAATATCAATAAGAAGTAGGGAAGGTCTATTATATCGTTAAAATTTAGAATCATTATAAGGAAACTGATCACCTGAAAATAATGGAAGCTATAATCAAGGCACAGAAGGCAATTCACCTTTGTTCTCCAACCACCCTATTCAAAATATTGATCGATTAAGTGGCTATAGCCCGGGTCGAATTGCCTTCATGTAAGTTGACAAAGGTCAGAGTTCGTGTTTTGATTACAATAGACCTTTCTCAGAAGTAATTTACTCACACAGACATAATTAGGGCAGTTAGCACTTAGGTAAGCGGAATTAGGCGTTCGATATTGTAACCACGACTTTCCTGAAATTCAATTTAGGTTGAATTGGTTGAGAGAAAAAGTAATTGAGGTAGATAGTCGCTGGACCGTGATAAATAATTAATATTGATCAGAGATCTCGAGTCGAGAGAAATTGTCTTTACATACTTTTTCTAATTGTTTTAAGTTTGAAAGAATTGCTAAGTATGTCACTGAATTTTGGATGGAATTTGAGTTCTTGGATGTTTCTTTGTTCTATTTGAAACTTCCTAATTAACAGTTAGAACGTTTTCATTATTTTATTTTAGGACTCTTTAAGTGCTTTTATTTAAAACATGATTGATTTTAAGATGATTTACAAAAATATTAAAAAAAATGAAGGTGTGTGTAGTCTTTTGCTTTCTAAGGCGGGCGGTACGTTCCTAAGTTTTACTGACGTAAGTAATTTTCAATAAATTTACTAATGTAAACACTTTAGTAAGTTCGTTGGTTCTTTTTTTATGGTATTGAATGACGAGACAAGCATGCCGTTCGCCTGATGGTAAGCGATACGACCACCCATAAACAGTAGCAACACCAACCAGCACTTTGAGTTACAAAGTACTGTGTGGCATTCCACTGCGCTCGTCATCCCGAAACACAAGATGTTAAGTCCCATTATGTCCTGTAGATACACTGGTTACAATGTCCTTCAAACCGAAACACAACAGTACATGCACAATTCTGCTTGGCGGTAGAAATAGACATTGCGGTGGTACCCACCCAGACGGACTCTTATATATAAGAAACCTACCACCAGTCTGTAACCAACAAAATTTTTTAAAACCAGTTACTATAGGGGTCATATAGTCGCTGTTTAAAACAAACGTTAGTAACTGTTAACAAACGTATTTTTTTTTACAATCTGCAAGTAAAATTTACTATTTATGTAATGCTCGCCTAACTCAACACAAAATGTATTAAGCCTGAATAATGTCCCTCTGCATAAAATGACTTCCACTCAGTAGTTTTACTTACGTTGTGGTACCAGGATATCCGATGCTCCCTAGGATTGGCTCGCACCGAACATTCGAAGTACACGTCATCGCCTTCTTTGATGTCGTGTGGGTTGAGGGTACTGCCTAATGACAGAGATACCACGGGTGGATCTAAAACAATATATTTATGAGATAATTACATTACATTTCCTTATTGCTGAAGTGGTAGCATAGCACATCGATCTATTTAAATTATTTCGTAAAATAAATCAGGGTAATTTTATAGCCTACCATACATAATAGAGTAAGATCCCAGAGCGTTCTGACATAACTTATTTTCACATGGATGAAACCTTCACGAATTAGTAGTGTCTAGTATACTTTAAATACCTGCCTACTTGTGGAGCTTGCCCTGTGACACCTGGGCAGGTACCAGGTGAGAAAGGTAACTAAAAATATGAGTTATCTTACTTAAATTTGTATGGCTGATTTTTATATATATTTTGTAGAATATTATTCTAAACTAGAATTATAAAGTGTCAGACACTTTTCATGGACCAGAGCTTTTGTCAGACGCTTTAAAGCTCGACAAAAAATTTATGAACTTTACTTATTTTTTCATGTCTGACTTGAAATATGTTATTCAAGTAACGATTACAAAGTTATATTTCATCAGTCAGACAAATTCGAGTGACCAAACATCCCCTAAACATAAAATTATTCAGCCGGGAGTGCGAGCGCGAGAGCACTATGCGCATGCGTCTCAGAATAAAAAATTGAAATGTATTGAAAATACTTCAAATTCATAATTACATTGATGTACACACACACACATACACTCACGCCTGTTATCCCCGAAGGGGTAGGCAGAGGCGCAACTAGTGCACCCACTTTACGCCGTTATTCCGTCCCATAATGTGATAGGGGGCGAGCCTATCGCCATATCGGGCACAAATTTCAGACTCCGAGCTGATACTGAATAGAAAAACTCAATATCACTTTGCCCGAACCGGGAATCGAACCCGAGACCTCAGCATTGTAGTCATACCTTAATACAACTACGCCACCGAGGCAGTCTACATTGATGTCTTTTTAAATAATTAATTTGGAAAATTACTTGCTGAGTGGCAGGCATATGTAGAATATATATAGACTCCATGGTTAATTTTCCGGACAGCTAATGCCGTTAAACTTAATAGCTATTGGAATACCACTCGGCCAACACGGTTTGGTTTAAAATGCGTACTACAAAAGCTTTTAGCCATGTAACTGATGCCTATGTCAATATAGTGCGGAGGTAAAGAAACAAGAGCGAAAATTTGAAAACTCTATTGCGCTTCTTTTGTAAGTTTAGGAAACGCGGAAAGAACCTTAAATTAGGCAAATGTTTTTTTTTGCGATGATAGTAGGTTTTCTATTACTCGTCTACTGCGTTTTTGATTTATTTACAATCATGAACAAAAGTGATACTTTATGATATAACCAATAAAATAGCTTTATAAGTTAACAAAAAGAAATCACTTTTGTTTAAACAGGTAACGGAAAGTGCGTTAAACAGATTTATCTGTGGCGCGGTGAGGGCGTTGACACTTTATTGGCCATTAGGACCTATAACGACATCGCCCGCGGCCGAAGGAAACGCCCCTACCAAATAAACATTTACGATTCAACCGTTTAAATTGTTGCCAAAACGATTCGCGCCGAGCGGCGAAATGCTACTCTAAACGTGTTATGGTCCGTTGAGCACAAGTAAATACAATTTATTTATATTTGGAATTAATTTTCTTACTCCTAATAGAGTCGGTTGCTTGTGCTTTTAAGTGACCGTCTGGTTGATGGAATTGAAAAGTCCTCAGAATACAATTTACAACTCGGCATATTAATTGATCACACTCTTGAAACAATTGCGGAGTAGCTGTTTTTACTGCGTAAGTATTTTTGAAGTTCCTTAATATAAAAGTATAGTATAACATCTTCGTAAGTGATCGATGGCATCGACATTACACTGAACAAGTTTTATCACAGAGTGTAACGTAAACGCGTGAGGTTACGTATGCCGATAACGTACCGTCACAGTGTCAGCATGTAAATGTAAACGCGTGCTATTAAAGCCTCATATAATCCCTCCGAGCGTTTGTGACCCCGACTCAGTCGGTAGAGGGCGTCAGTACTCGGAATTAGTTTTTGGCCCCTTCTCGGCGGATGCTAAGTGTCGTATTGTGTTCTGCGACGCTAACAGGGTTTTAATTACACTTTAGTTGGTTCTCTTTCGCACATATATGTTTTAAAATGTTGTCAAATTTGGTGACAGTAACGTGTTAAATGTTTACACGTCTGAATTAGTGTTAAATTACTTGTAGGTTGTTCAAACTAATATTAGGTGCGAATTTAGACGGGTATGCAGCAGTTTGCTGCGTAATTGAGATATTTCTGTGGGTTTATTTAATTTGCACGTTTATGTGGACTTTATGAGAGTTATATTTTGAATTCATTCAGAATACAGTAGCGTACAAGAGTCGCATGAAGCCAGATTCATTAATTTGAAATACGGCGTTGAGATGTAATTGAGTTTTAAATGTTTCACACAAATTAGAGCTACAATTCAAAAATTCTTTTCTATTAAATGTTTTCTTTCTTCATCTACTTATTATAATATTTCAATTTTAATGCTACTTAAGTGAATCATTATCTCAACCACAATAACGGTTTGAGGAGTCCCATGTCAAAATTAAACCACTGTAAAGCCTAACGAAGCCTGCCCCTGGATGGCGTCAGTGTAAGCCGTGCGTCTCCCCCGCAGTCTAAATTAGACGGAATTAGTTGGAAACAAGTTGGCTACTGGATAAACTGTCACTAGGCAAAGTTCGGCGCTCGAAACGCATCAGCCAAGTCGCTAGTTGGGACTCCCGCCGCAGGCTTTGTTTTGTCAGTCAACGGGACACCGACATGTTGGACAAACGATTACATAAGCCAAATTGTACGTCTATAATATACGAGGCGTGAAATTTATTATAGCTTTTAATGAGTTAATGAAGAAAATTTGGAGAGTGGCACGTTATAAATCAACTAAATTATTCACCACAAGAATACGAAAAAGAGAAATGTCTATGCTGCCCCGCTGTTGGGTGCGGGCCTCGCTCTATACTACCGAAAAGACTGTAGTCTATCACACGCCCCTCGCAGGGTTTGAAAGTCCACAATCCATCCCAATTATACGATTACACGATGAATATAGAAAGAGGTATCACCAAAACATTCAGTCTATTTAAAAATCCATAAACAAGACCCATACTGAATCGGCACTCGACTGAAGCGCCAACTCGGATACGTGTCAAGAAGAGACACATTTTAATTATGTAACTGCGAAATGTATTTTAATTGTACACATTTTAATTAAGAACGTTCAAAGTGCTTCTGTTTATGGTCTCATATAATAACGTGACTCAATTTGCGTATACTGAAAGGAGTAAGGCGTTTGCGAAATTGCGGATGTGTTACTTGCATATGTATTCTGGAGATTTTGACGTAATTTATGTACTGTATGGTTTGTTTTGGGCTGTATTCATTTACGTTCTAGCGCATATTATATTACAATAAAAGAAGAATTAAATTCGTTATCCATCAAATGAATTATAACCTGACTGAATATAAAAGTGTGATAAATGTCAGCTTTATACGTACAACTGTCATTTTCATTCGTTTGTGTTGTATTATACCCTACAAAAAAAATTTGAGGATTGAGAAATCCTCAAAATTAGAAAGAAAAATTAGCCATTAAAGGATCATCTTTAAATTTTAAACTAATAGAAGATGTCAAACCAGTTGTAACCTATCTGAATCTTTCATGGAATGTTAAATGCTCTAAGATCTGAATTGATATTATGTCTAAAGATTAACCTTTAATAGACATAATTATATCCCGCCTAGGTTTCATTAAGACCGCTGTAGTTCTCAATTAGAAAACAAACATGAAATATTGTTTTAGTAGTTCATAGCCTATTGACTACATTTTTAGCAAGTCCCTGTAATTTTTGCTGTCCGTGGTGCAATTATATGTTATGAACGTAATTCTCCATCTACAAGGACCTATTTTGTAACAATTTGATTGTGAGTATTATTAATACATATATACATATACACTCACGCCTGTTATCCCCGAAGGGGTAGGCAGAGGCGCAACTAGTGCACCCACTTTTCGCCGTTATTCCGTCCCATGATGTGATAGGGGGCGAGCCTATCGCCATATCGGGCATATTATTATTAAGTTTTAATAAAATAGTACATTTTTTTTTTTTATTTTACAGTTCGTACAATTACAATAGCACATAATATATGAACCTTAAGAGACAATAAAATAACTAGAACATTCTTAGACATACGTACAACAAATAACCTAAATGATATCAAAGAGTAATACAACGATTATCATGCCCTACTAAACTTGTGTATAAAATAAATCCTCCTAGCCAGTTTCGGCCACGGCGGCCCATCTCAACGGAGATCAGCCAGGTACGCAGGAGATATTATAGTGCACAAGTGTGTGCGCAATACACAGGTGCACTCGCTATTCCTTCACTCTCATAGTCCGGTGAGACGGCAATCCGACATGACCGGAGAGAGATCAGGCGCAGGACCAACGGCTTTACGTGCTTTCCGAGGCACGGGGGTATCACACCGCCAACTTCCTGACTCCGAGCTGCGACTGAGTAAATTTTAAGATGGAAAAACCCAGTCACAATTTTTTTGGCTCGACCCGGGATTCGAACCCAGGACCTCAGCGCGCAAATCGTACTCGTAATGCGTACGCAATACCACTACGCCACCGAGGCAGTCGAAACTTGTAAACTTGTGTATAAAGATTATGTAGCAATCCGTACGGCCAAACTTCCCTAACAAAATATTCATTCGGCGGAAAAGGAAGGATTAAACAATAGATTACCAAAACGTGCACAAAATACAAACAAGGACTTTTATTAATTATAGTGGAATTATAATATAAACTCTCTCAGCGTCTATTCCATAATGAAAATTATAATAGCAAACATAATTTTAATGTTCAGATTGTTTGCCTAACCAAAAAGCAAGTTCTGAACAATACCGAAACAAGATTTAATGAACTATTATGATCGAAGTTCGGAGACATCCAGTTTTAATAACTTAGTTATTTAAGTTGTTCAAACAATATTCTAAACGGGCTGTTCGTTTTAATTATATATTGTGTATTTTGTTATAGGAAATAATATTAAAATGTATTTTCCGTAACAATTGTTCTAGAATCTAGATGTAACGTCAATGTATTTTCCGTAACAATTGTTCTAGATGTAACGTCTGAATTAATTGCCGGTAAAATATTTGAAATTTAAAATTCGTAGCACATTATTGTTAAAATGGTAAATGGACTGTGTCGGTGACTGAATGCTGAGGTCTTGGCTTCGATCCCCGGGTCGGGCAAAGTGGTATTGGGCTTTTCTGCTCAGTATCAGCCCAGAGTCTGGAATTTACCCTCTTGGGGATAAAGGGCGTACGCGTGCGCGCGCGTGTGTGTGTGTGAGGTATTTATAACTTGTATTCATTTATTACCTAACGAATAATATTATGAAACAACTTTTACTTTGTGCTTACTAAATCGCCAAGTTAGTCTCCGTTTATTCGCCAAAATCACATGATCATATTTACCGCAAAAGCCGCGTAAGTCTGCCGGTCTTGGAACTTGTTTAAATGTGATTGTACGATTCGAACCACGACAATAATAAACAAACCTAACTACTACTAATACTAACATACCAATTTCCATTAAAAGTTATTGTTCTTAAGGTATACGTTGCCATTATCATATCATAACATCAAACCATTAAAATATTATAACACACACACACACACACACACACACTCAAGTCTATTATCCGCGAAGAGCCATGCGTATTCCATCGCATGATGTGATAGGGGGCGAGCCCATCGCCATATCGGGCACAAATTTCAGACTCCGGGTGAATAGAAAACCACTGAATAGAAAAACACAATATCAGTTTGCCCGACCAGGGGATTGAACCCGAGACGTCAACTTTGCAGTCTTACCGTTATACAACTACGCCACAGAGGCAGCCTATAAAATAAAATATTATAACCAAAATGATTAATTGTTTCCCAACCTTCTTAAACACAACAAGCCTTGTAACCCATGCATTTTTACTAATGAGTCAGCCGTTTCATATGGAGTTTCAGATTTAATAAAATCTCGGTCTCTCGTTACAGCCGTGTGTCATACTCGGGAGGTTGTGTGCAAAGCGAGTGCTTAAGTAGCAATAATAATTAAGGTTAACGTTGTTAGGGATGTGCAAACTGGTTGAAAGGAGCCCCTTTATTACGTATTTTGTAGTAATATACGTTTAGAAGCCGACTCTGGGAATTAAGAAGTTTAGCTAATTGTGAGATGGGCTTTTGTTTTATTTGATTTGTACAATTGTAGCTCGTTATGTTTGATGGAGCCAGAATAAGTGAAATTATTGTGAAGCGGTGTGCGGTTTTCTTTCGAGAAAGGTTATATATTATGGTGCTGTTTAAAATTACAATTATTATTTATGTGATTTGGGCATATTCAATTTGATTGGATATATATACCTATTAAATGCTTAAATGAGTTGGATTCTGATTCCAAACATTGATGAATTTGTCATGGGTCCGGTGATAGTACACTGTATTTTCTGTTCTTGTAAAATATCAAACTTTAGCCATAAAATTAATACGTTATGTCCGTTTTAAAAAAAATAGCTCAAGAAGGAAATCCATATGCTGAGGACAGTTAAGTTCCAAATGTAATAGGACTACCCGAGTTTCCCATGTCGAGTGTGAATTCCAAGCAGTGATTTCCAACTTCGATAAGAATTGTGTGAGAAAGGTTGAAGGTGCCATTGCAGAGAAAAAACTAAAAAGGACAAATCCGAGAAAATCCCACCAAGATTGCCTTTGTAAATTATAATTCTGTTTAAATTCGTAGAAACCGCTTTGTTTCTTTCGTAATTGCAAATGTTACAGTTTGTGTGGAATCAAGAATGTATTTAAAATACTAACAATTTTTATATTATGTAACACAATGTTCTGTAGAGTAGTGACAGTTAAAAATTTAATTCGTCCCATTAGTAACAACAAAACTTATCTCGATTTTGACTAACCTAAGAAACACAATGATTGTTTCTTTTTGCATTGCAGTTACATGATGAGTCTAGCATGCCATTTGCCTAATGGTAAGCGATACGACCGTCCACAAACAGTAGCAATGCCGTATGTAACTAACATTACAAAGTACTGTGTGGCACTCCACTGCGCTCGTCACACTGAGACATAAGATGTTAAGTCTTATAATGCCCAGAAATTACGCTGGTTACAATATACTTCAAATTGGAACACAACAATGCTCGCACACTGCTGGTTCGCGGTAGAAATAGGCTTTGTTTAAGGTCACAAAGCAATTAATTGCTTGTATATTAGGATTATAATGTTTTCATTATTCTTGTCACACCGTTTTGCCTACTACTGAAATTAATCAAAACTTTTTTGTGTTTCGGTTCCGAATTTCCTTTAATATCAGAAGATAGTTCACAACAATACTAAGGGCTGAGTTTTGAATCATCAGGTAACAACTTATGTCTCAGGGTGGCGAACGCAGTGAAATGTCACGCTGTAGGTACTTTGAAATCCAAAGTTCTATATGGTATTGCTACTGTTTATGGGTGGTTGTATCACTAAACCATCAGACGAGCACCAATCTCTCGTCATTCAACTGCAATATAGTAAGATTAAAAAGACAAAAGGTTTTTTATTGCCTCTGAAGGCAGATGAGCTAACGACCCACCTGATGGTAAGTGTTCACCATCCTCTATGGATGACGGCAATACTATGGACACAGTCAAGCTGTTGCCTACCGGGAAATCTTTTTTAAACCTCGTTTGAAGATGGGCATGTCATAATGATGAGGAAACACCATGGGATGAAGTTCATTCCAAAGTTATTCTTTTAATAAAATACAACATGTAAATATTAAATAACGCAGTTTTAACCAAAAAAATTTCAATTAATTGTTATAATTTATTTAACTTCTATTTAATATAAATGCAAAATCGACCTTAAGTCAACGAATTCTTTCCTTTAACATCAAAAGTCAATTCTAAACTAGAAAAGCTATGTAGCATTAGCAAAAAAACAAACGTGCACTCACAAACGACATCCAATTTGAAGGAGTCCTCAATGCTCTGTCCTGGGAGCGCGCTATTGTCCGCCTGGCACTTGAGTTGCACCCCATCGTCCTCTGGCAGCGGCATGAATTGCAGCTGACTGCTCACCCACGTCTCGTTCAACGCTTCTATTATCTACAAATAATGTGGGATTTGGATTGGTTTGACGTGTTGAAAACAGTTGCTTGTGGAAAATTTGGAGCAAAATAACCTAATGGACTTTTCCGCAAATTTTATGTTTAATTTTATTCCGGGCGTTGTGAAGGCAGCCTTCTTGGTAACGGGGCACACTCGATCATAAAGGCTGCAAAGCCTTCGAAATGTCGCGAGTAAAGAAGTATTATTTCAATTACGAAAATTCGCGTACACTAGAAATCATTGGGGATAAATAAAATATGACTTTAAAAGAACATTTTAATAATCTTCAAATGTCTTATTTTCAGTACACATTTTTTTGGTAGTCGATATAAAACAAGAAAACAATATAACAATTATGGCACACAAATGAAGTAAAGAGAGTTTCAATAGTCTACTATATAGTCAGTAGTCGATTATATATTCAATGGTTATCGTTGTTCGACATATAAAAGCAGATGTTATTATTTGTTGAATTAAAAAATGATTTACTCAATCCATGAAAGTTGACTCCTCAAGCCCCGCGACGGACACCGGTGTCCATATATATAGGGTTTTCCCATACATCTATATATATAATCGGGGCTTGAAGGGTTAAAGAATGGGCCAAAAGTTTATGAAACCACTAGAATATATACTACTGAGTCAAATGTTGATTTCTGAGGAAGCGGTATAGTCATTAAAATTATGAAATTGGCAATGACTCATTCATTGCCAATTTCACCGAATTATTAATCTTTATTATGTACGAGGTCTTTATCATCTTGTGAGTGTGTGACTCATTTGTTTCTTTGTCTCCAATCTATATAAATAAATAATAATGATTTCGGTTAATGAATATAATGTTCGATTTGTTTATAAGATAAGAAAAATAATTTAAGCCCAGATCTACATTTTACGTTACTCAAACTATCAGATCTTAAATATAATGATCATTTAAATGTGTTGGGTTAGTGGATGCCTCAAGCGTTTCGAGTAGTAACTAATTGGATTGTGGTTTTGTGAGATGTAGATAGTGTGAGTCCGGGACTCGGGTGATTTTTAATAAATAAGCACAACGTATAGTGGATCGAAGTGGGAAGACCGTCTCTGTCTTTTCTATAAGGCAGCATAATTTGAAAGATTTTAACTTGGTGGTGTAGTTGTATTCTGTGCGCGGTACGACTACCGCTCAGATGTCCCGGGTTCGAATTCCGGGTCGGGAAGAGAAATATTGAGACTCAGAATCAGCCCAGAATCTGGAATTTGTGCCCAATAGGCAATAGGCTAGCCCACTATTATATTATGGAATAGAACACACACGCCGAATAGTGGGTGCCTTCTGCTTCTGCCTACTCCTTCGGGGATAAAAGCGTGATATGTGTTTTTGTTTGTTTTGATAGTGTTTTTTTTTCTCTGATTCAATTGCAATAAATATACTGTTTAGAGCAATTTCGATAGTTTCGCAGCAAAACTGACCAACCAATATGCGAGTTGGATCATTTTTGCACTTGACACGGTGATATTAAAATAAATTTAGAAGAACAGTAGGTTAAACAACTATTTCTGCACATTATGGAAATAAGTAGAATAATATTTACACTGTTAAAATCACGAACCTTCAGGCTTGTTACTGTCCACGTTGCGATAAATATAAGTGGAATTTCCAATATGAAATGTGACACTTCAAAGTTCTTAACGGGGAAAATTATTGAGGAAACTTGCTATCGTAACTATTTAATGGTTCCTGAACACATTTCGGTCATGATTTACGTTCCATTGCGTTTGAACATGTCATTAAACATAAAAAATATTTGTTGAAAAATCTTATACCTAAAAACGTAATTTCGACAATTTCATTTGTAGGTTTTAGCTGTTGCACTCGCGAAGCTTTATGCTCAGAGCTTTATGTGATAGGCTTAAATATTCTAGGGCCAAACTGTCCATTAGTGTAAAGCCATTCGTCAACATTTTGCAAGCGCGGTGCGCGGTGGATTATGACCTTCAGTACAGTTTAAGCTTTCATTACAGTGGATGTGATGCGATCTGAAGTTCACTCACTACACAAAACCAGATAACTTTATTAGGAATGCCATACCATACCAGCCTTGTATTATATACTGCCCACTGCTGAGCACGGGCCTCCTATATAACTGAGAAGGTTTAAGCCAGGCTTAATCCACGTCGCTGGTCCAGTACAGGCTAGCAGATTTTGCATACCTTCGAAATTCTTGTAGAGAACTTCTCAGGTTTGCAGGTCTCCTGACGATGTTTTCCTTCACCGTTAAAGCCAGCGATAATTCACAAAGAATACACACATAACTTTAGAAAAGTCAGAGGTGCGTGCCCTTGGGTTTTGAATCTGAGGACATTGGTCTCGGCAGTCCGTTCTACTATTTATTAAGAATATTCTGTATTTTTTAAATTAAATAAAATGTATCTCAAAATAATTTGTATATACCATTTGAAATAAATAAAGACACGTTCGTTTCATCGAATTGAATTTTCAAAGCGAATATTTTCTTTAAATTAGGATGTAATGAAAAAAATATTACTTATGAGTTTGTTAATATTTAATCATCTTACAAATATTCAACACTATCTACTATATACCTAAATAGGCTCAAAAGCGCTGTATCTAAAGCACAAATTAGCCTTATCTTTGTTTACATTTCTATACTGTTAATCTACCGCTGCTTGGCATTTCGTAAGATGGGACCGTTTTAGCATATTCATGGATGAATAGGCGGGCTGTCATTAGCCTTGGAGCTAGCCTTGAAAATGAGACCGGGTTCAGACACGTGTAGTTTACATTAGTATAAAGATTATTATACCGTGAAATGTAACACCGATTGTGTGGGCGGTATCTTAAGTCAATAGTGTATGTTCGTAATGATCTACAAAGTTTTGGGTTGTTAGACCAATTTTCCAAGCACCTATAGTGTATATTTAAATATCTTAGGTACCTGCTATGGATATAATGCTTAAAATAGTAAATTAACTCAAGCTTTAGGGGTCATTATTACCTTTTTAGTCTTGGCCAAAAACTACCTTAGAAGATGTTGTGTTTTTACTGCCTCTGCGTCATAATAGATTGTCAAAAGCATGTCAAAACAAATTTTCAGATCCTTAATATACATGTATGCTGTGGCATTGGGCTACATCTACACCGATCTTAAATAACTTATTTACCTTGCCTCTTTTAAATTTTCTATTGTCCTTAAACCACGTAAGTTGCGCTGTCGGGCGGCTGCCTTCGCACACACACATCAAAATGACGTATCGTTCTGAAGATAAAGTCACCGGTTTGTTCAAGATCTGGATCATGTTGGGCTTCACTGTAACAAACTTTCTTTTAGTTTTATTTCTCGTACTCGCTAAAACAAATGAATAGTGTACCTATACGAAAGGATTCTCGTAAAGAGACATTGTTTTTCGACTGCGTAATGTTTTGTTTCTTCGTCAGGGATTAGTTTTTCATTACGTATATAATGGGATTAGCTTTATTCCTAATAGGTGGAATTTATGACATAAGGCGACGTGCAGATTTAAATTTGTTGCCGAGATACACTATACTAAGATTGATGAAGGTAGAAGAAGCGAAAGTAGTGTGCCAGAATCGAGCAAAGTGGCAATCCGTAGTCTCTAGCTACTGATAAGGGATAAAGGCGTGATACTATGTAGGTATGTATTATACACTATACTACGAAACTGATAGTTTCATAGTAGTATACTAAGGGCCTCTTTCAAAATGTAGAAGTAAAGGACATGTCCAAAACGGGCCAGAAATTCTAATCAAGACAGTTTATGTATATTTAGATAGAACTAAAACTAGCCTTTAAAACAAATTGTTTAATTTTAAAGACCTCCGATTTTGAAATTTATGTAATTTTACTTTGCTTAAAAACTACATTTATTTGACCATTTAAATAAAAGTTAGTCATCAATGGAGGGGTCTGTAATTTTTTTTTAATGGATCCAAGTTCTATATGATGCCCCTTTAATATCCCTAAACTTTGAGATTGGTTAGATTTTGAAGCCCAGCCATACAAAAAAGCGGACATTTTTAAATGACTTTTGAGTTTCTTCGGCTTAAAAAATGTGACAAATAGCGTATATCAACAAACGGTAAAATTGGTTCTAAATATTTTAATTATTTTACATAACCCACAGTTCATCTCCAATCTCACAGTCTTCTCTTGTGGGCTGACGAGGTTCGTGTTCGACGCTCGGCATTTGAAGGTTGTGTTCAAATGGTTCCTTTTCACATGTGGCAGCTCTAATTTATTCACTACTACGTGTGTGTCTGTCTTCTCTCCGATGTACTGGGGGGCGGGTGTACCGTCTATTAACCACATCACTGTTGGTGCTGGCCGACCTGTTTAGCAAAAATTAGAATGATTATTGATTAGTTGTTCATTGCAGTTGAATGACATCTAATGGTAAGCGATATGATTGACCATAACCGATAACAATATCATACAGTGTAATACTGGTAGGTCTCTTTTATGTAAGAGTCCGTCTGGGTGGGTACCACAGCAATGTCTATTTCCACCGGCAAGCAGCAGTGTGCATTCACTGTTGTGTTTCGGTTTGAAGGACATTGTACCCAGTATAACTACTGGACATAATGAGACTCAACTTATGTCTCAGGACTCAAGGTGCTGTATGGTGTTACTACTGTTTATGGGCGGTCGTTTCGCTTACCATCAGGCAAATGGCATGTTCGTCTCGTCATTCAATGCCATTAAAATAAAATACAGAACTTTGAATTTCAAAGTACTGCGTGACTCACCACTATGCTCGTCACCCTGAGACATAATGTAGTCGCATAATGCCTAGTAATTACGCTGGCTACAATGTTTTTCAAAACGGAATACAATAATGCATTCACACTGTTGCTTGGTGGTAGAACTATACATTGCGGTGGTACAAACCCAGACGGCTTCGCAAGGATATAGGTCAACAACTAATCCTCTTAGATCTTAGCTTATAGTAGTTAAATGAAGATACAATAATTATGAAGTTTTTTAATACAGCAGACCCGCGGTAATTACTTTCTAAAAAAAAGTGAGAATGTGTTTATGTGTACCTACTATATAATATGTATTGACGAAGATGTCTGTCATAGGCTTGTCTGCTTACAAGGGGCGCCGGATTAGCCAGGGGCCGCATTACCGAGGGTCTGCGGTAAGTCGATAATTATAGAAGCAAATTTTTTTTCGCATTTTGCCACATGTGGTTATAATTTCACGTACTTTCAATACTACAAAATAACGAAGTCCCCCAGTCGCGTCTGGCCGTCTGCCTGTTTGTCTAAACGCAATTATCTGAAAAACTGCCGAACGGATTTCGATGAAATGGAAAGACATAAGCTACTTTTATCTCGGAAAACTCTTTCACGCGAGCGAAGCCACGAGCAAAAGCTAGTATCGATATGTAATCGATCCATATTA
The DNA here is from genome assembly GCA_949316025.1 of Lapara coniferarum. Lineage (NCBI taxonomy): Eukaryota > Metazoa > Arthropoda > Insecta > Lepidoptera > Sphingidae > Lapara > Lapara coniferarum. The sequence continues at coordinate 28,854,626 of OX438925.1, read as the reverse complement.
CACAATCAAAACTCCATAAAGTATTTTTATTGCCTCCACCATTTGAAGTGTCTACGCACTTTAACATAAATTATAGTTCAATAATAGAAATCTATTGAAGCATAACCAAATTTAATGTTGGTGTTCTTCATGTTCTAAATAACTTGGCCTATCGATCATTTACGCGAAAACAGTTTCGACAAGGAACGAGTGTTTGATAGTTCTTTATTAATATTTTCAAAGTTAGTCTGTGGGGAGAACAACTAAGTGATATTTTTGGAGTATTTTTTTGATTTATAGTCATTTAGGTGGAACGATGTTATCCTGATACATTCATCTATAAAAAAAGAGGAGTATGATGAGTCCGATATGATGCGTATGGTGTATCAAAGTTAGGATTGACTGTCGTTTTCCGCTAATTATGGTTACAAAAATTTGTAAGGGCATTATCTAAAAGGCGAGTAATTTGGCCATTGCAGGCAAAAGTCACACTGCGCAAAGCTAACTGTGATCACGTCCTTAAGTTTTGTGTAAAAAAATGAGTAAGGCTTGGAAGAATAAAAACACACACACACACACACACACACAGCACGTACCTATTTATAAGCAGAGGTGCAACCAGGGCACCCAATTCTCATCATGTGTGTTGCGTGCCGTGTCTATCGCCATATAAGTCACTAATTCCAGAATTCGAGCTGATACGATGCAGAAAATTTCAATATTACTGTCAGACTCGGTATTCGAACTCTGGACCTTGTAGCGGTGTCGTACCGCACATGCAATACAACAACGCCACCGAGGCAAACGCTAGGACGATAATAACAAAAGAAAGTATAGAAGTACATTCATTCAATAACAAAGCTCACGATGCACGACTTGTCTAGCTGTCTATATTAAAAGCGGTTTTAGTTCATTTAATAGAATTTACTCGAACTTTTTTTACGGAACTCACAAGTCTTCTCATTTTGCCTCCTTTTTCCATTTAGGCGTGTTAAAAGCCCATCGAAAGGTCTTAGTGTAAGTGAAAAATAAAGGTAGGAGATAATAAATAACGCTCAGTTAATTACAGTTTAAGAAATGTGGTTAATGGTTTTAGATTCTCCATAACCTAGGATCGGATGAAGATTAAAGGTTCTAGGTAAGAATATTGTGCTGATTGAGTGTGTCATTGACTCGGTGAAGCCATTTTTTTGTAGCTGGTAAGAATAGTTCGTAAAGTTTACAGGTAAGTCTATATATCAGCATCGTTAAAAGACAACTCTGGTTTAATATAAAATAAGAATTGAACATCATAAATTATAATTAATAGCTAAGATATCACAGTGACTAAAATAAGTTATAACTATTCTTTAAAAGTATAAAGACCATTGAACTAAGCTCAGGCATTGAAAGTAAGTTACGGTTATTAACAATCTTAGCGTCAAGACTGAAAATGTCTGCGTAACAGAAACAGGGGCACGTGGTTTCCAATATTTCGTCTTTACAAGCTTCTAGGGTAAAACGTGTAGGTATGAATTCCTTTACACCAAATTTTACTTCATACCTGCGTCAAAATATTTCTATTTGGAAGCATTTTAATATTCATTTAGGTATCTTTTTATAAAACTAGCTGGTATTTCTGAATTCGTAACATTGAGATTGCGTCAATTCTGATTTGCAATATTTTAAGCACGATTACTCTACATATAATATGTCTGTGCAATAATCTGAATCCAACAAAATAATTACTTGAAGAGCTTGTCCGAAACCTATAATGGTTTCATGCCAGTTATGTAGGTAAATGGGACGGCATAAAAGCAGTTGAATTCGAGGCCGCGTCTTGGGCGAGGCTCTGGCCGTAATTGCATTATCGTGGCGGCCGACTTGCCTCAGCAATATTGATCATACTACGTAACTTATTCCAAATTTGTTCTTAGTACACGAACAAATGTTTAGTTGGTGTATGTAATCAGAGTCATGATACATGATCAATGTCATTCATGTTGATTTACTCAACTGCCCAAAAGAAGGAGGGCGTTATTAAACGTTAACATACACATACATTCACAACGCAACTAGTGCACCCACTTTTCGCCGTTATTCCGTCCCATGATGTGATAGGGGGTGAGCCTATCGCTATATCGGGCACAAATTCCAGACTCCAAGCTGATACTGAATAGAAAAACTCAATATCACGTAAACGTTAACACTTATTACAAAAAAGTTAAACACGCGATGAACACATAACTAAAAATTCTTCTATTACAAATTCATGTTTCTTCTTTTTTTGATTTATGGCTTCCACCGATTATTTATCGGTGATTTCGCCAATGTCAAGCAATTTCTTTAATCATTGGTTAGAGCTAGACTTGGTTTAGACATTGATTATATTTAAACGCACTATACTATTACGCACACTGACAGGCATATAGAGGGTTTAGACGGATGTCTAGAATTAGACACTGTTTGTACTGTAAAAGTTTGATTTTAACCTTATTGTTTTTAGGTGTCAATGCTGACTTCACTTAATAGAGTATTTAGATAACTTGTGATGACGTTAAATAGTAAATTTTAAGTCCTATAGTATTAAGTATAACTCGTTGAGTCATTGCAGTAACTTTACAAATATCCATTGGAGTTTTCTTCCATGATTAGAGGGTTGACTAGATACTTAGTAAGACTGACTAGCAACAAAGTTCACAAACCGATCATATCATAACAATTAAATCAGATTGTAAAGGTCAATACTATCAATCTTTTAAACTAATTCAAATCCCCAAGCTAGACTGCCTTAGGCCGTACAAAACCAACCCTTAGGCATAACGGTTTGTTTGTTCATTGGACGATGAAAATGATTTACCAAACTCGTTGGCAGCGTAACTTGGGATGACAACCGCCAATCCCTCGGGCTATGCATAATTTCAACTCGAAACATTAAGCGTTTCAGGGGATTAACAGCGGCTTATACAAGAAGGTTTTCGACTTCCCATCATATTATACATAATATTATTACTCACGCGAACACAACATTTATTCAGCATTAATACGATTTAAGCCGAACACACTGAATTGACAGTTTGTTACAAATTATGTTTTAGATGTTAATCTGTGTTAATCACTGCTACTTTTGTTATAGAAAGAGTTTCGTCAACAAAATGTGGAATAGCTTCAATATGATATAGTAATTTACTCAATATAGATGGAAATATTAATACTAGGCCTAGTTTAGTTATAACACACACATACACACACACACACACACACACACACTCACTCACTCACGCCTTTTATCCCCGAAGGGGTAGGCAGAGGCGCAACCAGTGCACCAACATTTTCGCCGTTATTCCATCCCATGATGTGATAGGGGGCGAGTCTATCAACATATCGGGCACAAATTCCAGACTCCAAGCTAATACTGAATGTAAAAACTCAATATCACTGCCCGACCCGGGGATCGAACCCGAGACCTCAGCAAGCAGCGTAATACAACGACACCACCGAGGCAGTCCGAGTCCGAGTGCAGTTTAGTAATAACTTGAACAGGTATTTACATACGACAGGCAAAGGATAGTGTTGTTTTAAAACAAAGGTATTTTGTAAACACTGAAACTCTTTTTGAATGCTCACAAAAAGGGTCCTTTTAACATTTTTCCGTACTGTCCAAGTGGAACACTTAATTACGTATAATATTTCTTGATGATAAACTCATAATCACGAATTTTTGTACCATTGTTACACATTTTTTTAATCTGTTACAAATTTTAAATTCATGTGGCCTCGGGTATTTTTTTGTGAAGCAACATTAAAAACCATTTTTAAACGTTCCCACTCTCTTTATTTCTTTGCTTCACTATTCCAGTTAGCAAAATAAGTTTTTCTCTCGAATTAATTCACGTGCATTTTTCATTTAAATAACGTTCGAAACGCTTTAATACAGCAGTTACATAAAGTTGAACTCTAGAATAATTATGAGGTAACAACGCGTAAAGCAGTGTTTCAACGCGACAGTAAACGGATATTATTTGTTTTGTTTTTTTCTTTGCAGGTTTCTCAGGTCTTGAGGTCCTGCCAGTAGCATAATATTATGTGTAATTTTATTACCTGATCTGCATGCCTTATATTCCATTTAGCAGGTTAAGCTTAAATGGCTACATACTTTAAACATTTGCAAACATTATCACACTTCTAGAAAGAAGAAAAAATAAAAAAGAAATACGTTTATTGCGATAACTCACACTAACGACTCATAAATAGCAATTATACCTAATAATAGTAATTTCAAATTTGTACAAAAAAATAAACTGAGACAGCCTCGATGGCGTAATTATATAACGGTACGACTACAATGCTGAGGTCTCGGCTTCAATCCCCGGGTGGGGCAAAGTGATATTGTATTTTTATATTCAGCATCAGCCCGGAGTCTGGAATTTGTGCCCGATATGGCGATAAGCTCGCCCCCATCACGCACGGTGAAAAGTGGGTGCATTGGGTGTGCCTCTGCCTACCCCTTCAGGGATAAAGCGTAAATGTGTGTGTGTGTGTGTGTGTGTGTGTGTGTGTGTGTGTGTGTGTGTGTGTGTGTGTGTGCGCGTGCGTGCGTGTGTGTGTGTGTGTGAGCGCGTGCGAGTGTGTGTGTGTGTGTGTGTGTGTGTGTGTGTGTGTGAGCGCGTGCGAGTGTGTGTGTTTGTCTGTGTGCGTGTGTATGTGTGCGCGCGCGTGTGTGTGTGCGAATTTACTAACATTTATAATTTGATTATTTTTTTTATTAATCTTGGCGAGCTATTGAACTTATATATTTAGATATCTTTACTAGAAGTTTGTCGGAACCCTCGGTACGCGAAATTTGTCTGTTTTTTTTTAATAATAAATAAGATATGATTAGTTCGCAAAATATGGCCATAGGCTCGTCCTCTATCACATCATGGGACAACATTCATATGACGAAAAGTGGGTGTAGTAGTTGCGGTGCCTACCCCTTCGGGGATAATCAGCGTGAGAGTATATCTATGTGTATAATTATTGAACAAAAAAGTAATATTAAGTATTCAATAACTTTGTAAATTGCAAAGGTAAATAACAGTAAAAACGTTTATCGTAAAGCTAAAGCTAGAACACCGATAATTTTGTGTTTGAGTTGCCATACCCTGCCTCGAGGCAAGGGATAACTTTGCACAGGGTGCCATTTGGCGCCGATTTCTCAGTGACTTATCGGTAAGTTTTAGCGCGATATATCATTGTAATCGCTTTAATTTCTCATCTCCCACTTGAGGGGCGACTTATGCTTATTTCTAGCTGATACCGTCATGATTTGCGATGTTACGGCCGAATGGTATTTAATAATTATTTACAGTTGAGATTTCGTGTATAGTGTTTTTGGTTCAGTTACGAATGAGTGTTATTTAATACTATGGCAAGGTTGAGACGTTTTCTATGCGAATATTATAAAGAGGAAGGATTTTATTGTTTGTTTTCATTGAATACGCTCAGAAACTACTGGACCAATTTGTAAAATTCTTTCACCAATATAAAGCTACCTTATCAGCTTGTAACGTAGGCTACTTTTGTCCCGGGGAAATATAAAGCGTGACTCTTATCCCGGAAAAATCATTCACACGGGCGAAGCCGCGAGCAGAAGTCTAGTTGTTTATAAGAATGTCTTTTAAAATTTATAATCCACAACATCTACATTACTTAATTGTTATTTTGACCTGTTATTTTGTTAATTGGTGACCTGTAACACAGGTTTTCTCGAAAACCTACATCAGGCACCAGTCTCTCACAAGGGCGGAATCTAGTTTAAGATACAAAATATTGTTACTCAAAGTTTGCCTTTGTAAAGAGAAAATAAATGATATTATTATATTATTATATTATATATTATATTTCATTAAAATGAAATCCTAATATTGAATGTAAAAATATTGTGAGCGTGAAAGTAGACAAAGTATGACGTAACAATTACTGTTTGAGATATAACATCCGATGCACAAATTCTTGATACAACAGCAAAGCGTAGTTTCCATTCAATTCTAATCATAGAAAATAATTATTGGCCATAATACTTCAAAGCTTGTTTCATTCGATTTTGTTTTGTCATGACTTTGTACTTCAATTTGTTTTAATTTGCTTTTGATAAAATGCATGTTGTTAATATCATAATCCGATTCTGTGTTCCATATTAGGGCACAACAGAGCGCCGGCCAAGTTTTCATCAGCCACACGACGTCCACTGCTGAACATAGACCTAAAGATTTCCAGATGGACTTGTCAAAAGCAGCCTGCATCCAGTGTATTCCTGGGACCTTTATCAAGTCTGTTACTACTGCTACTTTAAATAAAAAAAAATAAAATAAAATACTTTATTCATCACGTAGGCGAACATAGTTGCACTTATGATAAGTCGAGACATATTTAATAATTATTATTAGTCACTTATATAACTACAGACATTTTTATTAGGAGTAAAATAAATGATGGAAAATAGAAAGTAAAAAGTAAGAAGCCAGCTCGGGCTGGCAAGAAAAGCAATATAAAACAAGAGATAATTAACAAAAAAATATATAATAATAGTAATAATAATGGGAGGAACGCGTCGCGATCCTCACCGGTGAGGACACTACAGGCCCTAGCCTAGCTAACCTACCAGCCTTTCACTAGCTACCTAAGCGATGACTACCCGAAGAAGAAAGGCAGAAAGAAACTCCGGGCTTACTTTTTTGTCATCATTTTTCCATCATTTGTATATTTTTTTTTTTTTTTTTGCAGGTGGACGGCCGACGCTGCGCTTGCCAGCACGTGGCCTCCACTTGAGAAATTTTTGCACCATCTGCCATCAGTTCTTCGAACTATACGCCCTGCCCACTGTCACTTTAGCTTGCTAATCCGCTGGGCTATGTCAGTGACTTTCGTTCTTCTGCGAATCTCCTCATTCCTGATTCGATCACGTAGAGAAACACCAAGTTTTAATGTTATTGAATTATGTATCTTTCGACGAGTTCATTAATTTACGATACTTTTGGATAACACATTCTGATAGGTACAACATATTAATAAGCACTCTACCCACAAATTTTTAGAAATATTCGTTCGATTCTTAAAATTTCTTACATTATAAGATACTTTATCTCCAGTAGTTATAGGCCTTTAACCCTGGAATGGAATCTCATGTGTTTTACTAGTTATCGAAATTGCAGTAGTCTCGTTCCATAGATGAGATATAATGTAGCTGGCTTAATGTGGCTGTGATAAAAATGAAAGGGGCTCAAAATATATAATTCAATGTGTGTATATATGTTGAACTAGTTCTATATAACTATAACGGCCTGTTTCACAAGTTTCAAGTAAATTGATTTGGCAGTTATCGTATTAAACAGGTAATGTAGATAGTACTCATTTTATTAACATTTATCTAGGAGCTTAAGATAAGGTGTGACTTTTGAATTTGGTCGGCTTATACATTTCTGTGACGTAGCATATACTCAATTGTAAAACAGAGCCTAACACTTGGCTGTTAGTTAACATTTTCATGACAGTTTAAGTGTAGCGTTCAAACTTACCTCCTCGGACTTCGCAGACCAGGACTAATTCATTGCCCTCCTCTAGGGGCCCGACGACGCCCGATACATCCCGGCCCGACTTGTCGTACAGTATCAATTGATGTGGCGGCACTGGAACAAACGTAGAATAGAACGTCTGTATCTTGACGGATAAGATTTATGTGCTTATTTCAGTATAATCGTATAGCACGTTTGTAATTTATTCTTTGATTATTATTATTATTATTTTCATTTATTCAGTAATTAGGCCCCTAAGGGCACGTTTACACGTCATTTTTAACAATGTTTTTATTGAGATTATGACAGTGTTTAACACCTAGTATAAAGTGTGGCGAATTGTAAAAACTAATTATGAAAAATCATTACCCGTTTTGTTTCGCAGTATTTGGTGACAGTATTTACTATGGTGAGAATCGTGAGGTAAGAATAATAACGTAATTTGGGAGTTTTGCGACTCGAGAAAACACGAGTTATATGGTATTCTAAATTGTGCTCGATATATCAGTTCATTCAGTTCGATTCACCATGAGTGCGTTAGATTTTCTTCTATCTATCCCTCTCGGATGAATACCTGGACTTACATCTGAGTCAACATATTTAAAAAAAAAATGTTGATCACTATGAAACTGTTATCGTGGTTACTAGAGTATTTAGACCAGAATATTTAAACAGATAATCCTCGTCATACTCTTCAGTATAAAAAAGAAACTAAAACGCCGATAACATAATTTGTCATCGCCGGCCATATAGACAATACAGTGACAAGTTGATTATAAAAATACAATTTATCACACAAATAAATTTTACTACCATAGAACAAGTATATTTACAAAACAGATTTTTATTCCCTCAGTTATAAACGCCATTAGTATACAAACTGATCGCTGTTTTGTCTTATTCCTATTTACTTATATACTTCGGAAATTAAAGATACAAAATCATTTTTATTATTCAGGTTATTTTGGATCATAGATATGTTTTTTATTAAGTAATAAAATAATTGAACACACAAATGCTGCATAGTTCTGATTTAAGAATAAGAACAGTAAATTAAAGTAAAGCCTGCAATAAATATAGAATATCTAGGGATAGAAATCCTGAGAGATCTGTCCCATATTAGCATACATTAGGGTGTAATCGAGGTAATGAATAAACTAACACAATGGGCTTAAAAGAGGTTTGATTCCAAGTATCAAACCAGAAACATTGTTGTACCAAAATTTAAGATTACTAACCTAAAGCTCTATTACGAATGAATGTATTGTACTGATCTGTGCTCGTCATCATGAGACATAACATGATAATTCTAATAACACTCACTCACGCCTTGTATCCCCGAAGGGGTAGGCGGAGGCGCAACTAGTTGCACCCACTTTTAGCTGTGTGTATTCCGTCCCATGATGTGAAAAGGGGCGAGCTTATCGCCATGTCAGGCACAAGTTCCAGACTTCGGGCTGATACTGGATAGAAAAACCTAATATCACTTTGCCCGACTCGGGTATCGAACCCGAGACCTCAGCATTACAGTCGTACCATAATACAACTACGCCACCGAGGCAGTCTAATTCTAATGATGCGTTATATACACGACAATGCCTTTGTAATTTTTTTATAACGGCACGACAAAGCCACACTACACCAGCTGATAAGTGGAGTAGTATCCAGATGTGGATCAGTGGGATAGCTTAACTGGCAATGGAACGATCTGCCGAGACCATGTCCGGAGGTTCAAACCTCTAAGCAAACACTTCTGACTTTTGGAAGTTACGTGTGTATTGTTTATCAATTTTCGTTTGCTTTAACGGTGAAGGAGGAAACCTACATACCTGAGGATTATCCATAAGAATTCCAAGGGTATGTGAAGTCTGCCAAACCACACTAGGCGAGCGTGGTGGACTAAGGCCCTTTCCCTTCTCAGTATTAGAGTAGGCCCATGCTCAGCAGTGGGCGGTATATAATACAGGGCTGATTGCATTACAGCCAGATATGGTGTTAACTGAGAAAAGATGATTGCCCCACGCCAGTTGACAATTATGCCGGCCTATTTGTACGAGGTTTACACATTGTGTATGTACCTACGGTGCTCGTTAACTGGATCTTATAAATATTCATAGGCATAGCTATAGCTATCACATGGAGGAGGGGGGGGTCATACGATATAAAAATTATAGTGGCGTTGGTTCTTGTCTTGCATGACACCGTATTTTAGAAGCTACGGGGGCGGTCGAATCCCCAATATGTCAGTGGCGTAGCATTGTTTATTGTAAGCTAAGGGGGGGATCCCCTGACCCTCCCCTTATATACGCCCATGTAAATATTCTACTACTAACAAGCTGAAAGAGACAAATCGGTGGTGCCTACAATTTATTATTTCATTCAATCAATCAACCTTTAATCGTCCACTACTCAACGTATTCCTCGCAAGTGAGCGCCAACCATCCCGGCCTTGAGCAGCCCGCATCTATTATTGGGTTATTATTTGTCTTACTATTTCCATAAAAGGACAAAATCGAAAACAAAAAGGTAGCTTAAAAGATAGCCGTTTATTGCTTGTACTAAATTTATTTTGTATTAGTAATAGTAAAACTCATCAGCAGAGTACAGTTGATAATGGCGGTGTAAAGGGACAATGCTCATTATGCTGACGTCAGTAGGAGATTGCTTACGAAGCGAGAACATGTGTGAGCGGCGACACCCGCCCCTGGGCTTATTATGTAACTCGGATCGGAAATCTCTAAAGCTGATTCTTTTACCCTGCCATAGCAAACTGACACTACCTGGCATTCAGTTCAAATATACCCATGGCTCACATCTCGACCAGTGTATGGAAAGTACTGTATAATATTTCAAATATGTAGCAACGAAAGACTGTCTTGAGGCTTATTAGATTCATAAGATAGGTAAGTGGCCAGGTGGGTTCCTTAATTGTGACTGACTTTGCCGATGGACATGCATACAGCTATAGGATTGATCATTGCATTGTCAACTTTTCAAGAGGACGACTGGTAATTGAAAAACAAGCGAAATTTATATGCCTCAGAGCAGGTAACACTGATCAACAGTAATGTAAATAAGAGTGGTAAAACATAATCGAATTAGTCCACCCGTGCAATTTGACATCCACGTTTAAACAAAAATGACTGGTGTTAGGTCTCTCATATGTAAGAGTCCGTCTCGGTGGGTCCCACCGCAATGACTATTACTACCGCCAAGCAGCAGCGTGTATGCACTGTTGTGTTTCGGTTTAAAGGACATTGTAGCCATTGTAACTACAGGACATAATGAGACTTAACATCTTATATCTCAGGATGACGAGCGCAGTGGAATGCCACACAGAACTTTCTAACTAAAAGTGCTGGATAGTGTTTCTACCGTTTGTGGGTGGTCGTCTTGTTTAGCATCAGGCGAACGTGATGCTCGTCTCGTCATTCAATGCAATAAAAAAAGATGAATACTTATTGAAAGTAATCCGAGCTAGAACCGCAACGACCGTGTACATTGACTTTTGAATACACTAAACACAACCCAACAGGAATTGCTATCGCGATGAACGTAATAACCCGCGGCCGGCACCCCACGGCCCCACTTAGGGCCGTTTATGCTGGGTCCCCTATCACTTGTAAATGCTTTGTATTACACATACCGTGTTGAAAGGCGACCGTTTTCCTCCACTATATGTACTGGTACGCAATTGAATAATGCAACGGTACATGTCAACACAGTGGAAGCCTCAGCTAATGTCCTGGCTTGAGCAGGGTTCTACAAAAAACATGGGATGGAATTTTGGGTTACGTATGATTGATTTTGATAAGGCAGGGAAGGGTTATCTTGGATAAGTCTCGAAATAGAATGGAATCTTACGTCCAATTAGGGTTTAGCGAATTTCGGGATGTTTTCGGACGAAAATAGGTGTTGCCTATTTTTTGTTATTGAGGTAAGATATTTGGAGCTCTAGTCGGAATCTTATAAAGTTCTTATGGATCACGGAATATTCTGTTGTATTAATATATTTAGGCTATTGTAGGAATCAGTAAGGAGCGAATTAAACCTAATTATTATGGCCATTAGAAACCGAGTTGAAGATTTGTTATTACTACATGATCACTAGAAAATAAATAGTAGTGTATAATAATATTATAGTACTAAAACAATTGATAAGGTATAGTTGAAATACTTAGAGAATTAATTATTGTTCTAGGTATAGATATTATGGCTCTAGTAAAAACTACTAAGATATCAAAAGATTTAATATTCAATCGTGTCTATAATAGTGATTAAAACTGATCCACTAATTATTGTAATTTTGTTAACAAGTAACATATCGATTCAGTCTAGACAGTTAACCTTGATCCGATTTCAGATTTCAGTAAATTTATTCCGTTAGTTCCATTATTTTATGTACTTAATACTTGATATTATGATACTTGCTGCTTCACAAGTCAATAAAACTCCTGATTTACAAAGGTCGACTAAATTTAGAATATAAACCAGACAGTAACGTTCGGAAACGATGGAATAACGATCTAGAGCAATAAAATAATTACGAACTATTTATTACCAGATTTCTAGTTCGTATACACAGTTAATTGTAAGCCGAAAACATATTGTACCTATGAGAGATAGTCATTGACATATCAAAACTAGAAACGAACAAAATACCAAAATGGCTTGTTAGCCTGCTAAGTATGCTAATTTTCTCGTACAAAAAAATCACTTACAAATCGCATAAAAATGTTAGCAGTTCCGTATGTAACAAATGGCATAAACTCGGAGAATAAATACTTCCACAACCACTAGAACGAAATGACAAACGGCGCTAATTACGGGCGTACAAACAAAACAATAGTTGGGAGCACGCACTGAGAACGGGTCGGCCGCAAAACCGAATTACTTGAACCCTCGTTGTTATTGGGAAAGTAACATTCGGCCACCGAATTCGTCTAGTACACATTTTGCTACATCACCAATCAATGATGGTAGAATTTTGGAGGCATTTTTTTATATGGTTTCAGATGTTTTTTTAAAGTTGATAGTTGGCAGTCAGTCTTCCTATACTAAGTAAGTTATGACTGCTATTACATAGGTTATGTTATGTTTCTTTTCTCCTTTTTAAGACGCTTTTATTATTCATGCAGAAGTACTACCTCTCGTTCTAAACATATAATATTATGATTTGACGACACAGTAATTCCTTATCATATGGAAAAAAATCCTGGTCGTCGGTGACTGCCTCGGTGGCGTAGTTGTACTATAGTATGACTGCAATGCTGAAGTCTTGGGTTCGATTCCTAGGTCGGGCAAAGTGATATTGGGTTTTAAATTCAGTATCAGATGTGGCAAAAGGGATGGCGAAAAAGAGATGCACTAGTTGTGCCCCTGCCTACCTCTTCGGAGATAAAAGGCGTGTGTGTGTGTGTGTGGAAAAAATTTACACAACTTTCCTTAAAATCTACGTATCTGCGGTATAGTTATTAGCCATTACCGCGGTTCGGCAACTTGGTACAGCGGAATCAGTTGCCGCCGGAATACCATCCAATTTAAACGGCATTTCTTACTACAGCCTTAATTAAACAACTCTCGGCTCCCAAATCAATTTGGGTTTCCCTCATTGTTGGCCTTGTTTAAGGGTAGTTTTAAATAGTATTGAAAGATTAATTTGTGGGAAACTTTTGCTTATGTAACATACCATATCAGCCCTGTATTACATACTGCCCACTGCTGAGCACGGGCCTCCTCTACAACTGAGAGGGTTTAGGCCTTAATTCACCACGTTGGCCTAGTGCGGGTTGACAGACTTCACAAACCTACGAAATTCTTATAAAGAACTTCTCAGGCATGCAGGTTTCCTCACGATGTTTTGCCTTCACGGTTAAAGGGAGCCATAATTCACAAAGAGTACACACCCAGACGGACTCTTTCATATGAGAGTCCTACCACCAGTAAATGTTCTTGGATTTTACTTGTGTAAAAATGCCCCATTACTGGTTAAATGTACATCCTTTGTTTGTCATGTGGAGGACGTTTCGACCATATCTGCACTCATCTCATGGGATTGCTGAGAAGTTAGCGAGCTTCGTCTGCTACTAAGTATGCATAATATAGTTACGGTGAAGTTAGCTTCAATCCCAAAGATATAGGTCCACTACACCCTATTAAAGTATTAGCTGTCTAAATAAGAGCTTTTTATGTTTAGATTCGCTATTTGAAACTACGAAAATGTAACCTAATTTTGTTATCGATTTAATTCAGATTACAGTCGCCTATTCCTCTTTAAATACTTTAAATATTACCGATTCCATGTACATAGTTAGCTGTTATTATCATAGTTCGACAAGTTGAAGCGAAATCAGACCGACGCAACAACAATTTATACGGTATTTCATACTGAAACCGCCATTAAACGGGTCTCGGTCGCGATATGGCGTTTGGTTTGGGCCGTCAATTGGTCTGAAGCAATTTGTGTCCTTAATTGTTTGTAAATATATGCGGCTTGTCGTAGATGACCAGATATCTTGATCTATCAAAAAGTTATAATTAAATGATAGATTTTCATGTCTTTACATTTACACTATTACCATAATCTATTTTGGTCTTTTTTGTTCTTTTGTATTTGCGAACCACGACCACGCAAAAACAATGGATTTAAAGTGTAATTACTGAATAAAAATATGAAGCGTTATTCTTAGTAACGTTTAGTATTTATTTCATAACAAAATTTGAACAGGAATAAAAGATATTAAATTTTAAAATTTAGTAAGAAATTTCATAGCACCAATCTACCTCATTGCGTAGCGTGTTTTTTAATTGTTTTGACATTATGTACTTATGGCGTCTTATGTACCTATGTGTCTTATATGCCTTAGAAGCCTAAAGCGTTTTTGAGCTTCATTCATCATCATCATCATCATCATCAGCCATATGAAGTTCATCAACATAGCCCTCCCCTAAACTAACTTCACACACACATACGCTCACGCCTGTTATCCCCGAAGGGGTAGGCAGAGGTGCAACTAGTGCACCCACTTTTCGCCGACATTCCGTCCCATGATGTGATAGGGGGCGAGCCTATCGCCATATCGGGCACAAATTCCAGACTCCGGACTGATACTGAATAGAAAAACTCAATATCACTTTGCCCGACCCGGGGATCGAGACCTCAGCTTTGCAATCGTACTGTAATACAACTACGCCACCGAGGCAGTAACCATATTATTTTTTCATTCACCATATTATTATTATATAATTCTTGCGTCGACCATCTCTGGTGAATCTAATTCCTGGACAATGTACTAGAAAAACCCACAAGAGTTTCTCGATCTGGGAATTGAACCGAGGACTTTCTGGCACACAGAAAATACTACCCACTAGAGCGAAGAGATGGCGTAGGGGACTACACTTCATAAGTTTTCTAAAACAATCCACTCAGACTTCTAACCGCAAGCATTTACACAAACATTTTAAAGTACAGACATAGCCACGTTAGAATTTTATAATAAGGGTGAATGAAGTTAGTTTCGAAGTTGTAGAAGTTTTAAGGGTTCTCTTAAGAAGTGTCCAACTTATTCCTATATTCAAATCCTAGCCAAAAGGCTTAACGATTATAATAGGATCTCAAAGCCAGTTCTGTTGAAACTATATATTTTTATGTAGATTGTAGACGTGAAATTTTTAGAAAATGTTTAAACAAAGTAATTATTGTTACGTGACTACTACCGAATAGGACTTATATAATATTAAGAGGAATAGGGTAGTTTCCTATGTTTGATTTGGTACATTATTTTATATGTAACAGAAAATAATACGAAAAACAAATTCTTCTGTAAAATCAGAACCAAAATTGGTTGACAACTAAAGCAGTTATTCGTATTTGAAATATTGTTGTGAGCAAAAGTGGGGACGTAGTGGGGATATCGCATCATTTGTTTCGCACGCACGCAGCGTTACGGCTGGCGACACTCAGTGACGTCACATTCTGCTGTGTCCGTTATCTGACAGATGCCCCTTCCACAGAACTTCAAAACTTTATATCTCATTTATTGATGCTTGTATTTAAAAAATCCTATTCCTCTAGATTTTAGAAGAGATAAATGTTTGATAAATATATTTAAAAAAAAGTAGTCTACTACCCTATTGGGGGTGGTTCGTGGACATAAAGAAGAATGAGAATTGGGAAGGGTTAGAAAATACCAAGATTCCGCAATACATGATAATAAACATTTATGCAGGAATTTATGTCATTAATATTGGATCTCATAGCTAACCTACCACTACACAATTATAATAACAATGATTGATTTAATCAAACCAGTGATGAAATGAAATGCAACTGATGTATGCAGAGGCCGTGCTAGCCTATCAAGGAGTTATAAAATGGAGTGTTGGCTACCGCGCTAATGTCTCAAAGTCGATCTTCAGGTAGGGCAAAGTGATATTGGGTTTGTCTGCTGAGAACCAGCCCGGAGTATGAAATTGTGCCCAGAGAATGGAAATAGGCTCGCCCCCTGTTACATACATAGGGGTTGGTAGAGATGTATCATCTCCTACTCCTATAAAGCGAAAAAGGCGTCTAAATCACGTAATGATAAGAAAAAACATACCTATATTGATAGTTAAATTTTAGTTTCATAAGTATGTGCATAGTTGTAGGTGATGTTATATTAGGAGAGTAATTTAATGTTAGTGCCTTTTTAAAAGATATATCACAACGTATATTCATCACGCATTTAATATTAATCTTATGACTTTATATATTTCTGCGTGAAATGTTACGCTAAATATGAAATGGTTTTTTAAGACGAGTTTTCAAGTACTTATTGCATTAATCGAGTTAGAATATTGTATTTTGGGTATGCGTCAATTTTTGGAACGAAGTTCCTTATTGCGCGTTGTGAAAGGGAGCTAGACGGAAAAAAATCTCACGAAAAGTTGAACGACACTTTTATACTTGCCCTGCTAAACCAGCCAGTAACAATAAAGAACTGGCCGTAAAAGTGACATTCGAAATTTAAATAAAAAAAGACAATTTAAATGCTTTTTAGAGTTTTTTTTTTCGTTAATTTTAATGTCAATGCTTGCTTAGGTGATGATCATGATTCGATGACATATCTATTGTGTAGGTAGAAGTAAATGTTTTCATTGATGTGGTAACGTTTTAATGAAATATACAATTATTATTATAACTTAAAAGAAATAAAATTTTATTACAATATCTTCACTAATTAATCGAAAAGAACTTCGTTCCATCCGGGTGTACCTTGACACCTCTCAAGTTTTTTATTTATATTTATTTTTCAACAGGTTTATCAGCATTTCATTAGTTTTTTTTTGTCGAAAATACATGTTTGACAAAAATCAATGGAAAAAAATATGAACACGTACCTATCTAACTTTACAAAAAACTGAGTACATAGTTATTATTCCACGTATGGCATGATCTGTATTCAATGAATTGTACTATTTTAGATACAAATCCGCTTATTATTTAATTTTTTCTTTATCCACGTACATAAAACCCGAACGATGACCAATACATTTCAAGGGTCAACTGCTAACGTCAACAAAACAACATGACAATGGGACGTTCGTTTACGTCATCATCATCTTCCTGCCCTGGTCCCAAATTACTTGGGGTCGGCGCAACATGTTTTTCTCATCCATTCTCCTCTATCTTTCGTCATCAAGTCATTCACGCCCTTTTCTTTCATATCATCTCTTACACAATCCATCCACCTCTTCCTTGGTCATCCTCGTCCTCGCCATCCATCAACACTCAAATTCATCACTCGTTGGGTTACATGCCTTTCATCCCTTCTCCTGACATGTCCATACCAAGACAGACGATTTCCTTTCAACTTTTCTGTCACTGGTGCCACTTTCAAACTCCCTCTAATATACGTTCGTTTACGTATTTTACAATATTAACAGGCATGTTATGACCAATTGACGCTGTCTCTACTACACGATAACGCTCGTTTGATGCGACGATAAATCGTGCAGCTAAAACTACAGCAGAAATTATGGCTTCTGAATTATGCATAAACCGGAACGCGTTGGAGGTTGTAAAACTGTGTTGTCGATGGCCCGACCACTGGCTGTATTAGCTTAACTGACGATTGTGGTACTGGCAATTGCTCTTGCGTGACGTTCTTATTTTAAAATTTTAGTTTTCGAACAGTGTGTTGGATTTTTATTTTTAACCGACTTTCAAAAAGTGAGGAGGTTCTCAATTCGTGTGTTTGTATTTTTTTATGTATGTACACTGATGTATTTTATGTATGTTTCTCTGAAAATTGTGAGCCTATTTCCTTGATTCCTTATTTATTTAATATATATATATATATATATAAGGGTCTCGAAATGATCCCATTTCAATATATTATGTTGGTTTAGGGTTCATCATATTATTGATGTTGTATTGTGAAAAAAAGCAACGAAGCACGATTTTATAACTACAGTGTTTGTATATTTTATTCTTACTGACGCATTTCAGTAACCATTATCATTATCAAGCATTCCCCAAAATAACAGTGTAATTGTATTGATGAAATAAAAGTACAATACTGTTATACCTTTTTCTCGGATTGTTTAACAGACATCAATGATGAAATTGAGTCTGAATATACATTTCTCAACACGTGTAACCTTTTTTACGTATGGTTTGATCTTGCGAAAATAAGGAAAAACATTATTGAATGAAATGTTATGTTTTTATTCTATAGTAAAAGATTTTATGTTTCTGAATTCTATAAGAATAATAAATAAAATTGAGGTAATAGCAATAAGTAAAACTAAAGAATCTTAATCACCATTGTAAACAGTGAAAATTGTGTAATAATAGTTGCTAGTCGCAAGTTCGATAATAACTACGGTGAGCGTCCGATCGTCTCACAGTACACAAATGACTTCTAGTTTATAGCAAAATCAGGTTATACGGGTAAGTATATTACATTCTTTACGACACAGTACGATATGAGTCAAGAATTTGTCCGTGAGGAGCGTTGGAACTAAACAGTTCCGCTTTACGACCGGCGATTTTCTAGAATACCATAGTTTTAGATGCCTTTTATACATTACTAGACTTATATTCGCGGCTATACCTGCGTGAATGAGTGTTTCCGGGACAAAAGTCCCGTTTTGTATTTTTCTGGGATAAAACCTAGCCTATGTTACTAGCTAATAATGTATCTTTATTGGTGAAAGAATTTTTGTAATCGGTCCAGTAGTTTTTGAGCGTATTCGTTATAAACATATAACAATATCATACAATCTTTTCTCTCTTTTCGTAGAAATACTACTTATGATAATATAGAAGTTGGAGTTTGGACTGTGAAGCATCGTATCTGGGCCAAAGCAATAAGTCTGAAATATAACTTGTCACATAACTGCGAGAGTAAGTTAGGTATTGCGGGTAAAGTAGGGTGTAAGATCTAGCTTGTCATATTTACAGCAAGTTTTAAGATTGACAGACTTGGAAATATTTACTCTCCTTAGACATTACTCATATCACTAGACATTTAACGCCGAACGAATGTACGGAATACTCATGCGTGCCACGGATGGATTATATTACTAATAATTATAATTAATGAATTCTATCCATTAATGAGGAGTCGAATGTATCTAGGTATAATATTATTTCTATTTTTTCGAATGTTCGTTGACCTCTATAAAAACTTTTGCAAGTCGGTTTAGGTTTCCTTCGTCTTAAAATTAATATTATTTTTTCCGAGTGTTATATTCAAATATTTACCTAAACGTTATCTCACGCGATGTGAAAGTATAGCAGATGTTTTAAGGAAACCATTATAATACTCGTTAGAAAAAACGACTTTTGTCCTGAGGTAGGAAGACTTTACAAAATTGTGTTTTCCTTCCTTAATATATTTTTGTAAGCAAAGTTATTATATAAATTTTATATGCTTGAAGGTTACAGTTTGTAACAATATGTAAGTACACGCCAGGACTTTTACGATATGTGCGATTACATCTAAAAATTCCAAGTGAAACATTGTACAATAACTTACATCTAATTCATCAATTTTTTTGCATCGAATGACGAGACGAGCATGCCGTTTGCCTGGTAGTAAGCGATACGATCACCCATAAACAGAAGAAACACCATCCAGCACCTTGAGTTTCAAAGTACTGTGTGGCATTCATGACACTGCGCTCGTCATCCTGAGACATATGTTAAGTCTCTTTATGTCCTGTAGTTACACTGTCTACAATGTCCTTCAAACTGAAACACAACAATACATGCGCACTGCTGC
This sequence comes from Lapara coniferarum, assembly GCA_949316025.1. Lineage (NCBI taxonomy): Eukaryota > Metazoa > Arthropoda > Insecta > Lepidoptera > Sphingidae > Lapara > Lapara coniferarum. Next base: position 28,834,843 of record OX438925.1, on the reverse strand, counting down.
TTGGCGGTAGAAATAGACATTGCTGTGGTACCCACCCAGACGGACTCTTACATATGAGAGTCCTACCATCAGTCAATTTCAATCAAATTTCGGTCAAATTGAAGTTATTCTAACTGACTTAACAAATCCTAGATCGACAAATAGCACTAAGACGCCGCGTAGACGCTATAAACTTGTTGCTGAGAAAAACTACGTACACCAATAACAATAAGCAGCGACGTAATTATAGTGTGGCAGAACGGGCCAAATGCCATGGGCCCCCGGCTAGTCAGCACCTATCGAACAAATTATTTCTAACTATAATATTATTGAAATCGGAGACCATATTTGCTTCTGTCTAGCTAAGGCCCTCTCTGTACATACGCACATTTTTCATATTAGGAGGAACCCTATTCGATTAATTAGCCACATGCTCTTTAAGATACGCTATTAATAAAACACCAGCAGTTGCTTCAGCATCTTCGGCTGTAATTTATTATCTAGTTTCTTGGGAACAAGTTAACAGCGTGTGCGCGACGCCTAAGATGACAATTTACAACCATAAAACTTTATGCCAAACAATACACGCAGACGAACATTAAAAGAATCCAAGTGGAACGCGGACGTTTAATATCGGAATTCCTAATATACTTTTTAAGCCAATATCGTACATGCACCACGTTATAGGCCGAAGTAACAAACTTCAAGATCGTTTACATAAGTATGCAATATAAATCCAAATGTCGCTTCAGTCGGTTATTCTTATGAGAATGCGATCGATACGTTCAGCCGTTCGCTAACTTGTTTCATTAAATTCAAATTTCGTGGTTTACTTATTAATTCAGGGGCGGTTGTATCGGCACAATCGTAAAGTTCTACCGATGTTCTTCCCGTTAGGTAACGCCTTGTGCCCCTGCCATAGACCATTATTGGAGGATTCCGCTCATCATCAGGTGGTCCGCTTGCTCGTTTGCCTACTATGGCAAAAAAAAAACGATTGTACCAAAATAAACCGCCATTTGAATTTTGACAATTTCGATTTATGCATCGGTAGGTGTACGATATTATGTCGTACCTACCTTCATAGGTTTCGTATCGGTACACCGCTACACTTTTTATATTCCTGTCGTTCCTGCATGGAAGTTTTCGGTTTGTTCCAAGGACTACGAAGGGTTCGCGGATAATGATAATTGGAAAGTTCCCGTTTCTATTTCAAGTTTTGTGCGCAACACCCAAAAGTCGTATAGTCCTGTATTAGGATTGTCTATCTTAATAGAAGCTTGGAGGCTTTTCGATTAGCAACCAGATGGTTTTGTATACAACGTCTAGGGTCTGTTTCACAGGTTTCAAGTAAATTTTATTGACACTTATCGTATAAAACAGCTAATTTATATAGTACTCATTTTATTACCATTTATTTGGGAGCATAGGTTTGAGAGTGACTTTTGTTGGTCAGCATATACATGTATGTGACTAACACCAGCAAGCGGTGAAATCAGCCATTAGTATTAAGAAGTGTTATTATGCGACTTGTCTGAAGATTCGGCGACTATTTGAAATCAACCAGATGACTTTAGTAAGTTTTATTAGTTTAACTCAGATTGTTGAGGTTTGTTGATATAACGTTTGGTTGCGAACGCAAATTAACTAAGCAATTTATATTAGAACAATTAAGATTCACAAGTTCGTGTAAAGCAATTCACTTAAAGTTTGCAACATAATCACATTTCTCCAAGTTGAAACTTGGACGTATCTGAGACGCCTCGGTAACTTCCACAAAACATAAATGAAACAGATCCTTCACTTGAAAGCTAATTTTGGTCGACATAGCAAGCTCCTAGGGTGTAATGAGTTCCTCGTATATTTTTTAAAATTCTCCGTTATCGTTGAGTGATACACATCTTTATATATATAATTATTCTGTGCGTGTGTATATCACTGAACTCCACCTAAACGGCTGGACCGATATATGTGACGTTTTTTATGTGTCTTCAGGTGGATTCGAGAATGGTTTAGATTAACAATTGGATCTGGTAGGTAGCGTTGTACTCGGGTTCTAGGATTTTTTTTAGGGCAGGACAACGTCTGTCGGGGATAGTGTACAAAAAAAATTTATACGCGAATTTATAGCGACCACTGAACGCTAACGAACATAGTGCTTCGCTGTGTCGAGTTGCGTCCTGGAAATAGCTGGGTTGCTTCTAGTAAAATAGGCCGGGATAATTCTGAAAACCTCAAATTTTCGATAATTTTGTTACATTTATTTCTTTCGCGAATAAACACAATTATTGATTCAAGGTCTTGGTTTATATATGAATAGGTCAGCTTGTTCATTAGAAACCCATAATATGATAGTCTGCTGTTTTGTAGGATGAAAGTCTTTGACGTATAAACACCTCTTCTTATTCCTTTTTTTACATCCATGATTATTTGTATTGCGGTTGTTCACGAGCTATCCTATAAAAAAACACTCAAACTCCTAATCAATACCGGGTGGAAGGGAAACGCTCTCTATACCGGAACGGTAAGAGAGAAGAACCATAACAGTAACGAAAAACTATATTCATTTGCAAAGCTAAGCGATAATACTTATAATTTTAGTATTTCCGTAATTCATGCGCGCGCAATGTAAAGCGTACAAAGAACTGGGCGGCCGTCGCGCTGCGCCGGGACCGGCCCGCGGTCGTTAACCCGTCAGCTGATGTACGTGTTTCATTACGATTTTTTTGAAATATTGACCTTTTTTGCTATGTTTTTCAGAATAATAGTTTGATTTATCTATCCATACGTGAAGCTGTACAGAAATTTGAGAAAATCCTACTAAAATTGTAACACTGCGATCGCGATTTGTTTAGTGCCATCACGTCAGGAATCACCAATACTATCACCTGTATTCGTTTCCGAGAGCGTTTCCCTTCCACCCGGTATAGTTTTAAATTAAATACACAAATAGTATGCGTGTTAACAAGACATGCAGATTGTAGTCATGAAGGGGCTTGTTCAAACACTTTGATATATCGAGCTGTTCGCGGAGGCAATGACTTACGATTACGTCACTGCAACCCCCACTTAACTAGTACATATTGCTCCACCTAACTCAAAACCCGGCTTGGAAAGAATTGCGAACGGAACTACACGCCGGGCGAAGACGTTTACGAACGTAAAAATATTGCTCCGGCTATAAATTGCGATTGTTAATAAAACTGCATACGACAAATAGTTTTGTAGTCATTGTTATTAGTTACTAGATTGTGCCCCCGGCTCCGCCCGCGTTAAAATTTTTACCGGGATAAAAGTAGCTTTTTTATTTTCCTGGGATAAAATGTAGCCTATGTGTTAATCCAGAACATGATCTACCCGTGTACCAAATTTAATCGAAATCCGTTCGGTAGTTTTTGCGTGAACGAGTAACAAACATCCATACATCCAGACATCCATACATTCTTACAAACTTTCGCGTTTATAATATTATTATAGTAGGATGGTGTGTGTGACAATGTGTTTTCAACGAACATTTGAGGGTTTCGTACGAAAAAGGTACAAAATTAGCGTAACAGAATTCGTAATAATAGCGAGGCAATTGAGTCGTTGTTTAATTAGTGATATAATCACGATAAGTCATTTAATTTAAAAGATATTACATCCACTTTTCGTATATCTATAGTCGGATGTTTAACAAAAATTGCTAATTAATTTACAGCAACACATAATAGGGTAGTTGACTACTTTTTTAATACGTATAATAAATATGTATAACATTTTAAATCGAACGGAAAAATAATTTTCAAAACTGGGGCAATAATTAGTTAGTTATAAAGTTTGAAATTTGGTGGAAGAGATAGTTGTCAAATAACAGTGATATTGCACTGTGACGTCACCAAAAGTCGCCGGGCATAACGTCGCGTGCGTGCGAAAGAGATGGCGCGATCCACTCCACGTCCCCACTTTTGCTTACAACAATATATTTTGAAATATGAGTAACTGCTTTATTTTTCAGCCAATTTTAATGCTGATTACACAGAAAAATTTCTTTTTCGTATTATTTTCTGTTACATATAAAATAATTTACAAAATCAAACGTAGGAACCTACCCTATTCGGACGATATGAAATTATGCAGTCCTCCAAATAAATGTACCGTATATTCATGCGGAAACTGAACTGGTATTTTCAAGTGGGGCTCGTTTACAATTTAAAATTCTGCGATAAACATATGTAGATAAGCTGGGGCATAATAAATTCTGGAGCGAGGCGGTGCCGAGGCACTAGGGCGGTCGAGTTAATAAAATCACTTTGTTAGTCAATTCCACCGTGCCTCTAGATGTAATTATATAACCTGTTTATATTCAGATTCATTTATTATTCAACACTCGATATAAAGAAATGTATAAAATACTTTTACAAAATATTTTATGAAGAATTAGTTCGTGAAATGTATCTCGAGATGCGTAAAATTCTGCCTACTGTACCGTGTTTAGGAGAAAAAATAAAAACGTGTACACTGAAGTGCGAACAATATTTGTAAATTAGCTAGGCGAGAGCGGCAAGGGCGGCGTGAGGCCTCGCTTCCCGTCGCAACTGAAAGCGTCGCCACTCCAAACGTGATATCGCAGTACATTATTGTAATAACAGCACTCCGCGGCCACTTTGACTGCTACGGGTCGTGTGTAACCTCTCATTTTCCTTACCGAAATTCAAAGGAGCTCTAACAAAGCTTTGTTTTGCATTGCGCGCTCGACGAAAGCCGCTGAAAGGCTGGCTTTTTAGATAAGGTTCTCTTATAAATTTTCAGCACAGAGCAGACATTTTGCGCTAAAGTTTTTCAGTGTGGGAATGCGAACATCTGCTGCGATTCTCATTCTAGTTTCGAGGGTCGACATTTTGTGGCGCTCGAGCTATTTGCGAAACCATTTTTCTCGTTAAAAGGGGTAATTATATTTGGAGTGTAAATGAAAATATAGGTGAGCGACGCGGCGCGTTTCGGCGCGGCGATTCAGACCGTTTGAGACGTTCTAAGAACATTTTGTGTGTACCAATAATTGAATCAAGTCACCTTTCAATATTAGGTATTCTCATTTCTATTTTTTTTATTTGTAGTAAAATGGTGTTGATTTGTATAATTTATTTAAGAAACGCCAACAGGATACATACTCTATCATACTTCTATAATGCCTACAAACACTAATATTTATGTTATTTGTTCTTTTGATAAGTTATAATAAGAGTCGTTCGTCTGCTTTCATTTGGCGAGAGTTCATAAATATTAATTGGATACTTGTCAATGTAAATTAAAGTAGTTTTTATGCGTCTTTAGCGGCTGTAGTTTTGTCAGTCAATTTGTAGCGCAATTGTAGCGCAAAAAAAAAACGGACAGCAGCTTGATTCATACTTTCTCGTAATACAGTCTATAATATTATATTGTTAACCACTCTCTGAAAATTTGTCAAAAAAGATAACTTGATACTAGATGTTACTAAAGCACTGAATCTTATAGATACCTCGGTCGATAAACTCCCAAAAACTTTTGACATGAGCCCAAGATTAAATGAAAACCAATACCAGGTTATGTAGCCAAGAAGCCTTTCTAACGCTAATAGAAAAAAAAAAGATATAAGAATGACATATCCTTGTGATAAACTTATCATGTTGGTTACGATCTCAGTCGTATTTAGGAACAAATAAATACTTCCATAAAAGCAGTACAGCGCGTCCTTATTGATTGTAAGTAACATGTGTTTAATACTTACCAATGACAGAAAGTCGTATTTGGAAATTCCGTGTCGGCGAATTCTTGAAGTCTACCCGACATCTGTAGACTCCCTCGTCGTCTAGTTGTACGGTATCGAGAGTGAGCGCAGCGGGTCGGGCGACCGTCGCGAAGTACGCCCGCGGCCCGAAAGCGTGCGGGTCCGACCATTGAAGCGCTTTGTTGAAAGAACGCCCACGCACGTCGAAGCTGGAACAAACATGGAATTGGACAAATTGTCGTATATTGGAAGGTTGCAGAGTTGACATGGCAAGGTAATTGATATAAAAGGGGAAGATGGTAGCAGTCATTGAAATGTCAGTATGTAATTATTAAGAGGGACGAAATAAAAACAACTATTGAGCAGTGCGGCTATTTTTAATGGGTATAAAATATACCCATATGGCCCGATATGGCGATAGGCTCGCCCCCTATCACATCATGGGACGGAATAATGGCGAAAAGTGGGTGCACTAGTTGCGCCTCTGCCTACCCCTTCGGGGATAACAGGCGTGAGTGTATATGTATGTCATCACAAACTTTTTAAAAACGTTCATATTAAGTGTAGTTTTTAAGAAAAATAAAATTATAAAAATTTTAAAATCGGAGGTCTTTAAACTAAATGATTTATTGTAAATGGCCAATTTTTAGGAGTTCCATCCAAATATATATAAACTGTCTTGATTAGAATTTTAGGCCCGTTTTGAACATGTCCTTTATTGCCAATTAATTATTTCTAGATATGTGCAAAAAAATACTCTTTGTACTACTTTTCACATTTCGAATATTATTTTACTGAGTTTGTATTTTGACGATCTGTTTCAGACGTTCGGTTCAGTGGATTGCTATTCAAGCATTATGAATTAAATGAATGGTTTCACAATTATTATATTTAAATAATTTTAACCGAAATACGTTTATCAATATTCAGGGAAATGGTATGATCTTCAATGGGAATGGTATTGAAAATACCACCGAAGTTATAGTATACCAAATTGCAAAGCGATCGAAACGGTTAAACTAGGAAACGAGTAAATGATTTTCATAAATTATAGGTAAGAACCGTATCGACTTTGAGTATCTAGCAATCCAATCGTCTAAGCATATCGACCACACCTGTTTTCAAACAAAAAAAAACACATCAAAATCGATCCATTCGTTTGAGAGCTTGAAATTATAACACCCCTCTTTTTTCGTCATAGGTTAAAAAGAACTTTGAGCCGAATCAAAAGGAGGTGAGTCGACAATTTCATAATATCTATAATTGCTTATATATACATACATACATACATATACACTCACGCCTTTGATCCCCGAAGGGGTAGGCAGAGGCGCAACTAGTGCACCCACTTTTCGCCATTATTCCGTCCGTCGATGTGATAGGGGGCGAGCCTATCGCCATATCGGGCACAAATTCCAGACTCCGAGCTGATACTGAATAGAAAAACTCAATATCGCTTTGCCCGACCCGCAGATCGAACCCGAGACCTCAGCATTGCAGTCGTACCATAATACAACTACGCCACCGAGTACAGTATATAATCTACGTGATTATAGATCTTCAAATGTAGTATCTTTGAAACATTCTTCTCATAAAGTGTAACCGATCAAGAAATCGAATCATTACGTGGAAAACACAAAAATAGGTGAACTAGCACGTAATATAATAGAAAAGTGCTCAAGAATAAGTGGAGGTAATATTATTATCATGCGTTATTTGTCTAACATGTTATAAATGTCACCTAAGAAAATCGTATATATCAGACTGACCCATTTAGATCCCACACGTTAGGGAATCTATCTTTCACGTTACACAGAAATTGTCGGTGAGAATTTTGCCTTGAAGTTGGTTGAAGGTAGGGCTGCCGTCCGTCCGGATTTCCCCGGATTTGTCCTAGTTTGAAGGGCGTCCGGGGGCCGTCCGGCAGGGGTTTTAAAAATTGTCCGGGCAAAACCCGGACACTTTTGTTGTCCGGGGAAATCCATTTTTTATAGATAAGCGACAAATTGAAATAAATCTTAGTTAAAAATTCATGCATTTCCCCGCATGGAACGGCAAAATATTTTTTCAGAGGTGTCCGGGGAAAGACCCATATTTCGCCCAAATGTCCGGGATTTTTGCCGTGTTTATCCGGCGACGGCAATTTAGATGATGGCAGCCCTAGTTGAAGGTAATTAATTTAGAATAATGTGGGACTTGCTGCTCTGGACTTTCTCGGTGGCGTAGTTGTATTACGGTACGACTGCAAAGCTGAGATCTCGGGTTCGAATCGCGGGTCGGGCAAAGTGATATTGGGTTTGTTTATTCTGTATCATAGTCTGGAATTTGCGCCTGATGTAGCTATAGGCTCGCCCCCTATCACTTCATGGGACGGAAGACGCACGGTGAAGTCTTAATTAAATCGTATTAAACTTTATTTTGGTTTATCTCTTTTCAAAGATATTCGTTTTCGTATACTTGACTAAGTACTTATATTTTTTTATATACAATGTAACTTGGCAATTTTTTTATTTATTTATTTATAATACTTTATTGTACACGTACAATAGAAAAATACAGTATATCCACTAGAAATAAAGTACAATGGGCGGTCTTATCACTCGAGGCAATTTCTTACAGACAACCGTAGCATGAAGATATTAGCATTAGTAGCATAAGCAATATTTTTTTTTTAAATAGAGTCGATGTTACAATAGCTTACTTTTTCAAACACAAGTTATTAAAAAACTGTCAGCAAACGTCCGATTCGTGGTTTATTTAAGGCAATATTTTACATGCAGGTAAATTATATTTCAGCCGGAATTACAAACCACACCGTATACTTTGAGAAATTGCTTAGCTAATTGCTATGTTATAGTTTCTCATTAAAAGCCGGAAGATGTATGGTAACCATAACAGTTTATGGTATATGACGTTCCAGCTTTAGTGGCTCTAACATAACAAGTTGGAATTATTCGGTTTATGTTGAATAAAAACTTGTAATTAAAACACGTTTTAATAAAAATTTAACAATCTTTGCTATCAGAAATAAAAAAAAATAGTGCCTCAGTTGTTAATTTGCTTAAGCAGCTAGCAGCTAGTGGTGCATACATATACACTCACGCCTTTTATCTCCGAAGGGGTAGGCAGAGGCGCAACTAGTGCACCCACTTTTCGCCGTTATTCCGTCCCATGATGTGACAGGGGCCGAGCCTATCGCCATATCGGGCACAAATTCCAGACTCCGAGCTGATACTGAATAGAAAAACTCAATATCACTTTGCCCGACCCGGGGATCGAACCCGAGACCTCAGCTTCGCAGTCGTACTCTAATACAACCACGCCACCGAGGCAGTCTGCAGAGTCGAGGGAGCTGGCGGTGCCTAAGAAAAAATAAACGAAATATTGTAAAAATGTACTGTGATTTTCTTTAGATTCTTGTTTGAAAAAAGAACGTGGAACGACTTTCATCGAGCGCATCCCTACGGCCCCTATGTGATGTTAGCAAGAAATCTAAGCATTAATCCAAAACAGAGTTGATGTCGTAGGACCGTTATTACTTACGACCCACGCAGCTACGCGTATAGTCAGTGTATAATATCCTATATTCTAAGAAACATGGGAAAGTTTGGTTCATATGTGTGTATATTTCTTAGAAGTAAATGCACCACTAATTGGATTTGGAAGTAAACTAATAGGTAGACCAAGTAATGATTTGGAAGAGTTGATTAAGCAAAATAAACATTGGGAATTTTGAAAAAAGAATCAATACATAATTACAATTCACATAACAAATTTTGCTACAAGCCTTTCTATAAAACAACTATTTGTTTATTTATTGCTTAAAAATTCACTTTCAAAAATAATTTTAAGTAAAAAACTGGCTTTGTTGATCCAAACTTGTGCGATTACGTTAGCCTCAGTGTCTTTGTCTATAAACTTATTAAATTTTTTAAGTAAAACTCACAACTTCTGTACGTTATTGAATTATGTCAAAGATTTTCAAGTTATTGGACCGTGACCGCTATGACACTACGAGCTAATGTCAAACAATTTGTAAAGCCATTTATTACTAAGATTGATTTTGCTTGGACGTGATTTTCAATACCCTCGTGTTGTAAAAACTTAAGGTTCTCATGCAAGTACTTATGTAAGTTTTAAAATTGCGTTTGTCGTTCACAAGCGAAAATCTATTTAGTGTGTTAGCACTATTATGCTAATTTCCGTAATTCTGTAAAGGATTTTTTTTAATAAAACCTTTATTTTCCATATTTCAACTGGATACTATAAACCCAAGACGAAATACTTTTAACAATTAGATGCAATTCTGTTATATAATCTACAGTGTTGATTCGTTCTTATAAATACGTATGTAACTCTGTTTGTCTCTCCGTTACGTTCAAGGCTAAGCTACTAAATGATGAAATTTTCACGCGGGTGGAGCTGCGACCGAGAGTGGGTGAAGCGTCGATAGCCTAGTTGGGAGTGGAACGGACTGCCGAGATCAATGTCCGCAGGTTCAAAACCCAAGGGCACACACCTCTGACTTTTTTAAACAATTATGTGTGTATTCTCTGTGAATTATCGATCGCTTTCACGGCGCAGTAAAACGTGAGGAAACCTGCATACCTGAGAAGTTCTTCGAATTTCGAAGGTATGTGAAGTCTGCCAACTCGCACTAGGCCAGCGTGGTGGTGGTGGCCTTAACCCTCTCAATCGTAGAGGAGGCCGTGCTCAGCAGTGGGCAGTATATAATACAGGGCTTGTATGGTATAGACCAGCGAGATAAAGCTAGTTAACCATAAAATTATCCCTAAATTATATACCATTTCGTATAAGCATAGTCTTATAAACTAATATAGTTACTAACACTTAACCTAAAGAGTTTGTTAACTCACGCAGTAAATTTATGTAAATATACCACGGTCATATTCATGGAAACTTATCTACGTAATAATATTAAAGTTGTAAACTATAACCTAATGTGGGGACATGGGTTTAGTGCAAAAGGATAGTGTGGATGAAGTGGGATTCCGTATATAACACGGGAATTATATTTATTATTATAAATACGTAAATGTTATATTAAGTTTCCCGTATTAGTTATAGTAGTGTTATACAAGTTTAGACACGGCAAAATGGGTTGAGAATGATTGATGTGATTTTGATAGTCCCGATACTAAGCCTGGCTTGCACCAAGACTCAGTAAATATGATTAACGCTAAACGTATTTAAATCTTAGTGCTCGTTTGTCAAATCCTAACAGTTTTTTTTTATTTGGATCAATGAACAGTATCATAAGTATGTTAATACAAAATTAAATATAAATAGATGGCAGAGAGAGCACGAGAATTAATTTATGTTTAGCGCTCGGCATATGTAGTCTGTTGTGGAAACCAACCTTAAAATGATTTAGAATTCAGATATCATATTAATTATTTTATTAATAAAATAATATTCTTTATAAATCAAGGTAGAATTAGTCTTAATTATTTCTATTAATGATAAAATTTCATATAAAGATAACACAACACGTGACCAAAATTCAGTTGGTGCAAATATATTTTATTTATACTTTAAAATATCACGGATGTAAACGAAACAATATTTATCAAAAATGTAATGGATAAGTAAAAAAAGATGTTTGATAGTTGATATAGGTATCTCACAGTTGCAAAATCGAAAACGTAACAAGACAACTAAGGACATCAATATTTGGTGAACATCTAAGCTTACAAAAGCAGTAATAGCCTAAGATCTTTCTATATTGTTAATCCGGCCTCACGTTTCACCGAGGTGTACATCATATTGAGTATTCCCTAATGTACCACACATCTCGGATTAGCACGTCAAACTTCCAAATTAATTATTCCAACCATGTTAGTGAATATGTATATTCATGCTATTCTACTGCTTATAACTATTCGACGTAATAGAAGACTGAATGCCTGATGCCATAGGTTATGAAATTTCCATTGATTTTGGTCTAAAGTTGTAAGGAATTTATGAAGCGACAGGTAACGAAAATATAATTATTTTGTGGCAATATCGATACTATTACAAAGCTATGACACACACACACATATACACACACTCACGCCCTTTATCCTCGAAGGGGTTGGCAGAGACGCAACTAGTGCACCCACTTATCGCGATGCGTATTCCGTCCCATGATGTGATAGGGGGCACACTATCATCATATCGGGCACAAATTCCAGACTTCGGGCTGATACTGACTAGAAAAACCCAATATCACTACCCGACCCGGGATCGATCCCGAGACCTCACCATCGCAGTCGTACCGTAATACAACCACGCCGCCGAGGCAGTCATAAAGCAGAAATATGGAGATAATTTTTTTTACGGGCCAATCTCAAAATGACATTCCCGAGTTTAAAAATCTTTCAAAGTTCCATTATATCTATTTACTCCAGTAATGCCTCGGCGGCGTGGTTGTATTACGGTACGATTGCAAAGCTGAGGTCTCGGGTTCGATCCCCGGGTCGGGCAAAGTGATATTGAGTTTTTCTATTCCGTATCAGCTCGGAGTCTGGAATTTGTGCCCGATATGTCGATAGGCTCGCCCCCTATCACATCATGCGACGGAATAATGGCGAAAAGTGGGTGCACTAGTTGCGCCTCTGCCTACCCCTTCGGGGATAACAGGTGTGAGTGTATATGTATGTACTCCAGTAATGGACCTTTGTGCAGGAGGAGTCGTGAGCAGAAACTGTTCCCATATGAGTATAATGTCACCGACACATGTATGTACATGTTCTTACAACATTCCACACCCATAAAATTCCGCTGGCTATACGGTTTCCATCGCCCTTTATCAGATGAAGTTCAGCGCAGAATTGTCAGAGACGAATGGGCAAATCAGTACCGCTGCAAAATGTACACACCCATGGGTCGTGTTACAAATTGCTCAATCCATTTAAACGGAAATCGTTGAGCGCGATCGAAGAATGCTATTTGGCACAGTTCAATCTGCGGACAAGTTATCGCCTTACGCAATTGGTTTATGACTTGCGATAAACGCTTTTAAAATTGTATGACATTTAGAGTTTTGTGGTATAATGCATCAATGCTAATAGCATTGAGGGTTTTTTTAATACATCAATGGGTATTGTACAATATAGAAATTGGTAAGAAAGTTATTGGTTGCGTGTTTATATACTTTATTTTATATTGGAGATTGTTGTCACAAAAATGGTTAAATAAATATCAAAACATATTTTTGCCATTTTTTTACGCACTGTATTCTATAAGTATATGCTTCGAACATAATTCCTCCACAATTTTGCCATGCTTATCACCATTTCCTTGGAAACAGTGACGGTTAGATATTTAAAACTCGTCCGCACTAGCCTAATAACGCAAAACGACGTGACGACGCGACGTTGAGTGATTAATGACTAGACTCATTCCGCCAAAACCCTCCTCCATGTGTTTATGGACTACTTAGCACTAATAGCGTATCGTATTATTATATAAACAATCAACGTTATTAAGAATGAGTGTACTGGATACTTGGGATCTAGATGTTTTATCAGAGTATCTTAGATTTTTTTATACTAGTGAGATAAAAAACCCAAAATAATTCTCAAGCATGTTAAATGAATTTTAATTTTATTGATTCATTTTCGAAATCGAGCCGTGGTAAATATTAGAATAGTTTATTGAAGTCGGACGTTAGTAGGGCTGTCATCCGTCCGGAATTCCCCGGACTTGTCCTAGTTTGAAGGGTGTCCGGAGGCCGTCCGGCAGGGGTTTATAAAAAGTGAAACCCGGACACTTTTGCTGTCAGGGGAAACCATTTTTTTTATAGATAAGTGATAAATCTTAGTTAAAAATTTATTCATAGTAACCCGCATTCAAGAAGGCACGGCAAAATATTTTTTCAGAGATGTCCGGGGAAAAACCCATATTTCGCCCAAATGTCCGGGGATTTTTGGCGTGTTTATCCGGCGTCGGGAATTTAGGTGATGGCAGCCCTAGACGTTAGGGACATGTACAGTCAGCCACAAAAGTAGCTGAAAAAAATCATAACATTAAAATACTTCTATACATTAACTTAAATCGGTACATTATTTTTTCTTTATATAAAACAAGACTTTTGCTTTTTTGTTTATTCGTTACAAAATACAAAAACTATGTCTACTTATAGAATCAGATAATAATTTCCAATAAATTTCCCATGGAAGGAAATTACCGGGATACAGAGTAGCCTATATGTTAATCCAGGACATGATCTACTCATGTGCCAAATTTCATCCAAATCCATTTAGTTGTTTCTGCGTTTACTTCTAACAAATATCCAAAAACTTTCACAATGTTTCGCATTTGTAGTAGATTAAGAAGTAAGATAAGATAAGATCCAGGAAAGGATATTCACGGGGCTGGAATCTACTATTTTTTATTTAAATTAAAAATATTTATATTATTAAGTTATAAAACAACCTAGTAATAGGAATTAGGTATGTAATAATCACGATAATATCTAAAATTATATAAAAGAGAAATGAAAGGACGCTGTATGCTTTCTTTTTACTAATAGAAGTAAACGGGTCCGCTGCAATATAAGACTTGGGAACATGAAATTATGAAAAATTGCTTGTGACGTTTCGCGCACAACAAAGCTGTCTCGCTAATAGAATCTAAGAGCCTTTTAATTTGTTGTTGATACGGCTTTGTCTGGACGTTGGATTTATAAAATTGACTCGTATGGGGGTAGCTTCTGTGTTTAGATTTGAATGGAGACGAAAAATCGATATTAAATACTTAATTAGCTATGTTAATTAAAACAAAAAAACAACTATATTTCTCATAAACTTGCTATCTATGTTATAATGTTTATAACTGGTGCTCGCTATTTTTTTAAAAAAGCTATATCCTGTTTTATTGTGATTCTATTCATTTCGCCACTGGAAAATGAATAATAAAAACACCAAAAAACAAGCATTTTATTGGATACCAAGCGGAGCACTAGAATTTCAGTTCAAACACGGTTTAGGCAACGAATGTTTTGTTTTAGTGATTGTTTGAATATCGATACGCGATTTGACGTATTTTTACGTCAATATGCATTCAATGTAATGTTTGGTGTGCGTGATAGTGAAGCCAACAACGGTTTCCATTCATTACTGGGCCAGCTCGTAATCCCCCACTGCGTAACATCCAATTAAAATGTTCACTTTTTAACATTACAATTTAGTTTTCATATTGTAGTGTAAGTTGAAATACAAATTGGAGGTTCAAGTCAAATTGGTGGACCAAACAATCCGGCGAATTGTTATTGTGTTCATGATTTGAGTTGTAAAATTATTGAGTTCTGTATCGTAAATGAAGATAATTGTGTGTTTCCAACAGTGTTTTAAAAGTCAAATAAATCAATATTGGGGCTTGAGATAATTTAATGAAATGCATGTGTCGACATTAAGTTACAATTTTCAGTTTTAATAGTGCACTATTCTGAGGTCTTTGATTCGATCATAAATTTTCACAGATTTTTGAATAAAATAATGTTAAATAGAACACTTCTGCATTTTCTGCTTGCCCCCTTATATTAAACAGTTTATTTAAGCTTTTATGGTATGTCCAAATATTTAGAAAAGAAGCTAACAACCGAAAATCATATATTTCCGAAATCGAAGTCTATCCAAGGACCAATTACTGAGATGAGACGGGCCCTCAATATTTATGGGTCAAAGTATTTTCTTAGCTTGTTGGTCACGTCAGGGCAAATGGAGTGAAACACTCTAAATAAATGATGTATAAAAATCAGCTATCAAAATTCAAAAGTAAGATTGAATTAAAGTATATTTGATTCTTCTAGATTTATTTATTGACGCATCGCAATGTGTTTCAATTAATATTGACGAAGCTAATAAAATTATGTATAGGTATTGTAGCCTCATTATAATGGCCATCATATCTAATGAGGTCATCATCATATCTTGGTGGCGTAGTTGTATTATGATACGACTGCAATGCTGAGGTCTCGGGTTCGATCCCCGGGTCGGCAAAGTGATATTGAGTTTTTCTATTCAGTATCAGCTCGGAGTCTGGAATTTGTGCCCGATATGGCGATAGGCTCGCCCCCTATCACATCATGGGACGGAATAATGGCGAAAAGTGGGTGCACTAGTTGCGCCTCTACCTACCCCTTCGGGGATAAAAGGCGTGAGTGCGTATGTGTATGTATATCTAATGAGATGTAATAAAAATGCTCAACTAATAAAGAAAAGCCCTTAAAAATTCAGCTAACATAATTTTTATTTGATATTGAAAGATATCTAAGCGTATAAGACCTGGATATTTTTTCAAATGGCAATGAATTAATAGAGCACATATTTAAATAGGTGAAAGCGTAACAGTCAACCTCCGTGATAAATATTGTTTTTTCATAAACTAAAATAAAAATTTATTTTTAATCACATAGCCTGTATAGCTCTTATGAAAAGCGATACAATAGAAAATATCCAATCCACTATTTATAGTATCTCATCAATGCACTGAAAAGTTGTCTGTTTTAGTTTATTAACTGTTTTGATTGTCCCACAACTTTTTTTTATCGCGTGGAAAAACGCGTTATCGCTACCACCACTGGGGGGTGGTTATGGGGCAGGTTATGGCAGGCAGTGTTCACCCGAAACAATTACACTGACAACACTACGGAAACAAAAATAAACTCATAAAATATGAAAAATATACCTGAAATATTTACTGTTTCATCTCGAACCAATACTTCAATCCAATTTGCACATATACACGCCAAGATGGACTCAAGCACGAATAAAATATGTACCATTTTTGAATGATGAAATATTCATTCCTCTGACTGGGTCAGTCGTACAGCGCATCTACATTATAAGGGAGCAAAAATGAACAGATGCGACGTTTCGTATTTATGAAAGACATTTGTTCCTAGTTAATTAAAAAAAATTAGCTTGAGACAGAATGCATAATTGTAATTAAGATATTTGATTACAATTTTGGCTATGTTGTTTTGTTTGTTTATGAATGATTTTATTTAGGATAGGATTTCGTAGTCGCCTAATCTACTTCCATTCTCTTATTGAAGATTTCCGGAAACCCTAGGTAAATGGTGAAGATTGGTTCATTATATTATGCACAGTGAGGTAGACCATACCATACCAGCCCAGTATTATATACTGCCCACTGCTGAGCACAGGCCTCTCCAACTGAGAGGGCTACGGCCTTATTGTACCACGTTGGGTTAGTGCGGGTTGGCAGACTTCACATACCTTGCACGAAGATAGCTGCACGGAACCGCCCCTGCGTGATGCCGCATTGCGGCCCCTCTCTAAATGAGAAGGCTGAGAAGCCTCCGAACTCTAAAGCACGCTCTTGCGTCTACAACTGTAGGAGACCGACCACCCGCATTGTCGTCCACCTCGTAGTCGCTTACATTGGAGTAGTTGAGCGAGCAGACCCCCACTGCTCGCCCCGCGACTCTCGCTTACCCCATTTAGTCGCCTCTTACGACAGGCAGGGGATGCCGTGGCGAAATTCTTTAGATGCCCCCGGACCACAGGGCACAGACTTCACATACATTCGAAATTCTTATAGACGCCTTCGCAGGTATTCGGGTTACCTCATGATATTCTTCCATCACCGTTAAAGTGAACGAACGATAATTCACAGAGAATACACAAATAACTTTAGAACAGTTAGAGGTGCGTGCCCTTGGGTTTTAAACCTGAGGACATCGGTTCAGTACTCCGTTCCACTTCCAACTAGGTTATCGCCGCCTTGAGATAGACGTCAGCATAAAAGCTATAGCAGCTTAAAGACTTCCTGTTTTTAATATTTATATCCATATTCCAGTTGATATTAACCGGCTACGTAAAACCGTAAAATAATAAAATCGACATAAAATTAAATACTGTACTCTTTATTCTCATCTGCAATGAACTGTCCTATCTATATAATATGTACCACGGAAGTCTAACATCTGAGACCCGATCGGCTTCGGTAAATCAATCCGCTATTTTGCCCAATCCCACCTAATATTTCGTATTTACCCTGGCATTAGTCTGAAACTATTTGTAGGGAAAGTTCCGTGTAACTTAATACGATATCTCTCGTTATGATTGGCTGGAGATGTTTTTGTTGTCTTGGTGGGTTGTATATATAGATATGATTGGGTAGTTGAATGTAAGATTTTTTATCATTAAAGCTGACTAAATGTATTCTAAATCTTAATACGTGAAAAACTTTGTACCACTTTTGAATACATTGCGCATACAGTGTGTGAGCTTTAGCATAATTAAAGTACATGTAGAGAAGAGCAGAAAAATAAAACAACGCAAATACAATTTAGATTACTATTTATTAGAACTAATTTAAAAATGTTATATCTATAGTTAGTTATTTAAGTTCAAACCTATTTCGGCAAACTCTTTGAATAGTTGGATCATCCACTTGTAAGACATATGCATGAATTATTCAAGCATAATATCTTGTATCGGAATCGCCTAAATTTGTCACCGAATGATTGATATCTTCGGTACGGCATGTCTTATCTCCAACACTACGTCTGCAAATACACAAACTTTAAAGATCAATATGAGATTCCACAGTCGATTATCGAATTAATGTAATTAATTCATTGGATTAGTTTTAAGATAGATGATTTCAATTTGGAGATAAATTAATTAGTTTATAGATAGATCCATCAAGGTTATATAAATGTATGTAAATAATATTTCAGTGGCTTAATTGTATTACTAAAAGTTTTCATAGATTTTTTTCCATGCACCCACAATAATAATAAATGGCTGTGACCTAATTACTACATTGCGATGTCAAGATTCTCTAGGATAAAGTGTAGCAAACCATAATATTTAAACTGTTTGCGCTTGTTGACAATAGATGGCTCTGTACAGTTTCATCTAATTACTACAACGCGATGTCAAGATTCCCTTCGAAATAATGACCCTAGAAGACTTCGTTAATAAACTTTTTCTTCGACAATAGATGGCTCTCTACAGTTTCACCTAATTACTACATCGCGATGCCAAGATTCACTTCGAAATAAAGGCCCTAGAAGACGTCGCAATGACGGTCCAAAGTGGCAGAAAATGTGACGGTTTTCGTATGACGATTTTTAACATAGGTTTCTCCCGTACGTCGATAAAGAAGTTTCACTTCAAAATCCTAATATCACTTTGCCCGCCCAGGGATCCAACCCTAGACCTCAGCACTGCCGTCGTACCTTATTACAACTACGCTACCGAGGCAAGTACATTAAAAACTTAATGTGCTTACATAAAAAACATTACGTATATATTCCACTTTATAGACAACATTTTTTACTTAACTTAAGCAAAGTGATAAAAGCTTAAAGACGATATTACACGGGTTCCCATCTCAAGTGGATTTCTACGAAAAGTGCTACGCCGTTACTACGTCAACTCTCGTAGCCCGTAGCCAGCGCTACGTCGGCGTGTTGTAGGCCTACTATTGAGCTCTTTTATAGTTTCAATAGAAAAGATCGTTTAAGATTATAATATAAACCTTAACTTATATTACGCAACGAAATTTTATTTCTAGATACAAATAGTATCGTCACCTGTAGTATCGTTATTTTTTTTTTAATTGAACAACCACCAAGTATTGTATAATTGTATCATACTAGGATCGATTTCAAATTGATATTTGAAAATTTCTTAATGATTTGTTTTACAGATGAAATGTTGGGGATATTCAATTCTAACTAATTAGCATCTATGTAGTATGTATATAATAATTGTGGCGAGCCGTCGGTGAGTGGCGACACCGCGTACCCTGATTCCGTGGGGGCTAAATGAGACCCCCTGACCCTTGGCTTGCCTTAACTGGCCGGCTAGGGGTGGAAATCGCAAGAGCTAAGAACCTGAGCTCCAGGGTGGAAGTGCTCAATCTGCATAATAGCGAGGAAGCCCACTCCGGGACGCGTTAGCGACCCGCGATGGTGAAATCGGTGCACACCTCTCGACACCCTTTAGCCACCCACACCGATGTTGCGTCCTTGGCATACGCCACTTTTTGGGATGCCCATCTAGTGGGGGGCAAGTCACCGTCTGCCTTGAATACAAATGATTGAGACATTTTACTTGGCAGGCGTCCCGTTGTCTCAATCAATAGCCCAGCAACCAGTCCATCTAGATCCCATCCATAGACCCAGTATAATTCCCATCTTCTCTGCAATAGTCCTTACGCCTTACGGGCGCTGTCTTTGGCTGTATTTCCTCCTTAAGTACAGACAGAGAGAGTACCCGTAAGGCGTACACATCGCAACTAGAGTAATGTATCTTAAAGGGGCCTCTACGTGTTGGATCCATATCCCCACGCAAGCCTTCCAAAAGGACCGGTCTTCGTGCCGTGATTTCCCGCAGGAAAGATACAACATAATAATAATAATACCAGCCCTGTATTATTATACTGCCCACTGCTGAGCACGGGCCTCCTCTACTGAGGGGGTTTAGGCCTTAGTCCACCACGCTGGCCTAGTGCGGTTTGGTAGACTTCACATACCTTCGAAATTCTTACAAGGAACTTCTCAGGTATGCAGGTTTCCTCACGATGTTTTCCTTCACCGTTAAAGCGAACGATAATTGATAAACAATACACACGTAACTTCGAAAAGTCAGAGGTGTGTGCCTTGGGTTTCGAACCTCCGGCCATTATCTCGGCAGACCGTTTCATTCCCAACTAGGCTATCGTCCACGTAGAGTATATTAATCAGTTAAAATAATTTGAGTGGTTTATTAATTCCTTAAAATAGTTTCGATTAATAATAAATCTGTTTGTAAGAGATTGCCTCGAGCAATAAGACCGCAAATTGTACCTCTTCTCGGCCTTTATTTTTTATTAATTTTAAATACATTGGTTTTGTTGTTGGTGTACAATAAAGCTTTAAATAAACAAGTAATAAATGATATTAATAAGAAGAATGACTTCTTCTATTTACGCGAATGTTAGACATTGAAATAAAACTATTTTCACGGATTTTATCGCGGTTTTTTAATTTATATTTTTATATAAAAACCGCGATAAAATCCGTAAAAATAGTTTTATTTCAATTAATAAAAAGGGTGCATAATTTCTATAACTTGTATAAAATATTATATTGTTTTAACATCAGCTTTCGAATTATTGTTATGGTGGTAGTCAAATCAAATATGACGCTCATTCCTAATTAAAAAAATAAGCTTACCTGTAAATAGGTTTTCCTCCTGTAGCTTTTCCTGCCCTAAACCACAGCACCATGTAGACGCGGTCTTCGATAGCGTCAGGCGTGACGTCACACGGCAGTGACGCCGTGCGGCCGAGCACCGCGTCCACGTCAACCGTCGATACTGGAACAATCAGAAAAATATTATTTTTTAACGATTACGAATATTTTAGTAGAGGACCTGTTATACAAGTATCAAGTAAATTTTATTTGACTGTTTTCGTATTAAACAGCTAATGTAGATAGTACTTATTTTATTAACATTTCTTTGGAAACATTCAGCATAGATTAATGTAGCTTTTGTATTTGGTCGGCTTATAGATTTGCGTGACGAGTAGAGTTAACTCAGAAATTGGGAAACGGGCCCTAAAAATAGGAATTAAGTCAATTGCGCCTAATGGTATACTGGATGTATTAAAAAAAATTGTTTTAATAATTGACTCGTCAAGCCCCGCTACGAACGCCGGCGTCCGAGTATATAGGGTTTCCCCATACATATATAAGCGGGGTTTGACGAGTTAATATGATATGTCGAAAACAACCATATTTTTTGTACATTTGTTTTCGTTCCTGCTTGAAAATATGACAGGACTGGCATAGCCATTGTGATTATTAGAAACTATGTCATTTAATATACAATGTTTATTTTATTTATACTCAAACAATCAAAGATGGCCAGTATATTATATATATAATATTTCTTAATTAACATTCGCAATACTAGGATATAATATTACTGTAAGTAGACTCTATAATAATGTGGATAAGGTGTTCAATATAAATCAAACGACATCCCGTCTCTTCTTTAGTTATTTATAAAAAAAAAACAATATTCACCTTGACTACCAACACTTCTCGTATAGACAGAAGAAACTCAATCCGATTTTAAAATTGTGTAGTCGCCACCCACTAAAACTAAAAAGGTCCACTTCAAAAACTTCGACCTTCATTAAGTTTCACCTTTGGGTGCCCTCGGCACAAAAGCGTACTTTATACATTATACGATGCCATTTTCAGGTCCTATCATTAAGTTGTCAGCATAATCTTCATAATGTTATATAAACGTCGTATTTATTGTATAGGTTAGTAGACCACTTTTTTATCATCAAAAATGTATGCCTACAAAAATCTAACGGCAAAAGAATTTTCAAAATTGGTGCAATAAGTAAGCTTTGAAATTTGATAGAAGGGGTGACTCAAATAGCAGTAATATCACGTAATGACGTCATCGTGTCACCGGTCATAACGCTGCATGCGTGCGAAAGAGATAGCGCGATATCCCCACCACGTTCCCACATTTACCCATGATAATATTTCAAATGTGAATAACTGCTTTATTTTTCAACCAATTTTGATGCTGATTTCACAGAAGAATTTCTTTTTTTCGTATTACTTTTTGTTACAAATATAAAATAATGTACAAATAGAACATAAAAAATTCAACATGTCATGTGACCTTTATCTTTGATTACGAATTATGTTTTCAAATTAACTTCTTAGAAATTAAGTATAATATAATGTTAATTATCTTTTATTTGATGTTTTAATTTGATCGTATAATTTTGTTTGCTATTTCAAAAAATAATGTTATAGTACACTCGTGACCAGTTTCACAGGTCTCAAGTAAATTTTACTTGTCTAGGGTTTTATTCATTTTAGAGTTTCAGCATAGATTAGAGTGCGAATTTTGTATTTTGGTTCTTTATGCGAATTTCGAAGGTATGTGAAGTCTGCCAACCCGCACTAGGCCAGCGTGGTGAACTAAGGCGTAACCCCTCTCAATAGTAGAAGAGGTCCGTGCTCATTAGTGGGCAGTATATAATACAGGGCTGGTATTATTATTTCTCTTTATTTCTAATTTTTCTTTTTTTTTACATTTTTATACATAAAAAAAACATTTATACATATAAAAATATAAAAAAAGTGAATCACCCATCGATGGCGAGGCTCAAGACCCAAGCCACCGGTGGTCAGGGATTCAAAGTGAGGAATCTCCTCACAATGCGTGCCGTGTCCAGAAGTACTGCTTTCTGCATCTGGCTCTTGACCCAACGACCAATTGAGAGCCTCTGGAGGTGTTGGTCGAGACTCTTCGGTATCAACCCATGAGCAGAAACGACAATCGGAACAATAATTGTGGAGTCCACATCCCACATGTCAGTAATTTCATGTGCCAAATTTAAATATTTAGACATTTTGTCCTTTTCAGCCTTAACAAGGTTATCGTCATGTGGAATGGTGACGTCAACAAGTATTGCGCGGCGCGCCAATCGATCTACTATTACAATATCAGGCTTATTGGCAACAATAGTCCTGTCCGTGATAATAGATCGATCCCAGTACAGCGTTGCATGATCATTTTCGAGAACTGGTTGTTTTTTCGGCTTATGCATTGATGTAATGAGTAGTATTTATAAGACCTAAGTGATTGCTTAAGAAGATATTTACCATACCATACTAGCCCTGTGTTCACGTGTACAGTAATTCTTGTGCACAATACTTCGAGGTAGGTACAAAGAGCTAATAAATTCTTTCCGTCTCATATATCATCGACAATGAAGACAGGGACTCTCTAGAAAAAACTAACCATCGCAACCCAACCCAGACAATATCCACATATTTCCAAGATAAAAGAACACGAATTTCACATAAAACATACAAAAGCATTCAATTACTTCTTGGACAATTCACAGGGAAATCCTTTGAGAAACATAATATTATGACAATATACATTTTTCTTTCTTTCATCGTGAGAGCACTAGTGCCGAGTAATATCAACGAAATACCGCTGTTGAAGCACGCAGCCGCGATATTTGTTACATTTTTTTTATCGATGGCTCGACAAAGTGGCTTCATTGCATCCTAAATTGTGTGCGCCATATAGAACGCTCGCGATTTGAACCGTAGTGAAATAAATTAATTTACGACAAGTTATGGAAACATATCATGCTGAGGCATATAATAGTGTATTTTTTATAATGATACGTCGAGAACGAGGCGTAGAGTAACGGCACTATCTAAAACTTAAAATTACGAAGAAGGATACAGCACTGAAGCGTCGATAGCCTAGTTGAGAGTGTAGCGGACTGCCGATACAAATGTCCGCAGGTTCAAAACCCAAGGGCACACACCTCTGACTTTATCAAAAATTTATGTGTGTATTCTTCGTGAAGTATCGCTCGCCTTAACGGTGAAGGAAAGCATCGTGAGGAAACCTGCATACCTGAGAACTTCTCAGAATTACGAAGGTATGTGTAATGTGAAGTCTGCCAACCCGCACTCGGCCAGCGTGGTGGACTAAGGCCTTAACCCTCTCAGTTGTAGAGGAGGCCCGTGCTCAGTACTGGGAAGTATATAATACAGGGCTGGTATGGTATACAGCACTGAATTACATATTAAGTCTCGTAATACCTAGTAATTACAATTTATATCTCTAAGCTTATAAAGCATATTCATGCAACTTAATTTTATTGCAGTGCATGTCTGATTTTAGAATAACTGTACTTCATCATTTCATATATACCGGGTGGAAGGGAAACGCTCTCTATACCGGAACGGTAAGAGAGAAGAACCATAACATTAACGAAAAACTATATTCATTTGCAAAGCTAAGCGATAATACTTACGATTTTAGTATTTCCGTAATTCATGCGCGCGCAGTGTAAAGCGCACAAAGAACTGGGCGGCCGTCGCGCTGCGCCGGGACCGGCCCGCGGTCGTTAACCCGTCAGCTGAAGTACGTGTTTCATTACGATTTTTTTGAAATATTGTCCTTTTTACTATGTTTTTCAGAATAATAGTTTGATTTATCTATCCATACGTGAAGCTGTACAGAAATTTGAGAAAATCCTACTAAAATTGTAACAATGCGAT
Organism: Lapara coniferarum; assembly: GCA_949316025.1. Taxonomy (NCBI): domain Eukaryota; kingdom Metazoa; phylum Arthropoda; class Insecta; order Lepidoptera; family Sphingidae; genus Lapara; species Lapara coniferarum. The sequence goes on along the minus strand of OX438925.1, from coordinate 28,810,022 downwards.
CGCGATTTTTTTAGTGCCATCACGTCAGGAATCACCAATACTATCACCTGTATTCGTTTCCGAGAGCGTTTCCCTTCCACCCGGTATTTGTAATCGATCTACATTTTAATTTATTTTTTATTTTTTTAAGGTATCGAATGATGAGACGAGCATGCCGTTCACGTAATGGTAAGCGATACGACCACCCATAAACAGTAGAAACACCATCCAGCACCTTGGGTTACAAAATACTGTGTGGCATTCCACTGCGCTCGTCATCCTAAGACATAAGATGTTAGGTCTCATTATGTCCTGTAGTTACACTGGCTACAATGCCCTTCAAACCGAAACACAACAGTGCATGCACACTGCTGCTTGGCGGTAGAATTTGAAAATGGAATTATGACTATTACACTAATTTTACATATTCGTAGTAAGCTACATAAAATTTACTTACTTATTATATAATAGAAGACAACTTAAATAGTCAGTGTTAATTTTCTCATCCCTAATTGATTAACATTGCGAATAAAACCAATGATGCAATCAGTCTATCGCTAATCGATTATTCTACTCTGCACAACAGACTATGCCGGTCGGTAGCGCAAGATGTGCGATCACTGCTTGGCTACGGATCCTCGTGGGAAAGTAAGTTCATTCAGCGTAGTCTCAAATTCCCCGTATCTCGGGAAGCATTTAAAATAGACGGTTATTCTTGGTAAAGATTAGTATTCTTAGGCCGCCGTGGCTTCTACAAGCAGGGATAATCTATTGTTATTTATGTTTATGAATCGCAATAACAATAATGTCGAACAAATTGCTCTTAATCTTCTACACCACATTTGAATATCGCGCCTTAAACCTCGAAGTAATTACTATTAGTATTAGAGAAGTAATTACTGCGCAGAGCATAGTCTTTTCGTGATCTTATAAGAGCTTGGCTGATGACCATAACATTATCTTTTTTTATGGCATACAATGACGAGACGATCATCCCGTTTGCCTTATGGTAAACAATACGACCGCCCATAAACAGTAGCACTACCACACAGCATCTTGAGTTACAAAGTACTGTGTGGCATTCCACTTCGCTCGTAATCCTGAGACATAAGATGTTAAGTCTCATTATGTCCTGTAGTTACACTGGCTACAATGTCCAAACCGAAACACAACAGTGCATGTACACTGCTGATGGGCGGTACAAATAGACATTGCCGTGTTACCCACCCAGACGGACTCTTATGACAGACCTACCACCAGTAACATGATCTGTTACAAATTCCAATTTCAAGTATTTAAAGGACTGCCTCGGTGGCGTAGTTGTATTACAGTACGACTGCAAAGCTGAGGTCTCGGGTGCGATCCCCGGGTCGGGCAAAGTGATATTGAGTTTTTCTATTCAGTATCAGCTCGGAGTCTGGAATTTGTGCCTGATATGTCGATAAGCTCACCCCCTATCACATCATGGGACGGAATAATGGCGAAAAGTGGGTGCACTAGTTGCGCCTCTGCCTACCCCTTCGGGGATAACAGGCGTATATGTATATGTATGTAAGTATTTTAAGCAATATTTTTTCACGTCAAAAAACGTATCCAAATTATTGTGCGACATAGAAATTGAAACTCCCATTACAATCCAAGTAAACTCCCATTACACCAACGAGGCCAATAGTTTGTTGGCCATATAAAAATATTCAGTATAATACCAAAGTGAATATCACGGTTATGCTACAGCGTTATGATTTCGCTTCCCCCCGCGATAAAGACTCCATGAATATAAATAGTCGTAATATTAAAACGTTCCTTTTCCACGCGGCGTGAAATAATCCTCTTTTCTTTAAGGGAAAACTGTCACTGTTGGGGCCAAGTAATGTGTACCATCACTCATACTTAGGAGGAATTTTCAATTTACTGCGAAGAATATTCTTAATATAGATGGATAACATGGTTCGCGGCACTATCTTATCCATTTAGTCTTGAGGTGTTGTTTTTTTAAACGGTTATTAACGGCCTGCGACTTGTCAATCAAAAAGAAAGATATACACACACTCACGTTTTTATCCCCGAAGGGGTAGACAGAGGCGCAGCTACTGCACCCACTTTTCGCTGTTATTCCGTCCCATGATGTGATAGAGAGAACAGAACCTTATAAGAAGATAGCTAGAATTACGCTTTATGCGTAGTGTATGCAATCGTCTCAATTGGGACAATATCGAGTCTACAGTTTGGAGGTCTTACTGATGTATCTGTCTCTTTATTATATAATAAAAACCTTCCCGTTGAATCACTCTATCCAACACATTTATTTGGATAAAGATGAATATTATGACGTTGATACAGCTCTTAACAAATAATGCATTAATTTCGACCAAATATGATTACCATAAAAACGGTTCTAGTGAGTTAATGTTAAAAGATAGACATATACTGTCGCGGACATTTTTTTAGACCATTTCAATTGGAATAATTCTTTCATACATATATTTTTGGTATCTTGAACCGTTTTCGCAGCGCACGCAATGGAAGCCCTCAAGGATGAATAATTTTCCCCGTTTTTTTTACATTTTCCATTATTTCTTCGCTCCTAATGTTATATAGCCTAAAGCCTTCCTCGATAAATGGTCTATTCAACACAAAAAGATTTTTTCAATTCGAACCAGTAGTTCCTGAGATTAGCGCGTTCAAACAAACAAACAAACTCTTCAGCTTTATAATGTTACCTACGATATACAACATTTTGGTGGCGTCGGTTCTTGCCTTGCATGACACCGTATTTTAGAAGCTAAGGGGGGGGGGGTCCGGATCCCCAAAATGTCAGCGATCAGTGGCGTAGCATAGTTATTGTAAGCTAAGGGCTAAGCTTATATAGACCATGATTGCATGTATGTGAGTTGTTAATCTAGAATCTATTTTGTCGGGCGCTTTGCCAAATTGTATGTTAAGGTTTTTGTTATACGTATCATATAAGTGTACAGTTATATCTGCAACGGTATAGATAGTTATGCTATTTCCTCAGTCGGCGGGTAGATATTTCGTAGTACATTGCGACGAATTTTTGTTTCACTCCGTGTAAGTATAGCCAAGTCGTCGACTCAAGCGACTTAATTATTCGGTATTATAATATTATTCGGTCTTCACGGAAATAAACAGTTTTATTTATTACATTATTATGTAGTCGCTTTGTCTCGACGGAATAAAAATGTCTGTCACATACAGTTTTTTTTTCTCGTGATTATTAGTAACTACGAAGACTTTTTGCTTTGACGCCAAATCTTAATAATATTATAAATGCTTTTACTGGTGACTCCTCTTTCTCTCTCTCTTGTCTCTATTTCTTTCTCTCTCTCTCTCTCTCTCTCTCTGTGTGTGTCTGTGTGTGTACGTGTGTTTGTGAGTGTATGTTGTGTGCGTGTTCGCGTATGTGTGGTATAATTCCTCGTTATCAGCCTATTTATAGACGAAAATGCATGAATTGTGGTTATGATAGCTTTCAGGCTGCCATTAAGAGCATGCACGAGTTACGATGGCATTTAAAGTATGTATCGATAACGGATACATCTTTCAATTTTACTTGTATTATTTTACACCTGTTATAGTTGGTTTTCTTGTATAGTGGTTTAGCTGTGTTTGTATCCAAATGTTTTAGATAGTCGATGAATACAGTGATAAAACGAGGTCTGATGCCAGTTTAGGATTTCATATTGTTAGCGACTATTATAATTTCCATTTATTTTATTTAAGTTTTATAAGGAAGTATCAGCCACTTAATGTGCGTGTTCGCATAATATGACATGGTGTATTGACCTATTCGTCATTCACTTTAGTGATTCATTCATATCGGTCACTCTTAACATTCATTCATTCATGCATTCATTCGTTCACCCCACCTGAGATCACTGGTCATGCGAACACGCTCATTCGAGGTGGAAGCTTGGTAAAGTGAACAACTTGTAAAGTGTTAAATAAAACTATTGTGAAAAATAGAACTGAGGTGTTATTACTACAAATTGCTAAAAGTTCAGAAGAGGGATAAAACCAAAACGCTTCGGTTTTGGTGGACAAGTCGACGCCCATTTATTAAAAGGTAAGGCAAAACGTTTTTTGCTTCATCAATATACTTTTGTGCAACGAATAATCTATCCTGACATTACAAAAGGAAAAGATTTGTAACGAATAAAACTCAAAAATACTGGACTAATTTTCGCCAATGTAAAGCTACATTATCAGCGAGTAGTAATAATTTCATATCGGTAATATAATATCATAAAAGGTAACATATCCCTTTAGATTTTATTATCAGTTAACTTAAATTAAAATCTGTTATTTTAAATTTTTGTAACGGATAATTACATAGTTATGATGTTCCTTTTTTTTCTTTTCTTCTGTTATTACCCTCTTGCTAAAGCTTAACTGTCCTTGATTCGTTAGCAGCATATACTTGTTTGTAAATATTTTCAGCTACGTAAGAATTATGCCGAATCACCGATCACTTAAGCGCGTGAGAGACACCAGAGGATCCGCTGTTGATTTTTGATTCGGACACTCCATCAGAGAGGCGGCGTAGCCGTAAATCTCGTCATAGAAGTTTACGGGGCACAAAGCAAACGAGGCGACTAAACTCCCCTACTTCTGCAACACGTCACGAGCCGACGTCAAGACCGAGGACCAGTACCAGCGAGATTGCGGTGGAGCGGTGTGGCGAGAACGAACCAAGTGGATCTGCAATACCTGGTATCATCCCGTCGCCGTTATTGGCAGGTACTCAAAATGCTAGTTTGGACTCTAGTAATTTAGTTAATATATTTCAAGAAATTGTTAAGTCTATACGCATGGAGGGTAATTCCGAAAGATACCCTACGTTAAATGTAGTACCGGAGTTTGATCCCTCTAAGAGAAATCAAACTGTCGATGTCTGGCTCACTAAAGTTAACGAATGTGCAAAGATGTATAATTGGTCAGAACGACAAATAATTCATTATGCTCTGCCCAAGTTAGCCGGGTTTGCCCAGAAATGGTATCAAGGGCTGCCTAGTTTATTATTTTCATGGACAGAGTGGCAACAAAAGCTTAGGTTAGCGTTTCCTAGTGATGATAACTATGGCCGATTACTGACTGAGATGCTCGCCTGTAAGGCACGTTTTGGGGATAATTTGGAGGAATATTATTACGAAAAGATGGTTTTGTTGAATAAATGTAAAATTTCGGGTAAAAATGCTACAGACTGTATATTATTCGGAATTGAAGACAGATCGGTTAGAATTAGTGCCGAAGCTGTTCAATTTAGTGAACCCGATAAATTATTAGTTTATATTCGTAATGTAAAAGTAGCAAAACGTAACGAAAAACCAAACGTGCCTGTGCAGACTGGGCCTAGCTCAGAAGGTAAACGATCAAAGGATAATGTAGGCAACAAGGTACCTAAATGTTATAATTGTGGTGCAGAAGGACACCCCTACTATAAGTGTAAACACCCAATTAAAAGATGCAATCAGTGTCATAAAGTCGGTCATTTAGTTAACGATTGTCCTAACAAACAGGAATCCGATAATGATAAAACTATCATGAATATTTCGAAAGAACAAAATAACGATTCGAAATATTTTAAAACTGCAATAATTGATGGACAGAGTTTGCACTGTTTTATTGATTTTGGTAGTCAAATAACTATGCTCCGAGAAACCGAATCGAAATCATTGAATATACACTCATCGATTACTAATTTGCCTATACTAAGAGGATTCGGAAATTCTGTAGTCCACTGCATAGGAAAATGCGAGATCGAAATCGAGATAGATTTAGTAAAAGCTCGTGTAGAAGTCTTGATAGTTCCTGATCACTATTTAAAAGTACCTCTACTGGTAGGTCAGACGTTTACTGAACAAAATCATATAGTCGTGTATAAAACCAAAGATAAATTGATAATTAACAGCAAAACGGCAGAGAACCTAAAAGATATTAAACTTTTTGTTAGTGAGACGGTTACAGTAGTAGGACGTTTTGAAGTAGCTATAGATGCGATACCACCGTACGATGGGGAGATTCTGGTAGAACCTGGGTTTTGTAGTCTGCCTCAGAAGACATATATAATAGTACCTGGTATTATAGAATTAGTTAATGGAAAATCAACCGTCCTATTAGACGGGCTAACCAAAACTGGTTTTACATTGAATAAAGGCACTCTCTTAACTCGTGCTCTTCCTGTGTTTCAAGTCAAGAATTATAACGTAAACAAAATTGAAGAATGTGATGAGTCTTATAGTATGCCCATAGATAGTAAAATGATATCTGTAAGTGACCAAATTAGCCAAAACGATCTTTTAGGTCTAACCCACCTGTTAAATGAATACAGAGATTGTTTTGCTTTTTCAATTAAAGAATTAGGTTGCATTCATAATACTGAGATGGAAATTAAATTAACCGACAGCACACCGGTTGTTTATCGACCATATCGTATGCCTTACGTGGAACGACAAATAGTCCGCGATATGGTTCAAGAACTAGAAGATTCCAACATAGTTAGACCGTCTACTTCTAGTTATGCGTCTCCTATACTCCTTGTGAAGAAGAAGTCTGGGGAGTATAGACTGTGTATCGACTATAGAGCTCTCAATAAGATAACTGTAAAGGAACACTATCCGCTCCCCAGAATTGATGACCAACTAGATAATTTGTCTGGATACAAATATTATACGTCGTTAGACCTTATGTCGGGTTATTACCAATTGAGCATGTCTGAAACTTCAAAACACTTGACAGCGTTTGTAACGCCCGATGGGCATTACGAGTTCAATAGAATGCCCTTCGGACTTGTCAATGCACCATCAAATTTCCAACGGGCAATTAACAACATTCTAGGCAATGCACGTTTTAAGGAAGCATTCGCTTATATGGATGATGTAATAATTCCTTCTAAAACTATAGAAGAAGGGCTCCACAAATTAAAATCCACCTTAGACTTATTCCGTGTCGCAGGCTTAACACTTAAATTATCCAAATGTAATTTTTTAAGGGAGTTCATTGAGTATTTCGGATTTGAAGTGTCAGCCGAGGGCTTGAGACCCGGTAAAAATAAAATTAACGCTGTTGATATATTTCCACGTCCAACCGATCAACATAAAGTCAGACAGTTCCTAGGGCTCTGCAGCTTCTTTCGCAGATTTATAAAAAGCTTTTCCTCAATAGCCCGGCCACTTACTCAGCTCCTTAAAAAGGACTCTAAATGGCAGTGGCTTGACGCTGAGGAGAATGCGTTTGTTACCTTAAAAGGCGAATTGATCAAACGTCCAATTTTAGCTTTTTATCATCCTACTTTTGAGACCCAACTCCATACAGATGCATCGAAAATAGGTATAGCTGGCATACTATTACAAAGAGCCAGTAAAGACGCGCCATTTAATGCAGTGGCCTATTATAGCAGGCAGACTTCGCCTGAGGAAGCTCGTTTCACTTCTTACGATTTAGAAACTTTAGCCGTCGCCAGTTCATTGCAGAGATTTAGGACTTATCTACTAGGCATATCGTTTACAATAGTAACTGATTGTAATTCACTGAGGGCGACATTGGAAAAGAGAGACGTTTTACCTAGAGTGGCAAGATGGTGGAACATCATGCAGGAATATGATTTTAAAATAGTTTACAAATCCGGCTCCACTATGTCCCACGTAGATGCGCTTAGTAGAAACCCCGTTGAAACTGATTTTGCCGAAGTAAGATGTGTTGAGAGTACGAATTGGATAGCGACAGTACAACAGAGTGACCCCGAGCTTCAACGCATTATTACCATATTAAAAGATCAGGAAACAAATAATATATTAGAAATTAAAAACAATTTTATGATTAAAAGAGGGTTGTTATATAGAAAGACTGATGTAGGGGATCGCTGGGTTGTGCCAAAAGGGGTTCGATGGCAAATACTAAAGGCTAACCACGATGATATAGGTCATTACAGTTTTGATAAGACATTTGATAAAATTAAAAGTAGTTTCTGGTTCCCTAAAATGAGGCGGTTCATAAAGAAATATGTTGATTCTTGCTTGGAATGTGCTCACACAAAGATTCCAGCTGGTAAAAGAGCAGGCAACCTTCATCCGGTACCAAAAGTTAATCGTCCTTTTCATACCTTACACATAGATCATTTAGGACCTTTTGTGAGAAGCAAAAAGAGAAATTCATATCTGCTTTTAATTATTGATGCATTCACCAAATACCTTATTTTATTTAGTACCCGTTAAAAACACGAAATCACTTAATTCTATATCCGCTTTAAAAACATATTTTCATACTTTTGGCGTTCCTACGCGAATAATTTCTGATAGAGGCACTTCATTCACATCTAAACGTTTTCAGGAATATTTAAATTCATTAGGCATTAAACATGTCATGAATGCTGTAGCGACACCACGGGCCAATGGGCAAGTGGAGCGCTATAACCGCACTGTTTTAGCTGCCTTAACTGCAACCAATCACAATAAACCGGAAGAATTATGGGACGAAAGTGTATCGGAAATACAGTGGGGCTTAAATAATACCCTTAATAAGGGAATCGGGAAAACACCAGCTCAAGCATTATTTGGTATTGATTTAGTTGGCACACACAATTCTTTAGTTAATTTAAGTATTACAGATGATTCTGAGAATGTGGAGAATAACTTAAAAGATATAAGAGAAGAGATTTCACAGCATATCGAAAATAATCAATTGGAACAGAAGAAACGTTTTGATAAAGGCAGGAAGAAAGCGAGTTTTAAAATGGGTGATCTGGTTCGGGTAGAGAGAGAGATCCCTTCTACGGGGAAAAGTAGGAAATTGGTACCAAAACTTCGAGGCCCTTATCGTATTGTAGAGGTATTTGACAACGACAGATATAAAATAGAGGACACTCCACTGTCTCGTAAGGGCAATAGAAACTTTACAGGCATATTCTCTGTGGACAAAATCCATCCCTGGCTAGTGTATAACAAAAACAATGATAGTGATACGCAATCGGAAAGTGACAAAGACGATTGATGAGCATATTTAATTGGGTGATGAAATTAGTTCATGTACAAGTATCTATAAGTAATATAATATACATGCTGATACAGTATAACGTTATTTAAGAATTGAGAATGTAATTTATATGTCAGTAGTTAATGAAGTTTAATGCAATTATATTGACTTTGCTTAAAATGAATATTATAATACAAATAATGAACTGTAATTTTGGGCAACTGTAGACATGCAGGGGCTACAGTGTGTCAGTAAGTAGTTATTATGGATACGAATTTGCCATAATAACATATTCTCTAATTGAACCTATTATAGTTATTGTGCTGGGACATGAAGGGGCCACAGCATAATATACATATACCTATGTCATGGTAAGAGCAAATGGTAAAGTTCGATATTGTTGCCGGTGTCGTGGACATGCAGGGGCCACAGTATACCAGAGTTATTGTAGACATGCAGGGGCTACAGTAATTCCTTCAATATCTTTACATTATATGTATTGGTAGTATTGTTGCTGCCGTGTTGTAGACATGAAGGGGCTACAGCATGCTAGAGTTATTATGGATATGTAGAGGCCATCGTAACTCCTTCAATGCTACTAATACGAAATGAATTAGTTGTTTTAAATTATACCCATTGCTTTATATGAAAAATTACTTTATAATTATTTACTAATGTACTTATAAGTATACCTATAGTTCATATAGCAAATAGTTTTTATTTTAAGTCGTAATGTACTTATATTCGTTATTACTGCTCTATATTTTTTTTTTATTTTTTTTATATTTTTCTTTTTTTTTCCGTTCTACAATTCTCCTTTCACGGGACGTGAAGTCGTCAGGAAAGGCCGACTGTTAGCGACTATTATAATTTCCATTTATTTTATTTAAGTTTTATAAGGAAGTATCAGCCACTTAATGTGCGTGTTCGCATAATATGAGATGGTGTATTGACCTATTCGTCATTCACTTTAGTGATTCATTCATATCGGTCACTCTTAACATTCATTCATTCATGCATTCATTCGTTCACCCCACCTGAGATCACTGGTCATGCGAACACGCTCATTCGAGGTGGAAGCTTGGTAAAGTGAACAACTTGTAAAGTGTTAAATAAAACTATTGTGAAAAATAGAACTGAGGTGTTATTACTACAAATTGCTAAAAATATGTATAGTTTTAACTCATTAGAAGTAATCTTTAGAACGTTATTGGTTGTAATAGGTCCGGAAAAATCTTTTCGAATACAATATGTATAAACTTGTAATAAAATGACATGTCCAAAAATGGGTCTAAAATTCTAACCAAGACAGTTTATATATATTTGGAGAGAACTCCTAATAATTAGCCTTTTACAATAAATCATTTAATTTTAAAAACCTCCGATTGAGATTTGTCGGCTCCACCCACGTGAATGAGTTTTTCCGGGATAAAAGTCCCGCTTTATATTTTCCCGGGATAAAAAGTAGCCTATATGCTAATCCAGGACATGATGTACCCGTGTGCCAAATTTCATCGAAATCCGTTTAGTAGTTTTTGCGTGAAAGAGGAACAAACATCCATACATCCCAACATCCATACATTCTTACAAACTTTCGCCTTTACAATATTAGTAAGATTATAAAAAGATCGTTAAAATACATATTTTTTAGTAAAGTTTGAGCCTGGTAAGATATTGAGCCCCAGCACCAATACAAAAAGCGGCATCTCCTTCCTTTGGCTGTACTATTTTTATCAGGCTGCTTTTGATGAAATTAAGAAGGTTACTTTCAAAAAAAGAAAGAAATTAGTAAAATGTTGTTTTCAGCTTCAATTATTTTGCTTTCCGACAAAAATCGATACATTTTAAAGGCACAGCAAACCGCGAAAAGAAATATGACGCTTATGGACCTAATGCAGTGTCAGTAAGAGCACAAAGTGGGTTTAAGCGTTTTTAATCTGAAAATTTTGATGTCAAAGACGCACCTCGCTCTGCTCGCCCTGGTACGGATAAAGTAAACGTCATTTTTGCAAAAGTGGAGCACAGTATCTATAACATAGCTGAAGAACTGACAATTGACCACAAAACAGCTTTAACCCATTTGAAAAGCTGGGTACACAAAAAATCTCGATATTTGGGTGCCACACGAGCTAAATTTAAGAAACCTAATGAACCGTCTACTCATTTGCGATTCTTTTTTTAGACGCAATGAAACTGAATCGTTTTTGAACAGATTGATAACTGGTGATGAAAAGTAGGTCACGTGCGACAAGAACGTATGAAAAAGGTCGTGGTCAAAGGTCGGTCAGGTTCACAGTGTTCACTGTGGCAAAACATACTTCTACTCGCACTAAGATGATGCTGTTTGGTGTGATTGAAAGGGTTTGGCGGCGTAAGGTTCGTCGCCGCAGTAGAGGAATAGATGGATGCGTTCCTCTGTGGGAGGAGAATTTCCAGTCAAGCAGATGTTGCGTCTGACCTGTCGCGGCCCCTCCGATGGTCCTTACTCGGAGGTGGTATATATGCTTTGCATCGCTCAAATATTGCAAGTGCAATCCGGGATCGTGTAGTGCCATCTGGTATTATTTATTGGGCGTCATCTGCTATTCGTCGATACCACTTTAATGTCCGATGGATGAGTGTCGGGTCATCTAGCTAACTACTGAATGTAGTTGTTTCGTAACCGTAGTTACATTTTCATATAATTTTTCGTAAGTATTGTCTATCCACAAATTCGCGTGATGATAGAATATGTATGGGAGCGAAGGCGATTCAAATTCGCACACATTTGCCGCCAAACAAACGGGAGGCCGCGGGCCCGCGCCATCGAGTGGATGGACTGAACGTAGTAACGAATGTCGAAGCATCTGATGGCGCCTCGTTCCTCGGCGCGCTTCATAATTAATTCAAAGACTATGTAAGTTGGGCTGTCTGAGCACCCAAAATCCGTACACAGTGTGACCTAATTGTGTGGAGTGTTCTGCGATATCATGACGGGTGCAGCAGCAGACCAAGGCAGTTTCCTGACCTCGTGTGGCGGCCACTTTTGCATATTCTGATCATCACGCGAAATTTCGACTTTGTCCCTATGTACCATCACGGTACATATTTTGGTGGCGAAATTCAGCCCATTCCCAGCCTTGTTGATAGGTGGCGGTGTATGGTAGGTAATTGTGCCGCCACAAGGGCATTGTTCATTATGAGCTTTTATCTCTACTGCCGACTAATGAGATTAAAGCAAGAAGTTGAGAGAAAGCGACCGGAAATGAGCAATGTGGTCTTTCATCACGATTTACGATAACGCTAGACCACACGCATTTTTGGCCACTCAACAAAAATTAAGAGAGTTTGGCTAGGAGGTTTTAATGCATCCACCATATAGGTGCAAGGTCACACCTTCAGATTATCACCTGTTTCGGTCTTATCAAGATTCTTTACGCAGTGTCAGGTAACATCAAGAGAGGACTGCAAAACTACATGTTGCGTATTTTTTTTTTACAGAAGTCCCAAAATTTCTACCGCAACGGGATTATAGCACTAGGGTGAAAGTCATCGAACAAAATGACACCTATATACTTTAATTAAATGCAAATAAACTTTGAAAAAAGAAGTCTTGAGTTTCGATATAAAATGTGAAGAAACTTGTTTAATATGAAGATCTAATTTATCTAAATATATAAAGGTATGTATTGGATTTATTGCGTAGTAATATTAGTTTAAACTTTAAAATACTATGGTTATGTTATATCTTACTAATATTACATTCATTCACATCTAGAAGGTTGCAAATACTTGTAATAACAATATATAAGTAAGACTGTATTTTAGGATTTTCAATAATATGTATTCAGTTTTGTGAACCTAATAAATAGAAAAATAAAAAATAGAAAAATAAAATTATAAACGCGAAAGTTTGTAAATAAGTATGGATGTATGGATGTTTGTTACTCTTTCACGCAAAAGCTATTGAACGGATTTCTATGAAAGTTGACGCATGGGTAGGTCATGTCCTGGATTAACACATATGCTACTTTTTATCCCGGGAAAATATAAAGCGGGACTTATATCCCGGAAAAACTTGGTCACGCGGGCGGAGCCGCGGGCAAAAGCTAGTATAATAATATATAGGTTGATAACGTTACCTTCACGACGCAATGCGACTTGTCCGTCGACAACGACTGTTACTGTCTTCTTTTTAAATGAGACCGTATGTGGCTGGAGAATCCGATTATAATAGATTTAAAAGTCCGGTTGGACGCGCCGCAATACAGTAAGAAGAGGACGTTATACATGAAGTTATTCAAAGATAAATATACATGTATATATAATATACCTACACATTTATCCCCGAAGGGGTAGGCTGAGGCGCGACTAGTGCACCCAATTTTTGCCGTCCGTATTCCGTCCCATGATGTGATAGGCGGCGAGCCTATCGCCATATCGGGCACAATTTCCAAACTCCGGACTGATACTGAATATAAAAACGCAATATCACTTTACCCGACCCGGGGATCGAACCCGAAAACCGCATTGCAGTCATACCGTAACGCAACAAAGCCACCGAGGTAGTTTTTGAAAGATAATATAAAAAATATTTAATTTAACCAACGAGATCTGATCACCCGCTTAACCCCAAACCATTAAGTAACGCAGAAAAATTATCAACATTACATTTAATGCGAACATAAAAAAGTGAAGTAAGTTAACCAGCAGATTTAAACTGCCGTAATCGTAAAGAAAAAGTTACGTTGAACGCGACAAGACGCCGTTTACTCGCATTAAGATAAAAGCGGCGAAATGAAATGCCAAATCGGTACCATCGCTTTATTTCGATGTCATCGCTACATTTCTGTTGGTTTCAGGGCCGTACTGAGGTGTTGGGCCCAAGATTTTTAACAGAATTTTATATAATTCAATTTATATGCAAGGTGGACAAATTACTTAGTAAAGCTGTGTTTCCGCATGACGCGGCAGACAGCAACGGCAGGACGTCACCTGCCGCGCGTCATTTGCCGTCGTGTGCAGAATCGCTCTCATACAATTCAATACTACATAGTAGTGCCGTCTGCCGTAGCGGCACATGCCGTTGCCGTCTGCCGTCTGCAAAGTTCTGTGGAATCACAGCTTAAAGGTTGCACGAACACGCCGGATGCAAACTGCTTTTGACAGGTCCGTCTGGAAATCTTTACAGAAGGCCTGTGTTCAACGTGAACTTCGTGTGGTTGATGATGACGTTGATACATGAGGGATGAAAACAATAACTGTGTATACAGTATACATCATCCGACTAATATTATAAATGCGAAAGTTTGTAAGAATGTCTGGATGTATGGATGTTTGTTACTCTTTCACGCAAAAACTACTGAACGGATTTCGATGAAATTTGGCACACGGGTAGATCATGTCCTGGATTAACACATAGGCTACTTTTTATTACGGGAAAATATAAAGCGGGACTTTCATCCCGGAAAAACTCATTCACGCGGGCGGAGCCGCGGGCAAAAGCTAGTATTATAATATATCTTTAGCCATAAACAGTACTACTATTAAACTTCCTTAGTTATACAAAGTAGATCTACCATCAAACTACCTTTTAAGCCTTAGTAACTAAACAGTAAGGGCGGTATTAATAGATCAATCTTAAGTTTGAGTTGCATCTTAAGTAGACATAATGTATCAAGAGTTCAATACATTATGTCTACTTGAGATGCAACTCAAACTTGAGATTGATTTATTAATACCGCCCTAAATTTCATAATAAATAAATTAATTAAACAATGTACATCATTATATTGAATTAGTAGGTTTCAAGTGGAGGCTTTAGTATCAATCAAATCAGCCTTTCTCCACCCACTGCTGGGTATAGGCCTCCTCTCTATCACGCCACTCTTTCCGGTTTTGTGCGCGCCTCATCCACTGCTTTCCGGCACACCTTACGATGTCATCTGACCATCGGCTTGGTGGTCTGCCTCTCTCTCTGTGGCCGTTCCTCGGGCACCACTCGGTGAGTGCCTTGGTCCACCTGTAGTCGTCCCGTCTAGCCAAGTGACCCGCCCATCTCCACTTCAGCTTGGCGATACGTGTGCCTACATCTTCAGCTTTAGTATATTAGGCGTATATTTAGGCTTTAGTATATTGCAATATAATTTAAATATTCGACGCGCTCAGCAACGTGCTAATTAAAAACTAATGTAAAATAGGCTGATCGCTTCCACTTGTAACACGACCATTTGATGTAAATTTTATGTCAACCAGTGCCTTTTCAACTAGTTCGTTATAGGGGCGGTGTTTTTGATATCTATTCTATAATACCTACCTCTCGAAACTTACGCGGATGTTGCCGCAACATAAACTCGGGAAAAAGGGTTACCATTTGCAGGTATTGCACAGTATATGGCCTGTAAAATGTTTGTAAAGAGCGAGGTCACCCAATTTTGTTTAATACAATTGCGTCCAATACTAAAAATTAGTAGCACCTTGGTGTTTGGTTCTGTAAACAATCACGAACTTGTTTAAATGTAAGGAAATACGTTAACTATTACTAGACAACACCCTGATTAGATTTAGATTTTTTCCCCCATCTCAAAACCATGCTGCGGAAGTACGGACCTGTTTTCAATAAAAAAAGCCTGACAAAAGCCTTCAGCTTCGACATCGAATACGCATAATATATCGGAAGTATAAATTATATTAGATTGGGGGTTACAGTAATGGTCGCCTACAACGCCCGCAAAAATTCCGTGTTCTAGCGCAGTAAAGACTTGCGTCACTCATTATGGCGGTGCCGAATGTGGTTCACGGAATGGTGGTTGTGGGTCACGTGATATGATTTCTCACCACGCGTGTCTGGCTCGATGAATGTATAATGCGAAGGGAACATAAGGAAATTCTTTTTTACTTATTTTAATAGCCTGCCTCGGTGGCGTAGTTGTATTACGGTACGACTGCAATGCTGAGGTCTCCGCCCTGTGGATTGGGGGCGTTTGGAGAATTCCACCACGGTATCCCCTGCCTGTCGTAAAAGGCGACTAATAGGGGCCTCCGGGGGTCACGTGTGGGCGGGACGTGCCGCCCACCCATTAGTCTAGCCAACTTCTGTGACCCCCGTGATGGACATGTCCGAGGCAGCGTGTCTCACGCTGACTTGGACACCAAAAGGCGGACACGGTACGGTGTTTCGGGGGCTTCTGAGCCCCCGCAACAGGAAAAGGACCGCAAAAAAGCGGTACGCGCAGGGGCGGTTGCGGACGACAACTTAGACGTGAGTCGGAGGAAGCCCGCAGCCGTCCCTAATGAGCCGAAGATGGCCATGCAAAAAAAAAAAAAAAAAATGCTGAGGTCTAGGGTTCGATCCCCGGGTCGGGCAGTGATATTGAGTTTTTCTATTCAGTATCAGCTCGGAGTCTGGAATTTGTGCCCGATATGGCGATAGGCTCGCCCCCTATCACATCATGGGACGGAATAATGGCGAAAAGTGGGTGCACTAGATACGCTTCTCCCTACCTCTTCGGGGATAAATGGCGTGAGTGTATATGTATATATATATGTATGTTATTTATTAGCTTTTTCCCGCGGCTCCGCCTGCGTTAATAAGTTTTTCCGGGCTAAAAATACACAAAACCTTTCTGTTGAATCACTCTATCTATTAAAAAACCGCATCAAAATCCGTTGCGTAGTTTTAAAGATTTAAGCATACATATGGATAGACAGCGGGAAGTGACTTTGTTTTATACTATGTTAAAAGGCAATGGACTGTGATATGTTCTGACATACAGTAAATGTATGTGGTTCTTCCATCCTTCGTTATTGATAATTTTGTATTGCGTATTGCTTTGGTGTGCTGTTGGGCGGATATGCTAATAGGTGGATGGAATCTTCATACAGTATTGTATATAATTAATCCGACAGGTTCTCTTAACAAGTTATGGTGCAGCGAGGGAAGGTATGCGCTCCTATAACGCCAGGGCCCACGATGAAACGCGACTTGGCATGTAGTCTACATAGATACATAGTACATAGCAGTAGTAGCGTAGATCCTACTAGTCTTATGTAAGCTATGGACACAAAATTATTCATATAATGAGCTGATAACGCGCTTCGAACGCAATTACAGCTGCGAACGCGAGTTTGTGTCGCGTTGCATTGACATTAGTATCAATAATGCGCTTATTAAAATTCTCAAATGTGGGTCCATCGCGACCCATTCATGGGCATACCTAGCTTTTGGTACAGAGGGCGGAGTGATCGGGATTTTTTATAAGTAGATTTTTCTAGTGACGAGCCGAGCATGTCGCTGCCCTAATGGTCAGCGATACGACCACCCATAAGTAGTAGCAACGCCATACAGAACTTTTAATTACAAAGTACTACGTGGCACTTCAATGCGTTCGTCACCCTGACACCGTCTACTGTGACTACTACTACTAACATCTATGTTAAGTTTCATAATGCCCAACAATTACGCTGGCTGCAATATCTTACGAACCGGAAATCAACAGCGCATACGCACTGCTGCTTGGCGATAGATGTAGACTTTGCGTTGATACCTACCTAGACAGCCCCTCATATACGAGATACCTATCACAAATAGTTTCAACAATTCAACGCAAATTCATACAAAAGTCCGTTCAAACTCAAACTCAAATCATTTATTATGTAATTAGGCCCCTATGGGCACTTTTACACGTCATTTTTAACAATGTTTTTTTTTAACTATATGATTCTACCAGGGCTTCGGAAAAGCCCACTGACCTGAGAAGAAGCACCAAGAAACTCAGCGTGGTTATTTTTTTTTCATCTTGTTTTTGGCTGTCGTTGGCTGTCAAATTCCGAGAGAAAGCTGCTGTCGCGCTAGACACGCCCATGGACCTTTCTATTACAGGGGTTAGACACTGTACATACAAATTAAAGTGATCCATATCTAATTATCTTATTTTTGGTGTGCGATCCAATTCAACAAAATTTTTCATATAATTTGAAATTTTTCCACAATATCCTTGAGATGAGCCCATCTTTTACGAACAATTTAAATCTTCTCGACTGTTACTAACGAACACTAAAACTTTCGCATTTACAATATTAGCGAGATTGTTTGAATAATCTCGGATTTGTTTTATTGCTTGTTAACTAATCGCTTTATTAATTGTGTAAGTGCTTGTAACTTACAAAAAACAACGTTTTATTATTAATATTTAGAATTAATTTATATATTTCGTTTGTTTTAATTCATTGCCGCGAGTTTGTACTTTTCTTGGCTATGTTATGAATGTAGGGCGGGAATCTAATTTCAAACCAAGGAATTGTTAAAACATACAATGGCGAGAATCCAAATTGTAGGTATTCTATGACATACATACATACATACATATACACTCACGCCTGTTATCCCCGAAGGGGTAGGCAGAGGCGCAACTAGTGCACCCACTTTTCGCCGTTATTCCGTCCCATGATGTGATAGGGGGCGAGCCTATGGCCATATCGGGCACAAATTCCAGACTCCGAGCTGATACTGAATAGAAAAACTCAATATCACTTTGCCCGACCCGGGAATCGAACCCGAGACCTCAGCATTGCAGTCGTACCATAATACAACTACGCCACCGAGGCAGTCTATTCTATGACATGTCATTATTATTGCCTCTATATGACTAAGTTGATGAGACTTCTCTTGGACCTATCTTCTATGATGCAGATGCGTAGTTTATAAATTTTCTATTACATGGACATTTCATATTATTATTCATATTTATGTCTACTAAACTTAACTATTCATTGTTTTATTTATCATTGCCATATTTTTTTCTAGCTATAACTATTATTAATTCATTCTTTACAAAGTACCTTTGATTATAAGAATCGAATAATGGAACAAAGGAAATATTTTATTCATAAAAATTGCGTCCGCGATTCATCATTGTCACTCCCAAAATTCTTGCGCTTACGACAGTAATAAGTTTAAGAGAACAAGACTTTCAGACTTCGTTAAGTGGTTGTCAAGTAGTAACTTAATAAGTAGTTGGTCGCAACTACGAGTAAGACGCAAGTTTGTTTGCTTTAGTTGTAAAATGCAGTATCTTAGTACGACATAACCGAATAGCTGAACCGCCCTATCTTTCATAATTTCAAGAGAGATTTAAAATTAATTTGCAGTTTTTTTAAAGGATATAAACGTAGTCAGTCGACGAACGCGAAATGAGATTTGAAGTGATTTCCATGTCACACAAACACCCGAAATTCTAGCATTACCTACTGAACCCATTTTAATAATAAGGGCACATTGACAAGCTTAATAGTCAGACATAGGCTAAATGATTTTGATGATAAATTTTAGCAGGTGAATTCGCGTGTACTGCAACTGCAGTCCATCTCATGAAATCTCCATAATATCTCCATAACATGAAATTTTTCATGTTCTATCTATTTCATGATCTACTTGATATTTATTAATTCGATTCTCACAGCCGATTTCAGCGAATGCTTAAAACGTTTTTTGTCTTATAAACGTGAATTATCACTCGCTTTAACGGTGAATGAAAAACATCATGGGGAACCTGCATCTCTGAGAAGAGCTCTATAAGAATTTCGAAGGTACGTGAAGTCTGCCAACCCTCGCTAGGCCAGCATAGTGGACTAAGGCCTAAATCCTCTCTGTAGTAGAGGAGGCGCGCTGAGGTCCTGGGGTCGAATCCCGGGTCGAGCCAAAAAAATTGTGACTGGGTTTTTCCATCTTAAAATTTACTAAGTCGCAGCTCGGAGTCAGGAAGTTGGCGGTGTGATACCCCCGTGCCTCGGAAAGCACGTAAATCCGTTGGTCCTGCGCCTGATCTCTCTCCGGTCATGTCGGATTGCCGTCTCACCGGACTATGAGAGTGAAGGAATAGCGAGTGCACCTGTGTATTGCGCACACACTTGTGCACTATAATATCTCCTGCGTACCTGGCTGATCTCCGTTGAGATTGGCCGCCGTGGCCGAAATGGCTAGGAGGATTTCATTTATTCTAATACACTTATGTGACGAATAGTGTTTATGAGCTCGCGGTGCAATCGGCCCTAAATAGGAAACCGTCCCCATCGACGTCATAAAAGAATCAAAAACTCTATTAAACCACTATAT
Organism: Lapara coniferarum; assembly: GCA_949316025.1. NCBI lineage: Eukaryota > Metazoa > Arthropoda > Insecta > Lepidoptera > Sphingidae > Lapara > Lapara coniferarum. The sequence goes on along the minus strand of OX438925.1, from coordinate 28,789,963 downwards.
GGAGTACTTGTAAGTTATATGTATGGTGACGCTACCCGAGTAATAGATCGGGGCAAGTTAGCAGATCCATGAGATCCTTACGCTATTTACAACATCAGGATAAAGCAAGGGTCCTTATTGATCGATTAGTTAGTTGAAGATAACCGATACGTTGGTAATTACCCGACAGCCTCAAAGGAGGTTATGATGTAGGAGCTTATGCACATAGGTCTTAATTTAAAAAAAATGGTATATAGGGATATTTCGCAAAAGGTTTACTGACTACGTCTAATTCTAAAATAATTATAGATTAGTATAATAACTTATTAAAGGTAAATAATAAAAAAAAAGCTTTAATAATGCTCCATAGTCCCTACTTGTCTGTGTTTACAGTCAAAGCACTACAGCAAGCGATCACTTGGAAATCGTCGTACCTATTTCAAACTATATGAATATTTCCTTGATACACACTCGAGTTCAACTTTAATATTACATAGCGATTCAAAGTGTGTGAATAAAATATTTTTAGCTTACTTAACTTAAAACAAACCGCACCTTACTTTTCACGAACACTATCTCCAAGCGAACTTGTTACATAACGTTCGTCATCCAGTCACCGATAGCGATTCGGTCAATATATTTTTTTCGGAATTTTTATTTATGATGGGCTACTCCGGGCACGAACGGACAGCGATATTTTAAATCTCGTATGTAAAACGTGCTATGATAAAATGTTAGATGTATACCTATTTTCGATAGTTTTAACTTTGTAGATAGTTTTTTCAAGCTGATGACCTAGTTTAAGAACTACTAATATAGTCAACTGGAATAGAACTGTACTGCATGGTAAAGATAATGGACACATACACATACACTCACGCCTTTTATCCCCGAAGGTGAAGGCAGAGGTGCAACTAGTGCACTTACTTTTCGCCGTGCATATTCGGTCCCATGATGTGATAGGGGGCGAGACTTTCTCCATATCGGAAACAAATTCCAGACTCCGAGCTGATACTGAATATAAAAACTCAATATCACTTTGCCCGACCCGGGGATCGCACCAGAGACCAGTCGTTTCGTAATACAACTACGCCAACGAGGCAGTCATAATTTATATAAACATTATATTCGTTACACATCCACTTTAGAGGAGAACCACGAACGGTGCAAAATTAACATTACATAGCAATATTTCAAAAGGGGTATTAAAATGTCTGCATTTTCATTCGCATTCAATGCACCTGTGGCTTACATTCAAATCCCTGCACCGATTTATTTAAGGAAGATTCTATGGGCCCTGTTAACTTCCGTAACAAACTTTGCGAAGTGCGAAGCTGCCGTAATGAGAACAGATGGATAGAAAAACAATTATCTAGTTAGAAAAGGGTAACTTTCCGAGAGGCTTGAAGTAGAACCTTGTAACGTTAAGTATACTAAAAGACGCTAAACTCGTCGAGGCGTTCGTTCCTGTAATATATCATTTTTTCGTACTCCCAAGATATACAGACGGTCTCGGACGTGACAGCTTCCGGGTAATATTAATAAAATTATTACTGGGAGTCACGTTGCAGAGTTACGACTCGTACTCTTGAGTGCATTGAAAACGGTAAGGTTTGTAATGTGTACCAATGTTTTTGATTGGTTTCGTACTTTAGCAAGGACTTCGTTTACGTTTTTATAATGTACTAGCTTTTGCCCGCGGCTCCGCCCGCGTTAATAAGTTTTTTGAGGCTAAAAGTATATAAAAACCTTCCCGTTGTATCACTCTGTCTATTAAAACAAACTGCATCAAAATCCGTTGCGTAGTTTTAAAGATCTAAGCATACATATGGACAGACAGCGGGAAGCGACTTTGTTTTATACTATGTTAAGAAGAACACGCTTATCTCGCCCTTATCTTCGAAGAGGTAGGCAGTGGTACAACTAGAACACCCACTATTGTGTTTCAGTGTGTTGTCCTACTGGGCACGCAATACAACTACCCCACTGGGATAGTCAACCAATTATGCAGATATTCTAAAGAAGATTCTTCTAATTATACGTTTATACGGGAGTGGTTAAAGATGTACAATAACTTTGAAATAGGTATGCTATTGAAAACATTGTTAACTGAACTCTTCATGGAAATATCGAGAATGTGAAAGAAATTAAGCTCTATAATCATCATCTAAGCTTAGAAGAGAATTTAAGAAGTTATATTTTTAAATATCCATACATTGTCGTAGCAGTAAAAGAAAAAAATATTAGTTTAAATTTATTTTAGAATGGAGTGTCTTCTTAAACTATTTTCAGGATTATCTACCCCGTAGATAATTAGCAACCATTTAGATTTCAATTCTTTTGTCGGTGAAGTCGACAAGCATGTATTATTCTTAACATTGGACTTGGCTTCCATTTTTCACATTTATATTTTTGATGGGATATCATTACTTTTTGTAAAGATGTTATTTATTAAAATATTTAGTTAAATAATTAAAACAATTACGTAAGAAGTAACATTTGATCCGTGTTTACTAAATTATTTTACAAAATAAAAAAAACCCTGTATTAAAAGCCGTAAACCGCTTTATCGTTTTCTCTCACCTATGTACATGACATGAAGTCCTCTTGGTATAAAACCTGTATGTTAATAATTAGTAATTACTTAAACTCATGGAGGAATTGTCTATAATATCCCTGTTCTGTGCTTAAACTCTATGATTCGGAGTTTTGGCGGGAACGTGGAAGTGTCATGAGGTGCTCTTGTTTTAATTCATTATTTTGGTGATACTTAGTGTTATATTGCATAATTATGGTGGTATATTATCCAATATAGTTCTATTAAAGTGCTCAAATGAAGTGAATTGAAATAATTATGCCAATCAAGTGTTTTTTCGTTGCCGCCAAAACTCCTTGATAAAGTCTTGGTATGGTAGCCACTGCTTTATTACGACAACCAGAGATATCACTTAAGACGAGGCTGTATGGGCTTGAACCCTTTGCCTTCCCTGTAATGGAGAATTAAAAAAAAAAAAACTCTATGATTCGCAAGTATAATATAGTACGCCCAATGTCATCTCATCTGTCAAAATAATAAACGTCTAGGGTTTTTTTAATACAATATCAATGCGTCTATGTAATAAAAGAGCATTATAATACTACGGGGTCGTGTTTTGTTTCTCGACATGGCGACAACTTTTTATTTCTAAGAATTTGTATTAACATTAACTTTATTAAACTAGATTAAATGTATATCCTACTCAGGAAAAATTTAAGCTATATTAACTGATGTTTCATATTATAAGATTATTATAAAGTCTTTTCAATAATGTTACGTATTTAATATCATGAGAATATTCTGCCACATCCGTATGTACAACACTGCACGCAGTTCATCATACATTGAAGATTCCAGGAATTTCAGAGTAATGCGGCCTTCATTTTGTATGCTTTGCTCAAGGAGGCAACGGTTTTAATGTAAATTTAAACTGGAATGTGGCTGTAATTTTTATTAAATTGTAACATACTTTGTTGTTTTAGTAATATAAAAATTGAATGTTTATTAAATTCGCCTTTACACTATAATTGATGGCGTTATTGTTAGAAATAATATCAATTTTAAAATTAAAATATGGAATTAACGACTGAACATATATTTCAGTCTGATGATTTTTTTAATAGTCGAACTGACATTATTTGTCTGCACTAGTGTATTAGTGCCTGCCTCGGTAGCGTAGTTGTATCATGGTACGACTGCAATGCTGAGGTCTCGGCTTCGATCCCCGGGTCGGGCAAAGTGATATTGAGTTTTTCTATTCAGTATCAGCTCGGAGTCTAGAATTTGTGCCCGATGTGGCGATAGGCTCGCCCCCTATCACATCATGGGACGGAATAACGGCGAAAAGTGGGTGCACTAGTTGCGCCTCTGCCTACCCCTTCGGGGACAAAAGGCGTGAGTGTATATGTATTCACTAGTCCATTATAGTTAACACAGAATACTGAATTACTCCGATAGCCAAGTTATAAATAGCGCTATGTTTAATACACTTAAGTTGAAATGTTCAAGCATGACGTGCACAAATAATTTGCACTTTCATTAACTCGCATATACCGGGTGGAAGGGAAACGCTCTCGGAAACGAATACAGGTGATAGTATTGGTGATTCCTGACGTGATGGCACTAAAAAAAATCACGATCGCATTGTTACAATTTTAGTAGGATTTTCTAAAATTTCTGTACAGCTTCACGTATAGATAGATAAATCAAACTATTATTCTGAAAAACATAGTAAAAAAGGTCAATATTTCAAAAAAATCGTAATGAAACACGTACATCAGCTGACGGGTTAACGACCGCGGGCCGGTGTCGGCGCAGCGCGACGGCCGCCCAGTTTTTTGTACGCTTTACATTGCGCGCGCATGAATTACGGAAATACTAAAATCGTAAGTATTATCGCTTAGCTTTGCAAATGAATCTAGTTTTTCGTTAATGTTATGGTTCTTCCCTCTTACCGTTCCGGTATAGAGAGCGTTTCCCTTCCACTCGGTATTAAGTTCCTGTACGTTACATCTAGTAGGCATGATTTATTGCCTTCACTTATTTACACACTTATAATTAACGTCACGTCATAATATTTTTAATTTTTAAACGAAACTAGGGCTTGCTGTGTAACAATTTTTATTTATCGTTATTTACTTAATAATACCAGCCCTGTAATATATACTGCTCACTGCTGAGCACGGGCCTCCTCTACTACTGAAAGGGTTTAAGGCCTTAGTCCACCACGCTGGCCTAGTGCGGGTTGGTTATTTACTTACTTGAATATATATTCAAATTGTAGGAGGTCAGGTTATACATATTGTTGTTTGATCAGGATTACTCTAAAGAGAATAAATGAACCGAACTCGGAAAATGGTCACTTTATAGCCACAATTATCCTACCTCCAAGACTTATTGTTATAAAAATAAATGAACGAATCATAAAATATACGTATTTTAAATCATTGCGAGTGAAATGCGAGAAATAAATCCAACGGAATAAACACCCGTACATAGGCAATACATTTAGCGTTTATTTATTGTTGTCGAACAGGGCGATACCGCGCCGCGCTCGATCATCAACGGTTTCCAATTACATTAAAATTTCAATTCATTCATCATGTTCACAATAACGAGCGAATACTTTTTTCGGCTGTCTGCCTTTTGATTAGATTCGGTAGCGAACAACCCCATCCATCGCGCAACCACAAAAGGTTGGCAAAGCCACCTCCGACGACTCTCGTTTTCCATTCGTTCCGCTGTCCAGAAATTTTCGCAATAAAATTAATCGTTCCAATAAAATTGGAGCCGAATAGTCAACCATGCATGAACATTTTTTAATTGGGTCGCTCTTTTTGTTTTTTTCGCGGGGATCGAGAATTCGATCTTAGGCAATTCTTCATTTATAGAGGCTTCGACTGCTCCCACTACTTCAAAACGCGTACTTTGACACCCTGAAAATTTTATTTTGATCTTGTGAGTGTAGTTACTAGCAATCTTGAAATTGAAGATCCGCCGTTGGTCAGTTATGTTAGTTCTATAGATTTTAAATAGAATTTTTTTTTATTAATATTGTTATATTACGTATTACGAAGCGGCGATAGCTTAGTTGGAGGTGGAACGGACTGCCGAGACGAATGTCCGCAGGTTCAAAACCCAAGGGTACACACCTCTGACTTTTCTAAAAAATTATGTGTGTATTCTTTGTGAATTATCGCTCGCTTTAACGGTGAAAGAAAACATCGTGAGGAACCCTGCACACCTGAGACGTTCTCTGGATTTCGAAGGTATGTGAAGTCTGCCAACCCGCACTAGGCCAGCGTGGTGGACTAAAGTCAGTAGGCCCGTGCTCAGCAGTGGGCAGTATATAATACAGAGCTGGTATGGTAATATGGTATGGTATTCTTCTTCTTCTTCTTCTAGTGCCTCTCGAACATTGAAGGTTGGCCGTCAGCTTCTTGTATTCGTCTTCTTGGTACGGTATTACGTTTTTCAATTGTTCATAGTATTAGTCAGCTTTCTCTGTAATACATCATGCATCAGGTATATGCAATGCAATGCAATCAGCCTTTTATATACTGCCCACTGCTGAGCACGGGCCTCCTCTACTACTGAGAGGCTTTTAGGCCTAAGTCTACCACGCTGGCCTAGTGCGGGTTGGCAGACTTCACATACCCTCGAAATTCTTATGGAGAATTCTCAGGCACATAGGTTTCCTCACGATATTTTCCTTCGCCGTTAAAGCGAACGATAATTGATAAACAATACACACATAACTTCGAAAAGTAAGAGGTGTGTGCCTTGGGTTTGAACCTCCGGACATTGTCTCGGCAGACCGTTCCATTCCCAACCAAGCTATGGTCCACTTTGGTCCATCAGGTATATACTGCTTTGATACAAGTGTCGCTAAGAACCCATCATAGAGTGATGGTCATCATAGCGGGTCTAATTTGGCAACTCTGAGGCAATCCTCGTCCATGAAGCCAACAGCATTGTTAAAAGCGTCAAATGGGCTTAGAAAGTGGTAAAAAACATGACACGACTGGGTTTCATTTTAGTAGGATTGGTTGAGAAACTAACACGTAACTGACGTATTGGTCCCTCGATCAATCACAAACATCAAAGTTAAGCGAGATCGTCTTGAGCTGCGTTTTTTGCCACATCCTAAGCCCACTTGTTCATTTTATTACTTCCAAAGGTATTAGGAAAACGCATCTCGCTCTACACTGCCTGAATCTTTATATTGGCACGTCAAAATAACTACAGGGCTCGATGGTATGTGCAATCTAATTCAAGTATAGCGTCGGACAAGGATAAACGTTGTGTCTGTCGTCGGTCAGAATGATATCAGGAGTGCGCCCTGGCGCTAATGGTGGGTAAGCGGCTGGACGCGACAGAGAGATCAAGCATAATAAGCTTTATACAAACATACACTCACGCCCGTTATCCCCGAAAGGGTAGGCAGATGTGCAACTAGTACACCTAATTTTTGCCGTGCGTATTCCGTCCCATGATGTGATAGGGGCGAGCCTGTCGCTATATTCCAGACTCTGGGCTGATACTGAGTAGAAAAACCCAATATCTCTGCCCGACCCGGGGATCGAACCCGATACCTCAGTATTCAATCGTACCGTAATAAAATTACGCCACCGAGGCAGTCAGCAATAAAATGCTTATATGAAAATATATGCTGCATTTATATTGTATTTGTATTTTCATATAAGCATTTTATTTAAACTAAAGGCGCAAACGCAAAATGACAATGATGTTATGGTAACATTCCGTGTATCGGAGCTTGTACGAAATCATGGAGGAGTTTGATCTCGAAAGTTCCAAATGAAATATTCACGTACATATTTGAAACATTCACCAATAAGTCAATCCACATCATGTTAGTCGATCAAACATGAACTTATTTGCACAATGGAGTCCATTAATTTATTAAGTTCAATCCTGACACAATGCCAACTAGTTACCTAAGGTTTTTAGGGCAATGGCTAGTCTAGTGCCAGAATTTAAATTATGCTTGTTTAATCGCCGTCGATGCCTATAGGCATTACAAAGAGAAACACGAATATACCTTTTAAGATCATAATATCTTGCTAAATGTCATCGATCACAACTTTTTAGTTGTGTACAGGATTATAGTCGATTGAATATAATTGTAATCATGGTTAAATTCCCACATACTATTTCGTTTTCACAAGTCGTGTAGGATGAACGTCACATCCTACTAATCCTTCCTACTAATAATATAAAGGCGAAAGTTTGTAAGTATGTATGGATGTATGGATGTTTGTTACTCTTTCACGCAAAAACTACTTAACGGATTTCGATGAAATTTGGCAGACGGGTAAATCATGTCCTGGATTAACACATAGGCTACATTTTATCCCGGGAAAATAAAAAGCGGGACTTTTATCCCCGAAAAACATTTTAACGCGGGCGGAGCCGCAGGCAAAATCTACTAGCTGACATAAGCATGATAAAAGCGTTTTTCAAGGATCGCAACGTCTCTCCTTGTCTCATATTATATTTTAATTAACATCACACCCAGTGGAGCTGTTTTTCCGTTGCAAAAATTCAGTTTATTACTCGTGCCAGGATCTATAATATCCAAGAGTTTCGTACGCATGTGTTACGTCCGACGCGCTCAATCAAAGTGAGCAATTTGTTGCGTGTAAACGCAGCTCCCGACGGATTGCATAAAATCACGCAAAAAACATGGCATAACGATCCGTCGAACAAACGAAAATATATATCCCCTTTTTCATTTTCGACAAGCAATCGCGTTTAATGGGTTGAGCTCGATTCCCACTTGAGTTTGTTCGATTTTGTTTCATTTGATCGCTTCAACGATTCATTGCGAGGTGTGGCGTGGCGGGGAATGGTGATAAAAAGCCACGATTTGTTATTGCCTCTATTTATATGAATAAAATTAACTTGGCCATTATGAAAAATGTGATTTCAAATAACTTCTGAGTGATTAGTGGAACGGCACCTATTAAACGATTTGGTGTTGTGGTTCTGTTAAAGTAAAAGCTGCTTGATTGCAGGGTTCATTTCTGTGAATATGTTTCTGGGTTAGTGTATCAACTAGGGTATAATTGAGAGGTGTGTTCCAGATATGATAAGCACGTTTATTGTGTTCCTTTTTGGATTTCATTTGTTTGTTCCACGATTACTTCGATTTTTGTTACGACTTTTAATCGTCAGACACCTTTTATATTTAATGAAACCCAGGGGAACCAAAGCCAGGTAAAAGGAGTCCATCCATTCTATTATCAGACGTTGCGTGAATTTCCAATAACTTTATTGGCCAAGAATCAATCAATTTCTATGCCGGGGTTATTTCTAGATCACTCTAAACTTTCCTAAATTGTGCCCTAAGCTAAGGGCTTTATAATTGTATGTAAAATATTAAAAGTACTACAAATACCTGGTTCCTGACAACCCTAGTCAGACTTAATTCCTCAAATAACTTTGAAAGAAATACATAACCAAGATTCTGATACAAAAATAAATGTACTATGTAAACACAAATACATGCTAATCTGGAATCATAGATTAGAATGTGACTTTTTTATTTGGTCGTAAGCACACATTTATGTGACAAATAGCGTTTATCAGCAATCGGTGAAATCGGCCGTTACTATTATAATTTCTCTTATTATTGAAAAGGAGAAGCCTCTTATTAAATAAAGGTAATTCTTTAAAAAATGACTTAAACACCCGTTTGACAAAATATTTTGATGATTGATGCATTTAGTTTTTGGGTGCGAAAAACACATTATTAGTACACACACACATACATACACACTCACGCCTTTTATCCCTAAGGGGTAGGCAGAGACGCAATTAGTGCACCCACTTTTCACCGTGCATATTCAGTCCCATGATGTGATAGGAGGCGAGCCTATCGCCATATCGTGCACAAATTTTAGACTCCAGGCTGCTATTGAGTAAAAAAACTCAACATCACTTTGCCCGACGCATATTACCTAGACCCGACCCGAGTATTATTAGTTATTGTACCATATTATTAAAACATTAGATACTCACCCAAATCTTCTGCATCTTCGCTCCATTCACCCTCCTGAGCCCAGCACGCGACCAGCATCACCAACAACTGAATCCACTTTACCGAACACATCATAACTTATTTACATCATGTCAACACTGATCACAACTTTCACTTTTCACTTAGTTTTAGAATTGGATTAGTCCTTTTAGATTGTTTCATTGCTTCGCTTTGTGTCCTTTGATATCTTTATGCTTAGTAGTGTGTAATTCTGTAATACAATTGTGTAATTCATAAATATTTGTTTCTATTTTTTAGTTCAATTACACTATCAATTTATAACATCTGGCTTTTTAGTGCATATTTGTTCGAAGTGGTCTCTAAATTTAAGTTTCTATGAGCGAAGAAACACTTCAGACAAATTTACTTTTGCTTGTAATATTTATATCATTCTTTTTTCATATTATCTACATGTAAACTATTTGTTGCTTTTTTGCAGTTTACTTTATAACCTCAGATCGCGTAATCAAGTTCATGAAATTTAATATGAAACAGTTGTGCAAGTTGTATTTTTAAAGCAAGAGTCATTAGTAATGTTGCTATGGCAAATTGACAGACCGGAATAAATGCTTCGGTACTCGGTATTCAAAAAACACTGTAGGTTAAATGTTTCTGTAGAAACCGTTTTAATACAAAGGCGTTATAAAATATAGGCATATATAAAAATGAATGGACAATTTCTGAATCTGCATAATAAAATTGATAATATCGAATATAGTGAAAAAACTGATGACTTTAGAAACATAAAATTCTACACCCGAATGACAAGGGAGGTAAATAAAAACGATTGTGGGTAATTCATACCCTCATGGGATTAAACCCCATCGGGTACAAAGGTGGACGATAGCCTAGTTGGGAATGGAAAGGTCTGCCGAGACAATGTCCGGAGGTTCAAAACCCAAGGCACACACCTCTGACTTTTCGAAGTTACGTGTGTATTGTTAATCAATTATCGTTCGCTTTAACGGTGAAAGAAAACTTCGTGAGGAAACCTACATACCTGAGAATTCTCCATAAGAATTTCGAGGGTATGTGAAGTCTGCCAACCCGCACTTGGCCAGCGTGGTGGACTAAGGCCTAACCCCTCTCAGTAGTAGAGGAAGCCCGTGCTCAGCAGTGGGCAGTATATAATACAGGGCTGATTGCATTGCATTGCATTGCATTGGGCACAAAGGTAACCAAGAAGATTCTTCAAAAACTGTACAAACAAACGACTAGGGAACTAATACCAATAATTGAAACAATAGATGCTTGTGACGTAACACTATATTCAGCATGCCAGGATAACAGATAATAGACCGCTTAGGTCAAAGCTTATGACAAAGTACATTTAATACTCATCAGTGGGGACAAACAAGTTATGCAATTCACTCGTGTACCAGATTTGGCTGCTAATTAACTATCTGTCTAATTATACTGACGTTAAACAATGCAGCAGCTAAATCGCTTTACTGGTGATTAGACGCATGGACGGTTTTTGCTTGACGTTGTTTTAATCTTTCATTAGGGCCTTTGATAAATTAATGGTTTTTAGGGCTATTAACGGTCGGTTGAGAGTCAAAGGTTATACACATTCAGAAAGATAGGCGAATTGTGGATGGACTAGTGTAAAATGAGGAATAGAGAAACATGCAGTTTTATGGTTGTGACTTATGGGTTCATTATAGATTGAGCGAGGCAATTAAAATGTATCGCTGTACGGATGGCGACGATAGCCTATTTGGGAATGAACGGTCTACCGAGACATTGTACGGATGTTCAAACCTAAGGCACACACCTCTGACTTTTCGAAGTTATGTGTGTATTGTTTATCAATTATCGTTCGCTTTAACGGTGAAAGAAAACATCGTGAGAAAACCTACATACCTGAGAATTCTCTATAAGAATTTCGAGGGTATGTGAAGTCTGCCAACCCGCATTAGGCCAGCATGGTGGACTAAGGCCTGAACCCTCTCAGTGGTAGAGGAGGCCCGTGCTCAGCAGCGAGCAATATATAACACAGGGCTGACTGCATTGCATTGCTGTACGGATATGGATATAAATGAACTCAAACAATACATAAGTTTCCATGAATGATTATAACAATTTTATGTTAAACATCTTCAACATCTTAATGTAAACGTTAGAGCGTCAATAATCCGAATTAAAGTAAATAAAAACTTTGAACAGCGAGTGCTACATTTCTGTACGAAATAAAACTGGAATGTACAAAACAAAGTCGACGAATTCCACGGATGGCCGGCGGGCGCGCGTCTCTTCAATTGGCTTGTCGCGCGAGCGGTAATGATGCGTTGGACATGCCGACAGATATTTAAAAACATTCCTTGTTTTTCCTTTTTTTATGAACTGGCTTTAGTTCGTGTCTCCGCCCGCGTTATCTTCTATTCCCGGGACAAAAAGCAGCCTACAGCACTCAGAGGTAACGTACATTGGTCAAAGAATTTTCAAAATCGGTTAAGTCTTTTTTTTAATTTATTCATTATAAAAAATAAAAAAAAAAAAACAATTATTTTCTTGTTAAATATTAGTTAAAATTAGGTGGGCGCAGATGCTATCAACTTGCTGCACGAGTAACGGCAGCTGTCTATATTTTGTTTCAGTACAATTCCTATGAAATTGAGTTGAATCAAATAATTTCTGAACTAATCAGCTGTTGTATTGACAGGTCGTTTATTTTATTTATAAATCAAAAATTTTTGTACAGATCGTTGTCGCCATTTTTTAACGTGATTCTCATGCAACAAGGGAGCAACTCCGGCTGCGCGCCGCCTTATAGTTGATTTACCCATGAGGTAGATTTTTGCGTGATTTTTATGAGCCCTGCTTTTGAAGTTTATATTTAAATTAATTAAACTTATATGGTAAGGCGAATAAATTTCTAATTTAATTCACATATACTGGTTGTCCCTACAATTGAAAAAAAAGACGTGTGGCACTCGGAGACTGCCGCGGTAAAGCTATTGCATAGCATTTTTATCAACATATGTAACTATAATTATTACTTTTTTCTATTGTCCAAATTTCACTCGTGCTTTAACGCTGAAACTCTAAGGAGGCAATTCTAATATTTATAACCTCTTTGAACAGATATAAAACAAAAACTTTTTAAAAATTCAAACTTAGAATCACGTCATCCCGCCACAGGGACATTCTCATTAACTATGCGCGTTTGACATTTCGATACGTTTCACTGACTGGAACAATTTTTAAATACTCGGTAATTTCGACCTTTTATCGTTTAAGATTCAGCTCATATTCTCTTACATATTGTATTCTTACAAGGCTGCGACATTAAATTTACTTATGGAATTTTACACTCTACATGGTTGTGATGGAGTTGAAAATAGTGAGGGGTGGCAGGTTATTTTCGTTACGGAATTTCTGGATTCGGTCTCCACGCTCAAGGCCCGCGATAGAAGCTATGCGATAGCTTAAAAAAACTTAAATTTTCATATTCGTAATAGCACGACAATGGAGTAACGAAAGTATATTAAAGTTACATAAAAAAAGGTTTCTCAATTAATTAGAGTGTATTGGTGAACCTCAAAGGGAATTTTACCTTCAACATGTTCATATTATATCCAACATTTTCTATGTTCAAAGGTAGCTTTCAGGCCCCTGTCAGAAATATAAAACTGACGCTTGGTTATGTACATACGGGTAAATAATGTCTTTTAATCTGTACACAAGCGTCGGACCCTTATCCGGGGAATAAAAACTTTTCAAAAAGGTTACGGGCTGTAACGCAAAATTTATTTTTCGATTATGTTGTATACCCGGTCAAACGGACAGAGGAATGAGAACGTTCGAATGATGCCGCATTTGAATTGTTGTAATAATAAAAATTGAAATGAAAGCTGAGTTATTGTAAATAGTATAAAACAAAGTCGCCTCCCGCTGTCTGCCCTATGTATGGTTAGATCTTTAAAACTACGCAACGGATTTTAATGCGGTTTTTTAATAGATAGAGTGATTCAAGAGGAAGGTTTCTATATACATTTATCCCTAAAGAACATATTAACGTGGGCGGAGCCGCGGACAAAAGCTATGTTGTATAAACCTTCTTTGTATGTGTGGCACTTTCGGAATTATAGAGATCTAAGTGAAAAAAAAAATCAGAAGAAACATAATATCCTGATTTCAATATTGATATATTGTTATAAATTGTCGTGAAAAGTCTTTGGTGAATTACATTGTACCTGTTTTGAAGAATATCAATGAGAATGATATTTAAAGCTCTAATCCATTTTATGGCACAAACTCGGTAAATTTCAATTTGCCCTCTATAATTCTAAAGAAGCGGTTTGTTACTGACTGACTGAATATTTATTGTTCAATAATATGCTTGACATCTATAATTTTAAAAAGTGTCGTATGATGACACATTTTTTTTCGTAGAATAAACAATGCAACCACGGAAGCATTTATGAAATTTAAATACCTACGTAAAAATAGTTTCTCTATTTATTTGTACACTCGGCGCGAGAGTTAAAATGTTTACCTAAGCAAAAACTAAACACAAAACCGGGTCAGGCATTAAAATCTATTCGCATTTTTCATATGCTCGTGAGGGTTTAATTCTACTAATATTATAAATGTGAAAGTTTGTGAAGATGCGTGAATGTTTGTTGGAGGTGAATGTTCACCAAGTGCTGAATAATTGATATATGGACTATTTTTTGACAGAAAAATATATAGAATGTAAGACTTTTTGGGAGACCTGTAGTATAGGGAGGGTATTCACTGTTAGATTCACATCCCAAATTATTTGACCTTATTTGTTTACGGGAACATAGCACCTATGTATTTTTGCCTTCCTAAGCCGAATTAGTCCACGTCGGCGAATCAACCTCCTCCTACAAGGTGGACAGTCGACCTTGTAAAGGTCGCAAGAACCAGCTGCATGCAGGCCGCTTCTGACAGGTTGGTCTGGAAGTCTTTGGGGAAGGTTCTAGGTCTATGTTCAGCAGTGGATCTCTAAAGGCTGAAGAAGAAGCCAAATTTGAAGTATGAAGGGCAAACAGAACTTAAGGTCATATTCGTAAGAATTGACCGATAAGCTAGGTCAAACAAGTAGCTAATACAAGGGAGCCATCACATAAATGTTAGCTTAAAAACATGGTCACCGTTATAGTTTTTTTCTTAAGTAGAACATTTTCTTGGACTGCGTTTAGAGACTATGCAGTCGGGAACTATGCAGTTCGAACCCAAGGCACACACCTCTGACTTTTCGGAGTTATGTGTGTATTGTTTATCAATTATCGTTTGCTTCAACGGTGAAGGAAAACATCGTGAGGAAATCTTTATGCCTGAGAATTCTCCATAAGTAGGGGCGGTTGTGGACGACAACTTAGAAGTGAGTCGGAGGAAGCCCGCAGCCGTCCCTAATGCGCCGAAGATGGCCACCGCGGAGTTTTATTTGGTATGCCGTTCGGTGTACATAGGTTAGGGACTTGGCCCAGCGGTCGCCCGACGTTTTACATCTCTCCGGGCGGCTCAACGTCTTACGACCGTAAGGCACGGTGAACCCAACATAACCGCTCAGTCGTTCCCCTTGAACACTGGGCGGTAGTAATAAGTCACTTTCTCCGCGTCAACAAAAAAAAAATAAGAATTTAGAGGGTATGTGAAGTCTGCCAATCCGCACTAGGCCAGCGTGGTAGACTAAGGCCTAAAACCCTCTCAGTAGTAGAGGAGGCCCGTGCTCAGCAGTGGGCAGTATATAATACAGGGCTGGTATTATTATTATTATACCTGTCGGGACAGGAAGGAAGTATAAAAAGGAATTATCATTTTTATTAATCACATTGAGGGTGTCTGAATATATTACGTCGGGTAAGACTAAATAAAAATCGTGTTGAATTCTCGGAGCGATAGTTGGGTGTATAAAGGGGTGCCGAATCATTTGAAGAAACAGTCTTAGTCTGTCGTCATTAAGTTCGGTTGTGTTGCAAGTAGTTCGGTGCAGTTCAATACTATGTGGTAACTATGGTGGTGTTCATATCGGCCAGTGCTTAGTAAAGCGGTTACTATGTTATTTCGAGTTGTTACTAGGTGAGTTGATTATAATCACTTAACCAAACGGTTAAGTAATTGTCTCGATATGCAGTGTGTTATAATAACCAAAGTTAATAACTATTCCTGACGTGGTATTGTACTCTGTGAACATTCGATTACGTAATAATTGACGAACGAACAATAAATAGCGAGTTGAAGATAATTCATTTGTGACTTTTACTATGTGTGCCCACGTATACCTATATCGGCCGCCACTCTGTCTCCGACATCAGAAGGTGGGATGAGCCTATTCCCGCAGATATGTGAAATGCAATTAATGGTACTATGGAGAAGCTATTTAAGTACCCGCAATTTACATGAAGAAAAAAATTGCATTGAGTAATGTCGGAATAAGAACAAGACTACAACGTGAATAGTGACAACGTGTGAAATATAACTATCGCATGGTCATTTGTGATTTTATGTCCATACGACTTCGAATGAAAGAGAATCGCGTGTGTACCGCGATTGAACTGTTGGTGTTCAAACGTTCCTGTTGGTGCTCAAGCGTTCCGGTAGATGTGCTGCCGTATGGTGCGTCGTAGTTGGTGTCCCAGACATGACTGTACGGTTGTCTAGTACCGGTTGATGCTAACTATTGCATCGCGTATCATGTGTGGCTATATATGACGACAGATATGCTTACTGCAGCACTACAGGAAGTTTGGAACTGGAGATCCTTGCAGGGAGTACTTAAAGTATTCAGCGTTAGAAGACGCCGTAAGCTGTGACTACTGAAGAGCCTCTGCGGGATCCTTTGGTGGATCTGACATTAACTGCGGTGATAGAGGATTTGGATATCAGGAGTTTGAAGATTCTTGCACTTTGGTGAGAAGTTTTCATTTTGTTGTGTTGAGTTTTTTTTTTTATTTGTCCCTGCGATTGATTGTGGAAAAGCCTGAAAGTGAAGTAGTGATTGAAACGTTCAACGCTAGAACAAAGTAGATGAGCCTGCTCTCGCAATAAATCTGTGTGGTGAATGTTCCAGTAAAATATCTCGAAAAGGATCTTTGTGGTTAAAATCTTGCACAAGATCTATGTGGTTAAGGACGGCTGTGTGATCAAGTCCATGTGGTTAAGGACGGCTATGTGATCAAGTCCATGTGGTTAAGGACGGCTGTGTGATCAAGTCCATGTGGTTAAGGACGGCTGTGTGATCAAGTCCATGTAGTTAAGGACGGCTGTGTGATCAAGTCCATGTGGTTAAGGACGGCTGTGTGATTAAGTCCATGTGGTTAAGGACGGCTGTGTGATCAAGTCCATGTGGTTAAGGACGGCTGTGTGATCAAGTCCATGTGGTTAAGGACTGCTGTGTGATCAAGTCCATGTGGTTAAGGACTGCTGTGCGATCAAGTCCATGTGGTTAAGGACTGCTGTGTGATCAAGTCCATGTGGTTAAGGACTGCTGTGTGATCAAGTCCATGTGGTTAAGGACTGCTGTGTGATCTAGTACATGTGGTAAAGGATGGCTGTGTGATCAAGTCCATGTGATAAAGGATGGCTGTGTGATTAAGTCCATGTGGTTAAGAATGGCTGTGTGATCAAGTCCATGTGGTTAAGAATGACTGTGTGATCAAGTCCATGACGTGACTTCGACCAGTCTTATATTGTGAAAATAGTAAATAAATTACAATCTGCTCACTATATGTGTCTTGTGTATTGTGTTGTAACTATAGCGTGATCATCCTCCACTGGGTCTGAATCACTGTAGCAAATTTGGTCCTGATGGTAAACAAGCATAACTGAAATAGTGATTGTAGTAGTTAGGAAGAGTCTTAATGTAAGGTCAGAATAGGCCGAGCGATGTGATGCTGCTGCGTATATTTTCTGTTTGCAGGCATTGGAAATTACTGCTGGTGGTGCCACGTGTGACGTGTCTACTCCGGTTCGAAGACAGTGTGCAGTGCAGTGCAGCTACTGAGCCGCTTCCGAGGGAAGATTGCTGCTGATCGTCAGTGGCACTGATCTCCGTTTAGATAAGAATTGTTTGCATTGTATACAGTTTTAGTAACTATTGGACGGCTGTATCCTTGATAGTTTGTTATCGTCACTTCTTCTCTCTTGTTAGAAGGTACTAGGAGGTGATAGCGGAAGGGCGTTTTGGGGGTGCTGTCTATTTTGTAAAACATACGTAAGAGAACGATCACATGTCAGGAGTATCATGTCACTATACGTGATTTAACTGAATTTTAAAATTAGATTTGTTTCTTAAATCCCTTGCACTTAGGGAGACACATTGCGAGCTTTTCCTTAACGTTTGAACAATGGAAGCAACTGACTACAGTAACTTGTGTAAATGGTTACAGCGATAACTTTCTTTGCCTATCGATTATGGTCACTGGTATGACTGCAGAAATAATTCTAAATTCATGACAGCATTAATTCCTAAGTTTTAAAATTTTGGTTGGGTTCTTACACTTTAATTGGAATTTTAAATTGTCATTTAATTATTCGGTGTTAAATTTTCATGAAGCGTGCGTTAGCGAAAAATGCTTGAAGGTTAAGTTTTGAGATAATCAATGAAATTGTAGCAGAGACAAGTGGAAATGACAGTAATTAAGTTTGCATGATGATCTGGAGTGGACTTTAGTAGTCCACTGGGAGTCGGTATTTACTGTGTAAGCAATCCGTGGTTGTGCGTTGCTCGGGTGGTTCTGGCGGTGGTTTGGTTTCAAAGGAAGCCATAGAGTGCGGAAGAGATGAGAGTAACTAGAGGTTACTGGCAGAGGTCACATGCAGGGCTTAATTGGTTAGATTATGTGGTTTGCATTTGGCAATCGAGACGGACCTTCATCCATTTTTGGTACTATGTTGTTTTGAA
The DNA here is from genome assembly GCA_949316025.1 of Lapara coniferarum. Lineage (NCBI taxonomy): Eukaryota > Metazoa > Arthropoda > Insecta > Lepidoptera > Sphingidae > Lapara > Lapara coniferarum. The sequence continues at coordinate 28,771,507 of OX438925.1, read as the reverse complement.
GAGTGTTGTTAAGTTTACGTGATGATCGTACTTTGTGTCATTCAGAGTAACACACGAGGACGTGTGTCTTGCCAGAATGGCCGTGTCGGGATAGGAAGGAAGTAAAAAAAAGGAATTATCATTTTTATTAATCACATTGAGGGTGTCTGAATATATTACGTCGGGTAAGACTAAATAAAAATCGTGTTGAATTCTCGGAGCGACAGTTGGGTGTATAAAGGGGTGCCGAATCATTTGAAGAAACAGTCTTAGTCTGTCGTCATTAAGTTCGGTTGTGTTGCAAGTAGTTCGGTGCAGTTCAATACTATGTGGTAACTATGGTGGTGTTCATATCGGTCAGTGCTTAGTAAAGCGGTTACTATGTTATTTTGAGTTGTTACTAGGTGAGTTGATTATAATCACTTAACCAAACGGTTAAGTAATTGTCTCGATATGCAGTGTGTTATAATAACCAAAGTTAATAACTATTCCTGACGTGGTATTGTACTCTGTGAACATTCGATTACGTAATAATTGACGAACGAACAATAAATAGCGAGTTGAAGATAATTCATTTGTGACTTTTACTATGTGTGCCCACGTATACCTATATCGGCCGCCACTCTGTCTCCGACATACCTATAAGTGACAAAACCAGCTCATGTTACACATACGTACGTTTCCAGAAAATATAATAAAATTTAATAATATTGGTTAACTTCACACGAAAATGTTACGAATATCTGCAGAAACAAATTCGATAGGTGTAAGCAAATCTAAAATACGTATCAGATTTATCAATAAACGTGAGCATGGGAAATGTTTTGTTGCAAAAACGTAAATCTTGTAAGTGACTGTATCGTAAGACAATTTAGTTTATCTCATTTTTTATTGAATATAAAATGCCTGACTGCGTACCTTTCTTTTATCCGATCGGGTTATTTATTGCACAAGTTTGTTTTCGACCGCCTCACGTACTTTATAGGGCGAACCTTTCCTATCCCGAATTGCCAATTGCTATTTGATATATACTTTATGCTGTAACTTTCCGATTTCATATTTCTTAGATTTTTTCTTGTATTTTTATATGCTTGCAAAATTATTACACATATTCTAGTGGAGGTCGTATCGAGTTTCGAGTGTCGCATATTATTTGTTTCTTGTATTGATCGCAGGTTTTGCGGAATAAAGGAGTTAATGTGCAATTTGGGGACAAAAAGTACCTTATCTGTAAATTTAGCATTTGATTTATTTATGTGAAAAGTTTTATACAAATTAGTACGAATGTGTACTTACACTGTTTATGAGTGATGAACTAACAAACATCTTAACAAACTTTCACATACGTAGTATATAGTAGTAGTAATGATGTTGTTCGGCCCACCTCACAGAACACTGATAGGCAGGCGGCACTCGCAAAAACTGCGCTCGTCGCTCCGTATTTTCGTTTTGTGGGTTCGTTTTTCATTTATTGTTGCTTACTCGGCTATAGTTCAAGCCAAGGGTCAGTGTGCTCAGCATTATTGTGACTTATTTTTGTAAAAATATGAACCTTATTTACTTGGCAGAGGTTATTTTCCGTAGCAGTTTTTAAGGATATTTAGATACCAAGAAGTTAGGCATGTACGTGAATAAATTTTTAACCGACTTCCAATGAGGTTACTTAATTCGTCGTAAATTTTTTATGTTTGTTCAGTCACGATTTTTTACACAGTAGTTCTTAACTATGCTTGATTAGTGGTTTTTGGGTACAAAAAACAATACAACTTTGCTCGAGCGAACTCGAACCCGGTAATCGAACCCGAGACCTCAACACTGCAGTCTTACACATTCTACGCCACCGAAGCAGTGTATAATAACTTTTTATCATTTCATTAAAAATAATTATCCGATAGGTATTACATTTCACTATTTAAAATGCTGTATAAGAATTACAATTACCTACATTCTACATATTTTTAGTAACTACAATGCAATCAGTTCTGTAAATTTATACTGCCCACTACTGAGCACGGGTCTCTTCTACTACTGAGAGGGGTTAGGCCTTAGTCCACCACGCTGGACTAGTGCAGGTTGGCGGATGTTATTATAACCAAAACACAGTGTTTACGTGGTTTTTAATAATTTTAAACAAGCTAGCTGTTCATACGATTATAAGAGATACATCTAATTATATACCTACAGTAATTACACTGGCTGAACATTAGAAATCCTACACTGTAATATACTTATCATTCTGGGAGAGTAATCACGTGAAGAGACTTATCATACTGGGTACAACATCCTTCAAACTGAAACACAAGAGTGAGTTTGGAAGCTGAAATATCTACCCAGACGTATCTACTTTTGAATGCAAAAAGTACCTAAGTCTCATAAAAAAGCCACAATATAATGTCTTGTCCATTTATAGAATTTGCTTGAACCACAAATTGAAATCGATACCTCTAGAAAACGTTCCACCGTGAGATGACTTAGTTTTGTTTTTCTAGTAATCAGAGCAGTTTGTTCGGAAGAGTTCCCTAAATGATAACAGGCACTTCCAATGAAAGCTTTGATAGAATAAAATGTGGTATTCATCCATTTCTTCGATATCGTCAATATAAATATTCAGAGAAAATCTGGTTTGAACCAATATTTCTCGTTACAGAAAATGTTTAATATTATGATGATTTCGGAATACATGGTAATAGAGATGTTTTTCAACTTCGTATCTGGAATATTATAAAAGGTTATCGTGTAAGCGGATATAACATAAATGTCGCTACTGGCTACATTGTTTGATATTGTGTCGAGAATTCTTTGTACAAATAACATTAACGTTCCGCCATAAAAGATAACAAGCATGTTATAGAGGTCAAAAAATCGAAAAATAACACTTTACTTGTTCTTTAAGCCTTATCCTGTGACAATGACGGGTTAAGGTCCGGTACGACCTTAAAACTACGGGACCCGGTCGGAATGGACGCCAATGCTTCGGGAAGGCCCTCTCCGACCAAACGACTATGCTGAATCTTTTATTAGTTTCGTGAATGGACGGTCAGTTGACATAACCGTCGTCGACATCTGTTGTGATATTACGCCATCTTACCTAAGCGTAGTTCCATCGATCTCGGCCCGAGGCGGATCGACAATTTTTGTGCACGTGGAATATATGAGAGGAATTGAATTCCGTCTACATACGTAGGTGCGGTACGGAAAACTGCCGAACTCGGAATAGGGCTTGCCGCCATCATTTTGTTTTTTTTTTATGTCCTATTGTCTGTTTTGGCGAGTGTGCAATTTAGTAGGTTGTTTAGGTATTCTTGTAGATTAGATGGTGTAGAAGGATAATCTATACTAAGCTATACTAATATTATAAAGCTGAAGAGTTTGTTTGTTTGTTTGAACGCGCTAATCTCAGGAATTACTGAACCGATTTTGAAAATTCTTTCACTAATAGGAAGCTACATAACTCCTGAGTGCTATAAGCTACTTTTTATCCCAGGAATTTTTTTCCCGGAAAAACTTTTTCAAGCGGGCGGAGCCGCGAGCACTACTAGTTCTTGATATTCAAGTATTTTTATTCTTTGATGTTGGTACACTGTGACCAAAGAACTCATTTCCGAAGTAGGTGGCTTAACCATTGCTTGATGGAAACATATTATTAATTTAACTATGTAGAAATAAAATAATTTGCATACAGTTGCTTATGACTGTCTCAACAGGGTATTTTTATTGCGTGCGCGGCAAAACTACCGTACTAAAGTCTCGGATTCAAATCTCGAGTCGGGCAAAGTGATATTGTTTTTTTTTGTCTGCTGAGTATTTGGCCGGAGTCTGGGATTTGTGACCGATATGGCGATAGACTGGCCTCTTATAATATCACGGGACGTAATATGCACGGGGAAAGTGGATGCATTGGTTGCACCTCGGCCTACCCCTTCAGGGATAAAGGGCGTGAATATGAATCTGAGAGAGAGAGATACCTAGGTACGCATGCCATTATCTATCTTGCAAAAGAGTAAAGCAGAAATTCTGTTTAACAAAACCATTATATACTAATCATAATATAATCTGTTTGAAAAAACATCACATTTGTTATTTAGAAGCATGGAATCGACTATACCTAATTTAACAAACAAAAACATCAATTGGCTGAAACGAAATAAAACCGCAACAATTCATACGTTTGAAAACATATCTCGTGGGACCACGTGATTTATAAATGCAAACATATTCATGTTTGTTAATCTGTACGTTTCATAAATTGCAAAAGGACAGCCAGATATCATGAGCGAGTTTAATAAGTGTCCCCAAAGGTCCCTTCCTACCTTTCAGTTGTATCTCAGAGTTTTGCACCCTAAGGAGTAATTAGAATAAAAGAGTGTTAAACTTCTCTTAACTGATGGACGCTTTGGCCTAACTAGGCCTCTGGAGTCGGGTTCAGGGTAATTGTTTAAAAATTATTCGGTAAATTTGCGTAGAATATTCATAGATTGTATATATTCCTATCTCTTAGACTATGTGCGTATTGTATTTAATTATATACATTCAATTCGCAATTCGTTCAAACTATACTAATATTATAAAGAGGAAAAGTTTGTGAGTTCGTTTACAAGTTTGTAGGCTACTCTCTGGAACTGTTGGACCGATTTTGAAAATTCTTTCACTAAAGCTACTTTACTCCTGAGTACTTTAGGCTATTTTATATATCAGGAAAATATTTATACCGGAAACACTTTTTTTGGATTATAAATTTAAAACTCTAAACTACATTTGTAAATTGTAATATAATATTTATAACGCTAAAAATTTTATTGTTTCTTTCATAATATGTAGAAGGACATAGGATATCCATATTTTTCGCACATTTTTTTTGTTTGAGTGTTCTATGCCAAATTTATTTGGGCTGTGGATAAATACTTTAAAATCAACAGAAATATTCCATTGTATTGAAAGTGTTTTAATTTTGATATAGCTACTAAAAATCTGTCAAAGATCGACCGATAAGAGTAGTCTGACAATCATAAAATCAACTCTAACTAACAATAGCATAAGAGTAACATTCGCATAAACATTAAATACTTTTAATTTATGGTACATTTACAAACTGTACTTCATGGAGTTTCGTATCTGTCACGGTGTCATTAAACCCTCGACCACGAGGATTATTTTTATTTCTTCGCCAAGATTTATTTTCCTTAGATTAGCATTCCTCTTATTTATGCTAATGTAATTTTAATGGCGTCGCCTTTTTCGGCTAATTTCATTTTACCAAAAACTCAGCGGATTTGTTTAAAAACCCCGGCTTAATAAGGCACGCTAGGTGACGATTTTGCTTTAATAAAATTTAAATTATCACCCTAATTAAGGGATAGATCGTTATCACAGGATTGGGGTGATATAAATTGTTTAGAGAAAATAAGCGTTAGAAATTTACTTATAATTTCTGTTAAATTCTTAAGATTTTTCAGCAGTGCTGCACGTTTTCCTAAAATTGTTTATAATATATAACTTACACATTTATATTGTTGTTTAATTTGTGACTATACCAGTACGAAAATATTCTTGCTAGTTATTATCTAAAGCCAGTGTTTGTGGGGAAGGCTGTTCGATGGATGCTGTGTCTGATATCTAATATATATGGCTAAAATTACCCAACTCTTATTTCACCGAGCTCAATCCATAACAATTTTTTTTATTACATCGAATGACGAGACGAGCATACCGTTCGCCTGATGGTAAGCGCTACGACCACCCATAAACAGTAGAAATACCATCCATCACCTTGAGTTATAAAGTACTGTGTGGCATTCCTCTGCGTTCGTCATCCTGAGACATAAGATGTTAATTCTCATTATCTCAAGGTGGGATAGCGTCTCCTATCACAATATAACTTAATAGCTAGCTCTCTCTATAAGTGCAAGCTCCTCGCTATATCTACACTTCATATTATAAAGTTGAAGAGGTTTTTTGTTTGTTTGGTTTAACGCGTTAGTCTCAAGAACTACTCAACCGATTTTGAAAATTCTATGACTAAAAGAAAGCTACATTACTCTTGAGTGATATAGGCTACTTTTTATCCCGGAAACTTTCTTTCCTTTACGTGGGCGGAGCCGCGAGCAATAACAGTCGGGTACCTATAATAATCCAGACGTGTTCATTTCAGATATTTATTTTTGAATCAAATAATCCAGATTGTTATTATCCATGATACGACGATTACTCGTATTACTTAGATTACTCGTATTACAAGCTTAGACTAAAATGTTCTTACAATAAAAACTTGGGAAAAAACATGTCACGTATGAGTTGCAAAAGTTAAATGATCAAAGTTGAACACAATAAGAAATAAAGTCAGTCGGATTGTAAACACGAGACCGGCGAGTCAACACGGTGCAAGTCACGGCATGTATCGGGAAATTCGGATTGAAAGAAATTCTGTGTAGTCTATAGACTCGAACAAACAGTCAATCGTAATTGACGTCCTCTATCACGAGTCAATGCCGCGGGGAACGAAATCTAAATTTTATTTCACTCCTTTTAGTATTTGTTTCTATGGTATGAGATTTTTTAGTGCCAAGCAGCAGTGTGCATGCACTGTTGTGTTTCGGTTTGAAGGACATTGTAGCCAGTGTAACTACAGGACATAATGAGACTTAACATCTTATGTCTCAGGATGACGAGCGCAGTGGAATGCCACACAGTATATTGTAACTTAAGGTGCTGAAAGTGTTGCTACTGTTTATGGCTGGTCGTATCGCTGACCATTAGGCGAACGCCTTGCTCGTCTCGTCACTCAATGTTATAAAAAAAGGTAGACAACAATATCTAAATTACATTGTGATATCTCCGTATTTGGTCAAATTCATGATAAAATTTCCTGTACTTATAGTATATTATACTCAATCCCGTGATTCAAACTGTACCTACTTCCTTCAAATAAAAGGGGTAAATAGAATCATAATACAATTTGGTACTGCCGGGAAAGGACTGTGGCCAGTCAAATTATTTGAACAACTAGATTTCGCCCGCGGCTCCGCCCGCGTTGAAAAGTTTTTCCGGCATAAAAGTCCCGCTTTATATTTCCCCGGGATAAAAGTTAGCCTATGTGTTAATCCAGGACATGAGCTACCTGTGTGCTAAATTTCATCGAAATCCGTTCAGTAGTTCTTGCGTGAAAGAGTAACAAACATCCATACATCCAGACATCCATACATAAATACAAAGTTTCGCCTTTATAATATTAGTAGAATATGCTTCAAAGTATTACACCGACCTCCACTGGAGTCATAGTGCAATCAGAAGAAAAGTAGATTAATAACATATTTCAACAGAGTTGTTAAAAATGGGACATAATATGTCGTGGACAACGCTGTAAGTTGCTCATTTGTATTTCTGTATGAAATATTAATTTGTAATGCGCAATGTGTAACTGTTTGTTGGTTCCTTAAATAAATATAATAAAATAACACGCAGAGATTTAGACCCAAAAAACAACAACTACAGTCAAGTGAAGTTGTAATCACTACACATCACGAGTCCGTATTTCACAGTCTCAGTTAAGCACAATGTTCTTTTGTTAGCAATGCATTCAAATATTCCACTAGTGTTCGCTGATTCGTTAACTGTGTTGACTTTTGACCAATTTCGAAATGGATTCGCATTATAGAACATTGGGATAATTCAGAAACGTGTGTTCCGAATTATTGAAGATTCAACTGCTGTGATTTTAGTATAGAAAGTGTTTGTAGATCAAGATGATAGGTTACTTTGTACTCGAGTGTTTTTGATTCACGCATCTGAGTCAATTTCTTTTGCAATTGTAGTCAAATGAAAATATAAATTTGTTAAGATCATGTTAAAAAATAATATACAAAGAAAATGAGCCGAAAATACTCAAAAAAATATTTAAAATAAATGAAATAAGTATAAATGTAAAATATTAAAAAATATAAAAATTATGAAAAAACGCATAAATGTTTTGATACAATATTAAATAAAATGTTTAACCCTAAACAACCCACAAGTGTCTGTCGGACACATTTTTGCGTTCGGTTATTCATAAAACCTAAAGCATTTATTTTTACGAAAAACCGCTTTATCTAATCTACCTCCGAAGTTTACCGAATCTAATTGTGCAATAAAAATATTTGTAACATAAATAGTTTAATATTTATTACAAGTAAAGCAAAACTGTAACGCATCAACCCACAAGTGTCCAACAGACACAAATATATTTTGTTTGATTTAAGTATCAAGGTAGATTGTTTATTTACGTTTATTTAAAACAATATCGTATCAAGTAGGTAATAAATCAACTCACAGTGCATTCTTTGTGTTATAATAGCAGTCTTTGTACTTGTAATTTTGACTATTTGGTTACAGTCACAGTGCTTAGATATTTTTGTGATAAGCCAGTCATACTCGTTTTTGTTCTGAGAAATCAACACTGAGATAGGGAGAAATTCAATTTGCCCTTGATACAAAATCTCTCAAAAAGTCAAGAAATCTACTTGCACCCATTAGAAAGTTGTTAAAGTATGTGTGCCTAAACCTAAAGTAGTTTTATTTGCATGGGCAAATGTTACAGTCGATGAGCATATATCTTTTGAAAGTAGGGTATAACTCAAACAGTATCTGTCCAAAAATCCTGGACGATTTTCAGCTGATGTACGATTTAAAATTTAGGAGATCTGTGACTAAAAGAAACACATATACCCTTTTTTTCGATACGAATATCTTTGAAAAGAACGTCAAAATATTGCATACAATATGGTCAACTAGTCATTTGAATCGTACGTTCGAAGTAGCAGAAACGTTACTTATGGTAATTATTTTACATGCCTCGTAGTAGGAAGTCCTAGACACAAAATTGTCTCATAGTAGTTAAATACTATGAGAACAAAATAAGGTTTCTATATCAAAAAAATTTCAATGTGTCATCACATATAATACCTTCGGCTTTTCTAAAAAATTAATTGCGTTTGTATGTGTAAAAGATGAATCGTACTCATATAATCCAAGACATGATGGGATCATCTGATGCTACCACAGATCAAGGAGCTGCTCAATCTTCTGAGCAAAAAGCAACAAGCGTTTTCATAATATTTGTCGATCAAAAATATACAAATCTTTTTAACAGTATTCTCATATGAAATGTATGCTCTGAAGACTCGGTAAAAACATTATGTTGTGTAATATCTGTTTGAAAAGTAATAAAAAAGTTAAAATAAATAAATAATGATTTCTTATATTTACGCGAATGTAAGACATCGAAATAAAAGTAGTTTTCGGATTTTAACGCGGTTTTTCTATTTTATCTCTGTAGTGTGTCCGCCGGACACTACTGGTCAGGTACGTTACAAAAGCATACTGGGTAGTTAAGGGTTAAATCGATTCAAGTTCTGAATACCCAACTGAATAACCCTAATGCCTCTCACAATTTCTAATTCAGCTTGTCAATACCTGAATGCATTACACATTTGATACTTCTGTACAAAAGGATATCGACGGAACACTGCTCATTAACAATCGTTTCTAATATTTAATTTACCGGCTACTATAGGTAGCTATCTAAATACCATACCAGCCTTGTATTATATACTGCCCACTGCTGAGCATGGGCCTTCTCTTCACGACTTTTTTCAAAACATTTTTACTTATCTTCATAACATGCCTTAACCCTCTCAGTTGTAGAGGAGGCCCGGGCTCAGAAATGGGCAGTATATAATACAGGGCTGGGTATGGTATGATGTATATGGCGACGGATAAGTATATATCCGAGCCCTACTTTAGATTTATACAAACTGAATAAAATATACTGTGGATATATATGCATACCTACCATATTTATCTCTGCACCACCCTAAGATTGACTGTGAGAGAATGCTTTTGGCATTAAAACCGCTGATATACGCTTGTATATAAAGAATAATAAATAAATATACTGCCTCGGTGGCGTAGTTGTATGACTTCAATGCTGAGGTCTCGGGTTCGATCCCCGGGTCAGACAAAGTAAAATATCACTGTCACTTTGTTATCAAGTGTTTATCACTGAGTCAGCCTGGAGTTTGTGATTTGTGTCCGATATGGCGATAGGCTAGCCCCCTATCATATAATGGGACGGAATACGCATGGCGAAAAGTGGGTGCACTAGTTGCGCTTACCCCTGCGGGGATAAAAGCGTGAGTGTGTGTGTATTATAAAGAGGTAAAGTTCGTATGTTTGTGTATAGGAAGTAATCTCTGGGACTATTCAATCGATTTCGATTAAATTTAGCGTGGAGATAGTTTGAGATCCTGGGAAGGACATACTAGAAGGACTATTCTTCATTCCGGGAAAATACAAAGCGGGATTTTTATCCCGGGAAAAGTTCTTCACAAAGATTTTAATATTTTCTTCAAGAAAATATGAAGAAGGTGCAAGTGTTTGGTAACGCTCTCTAACCCATAACGGGTAATTTATCAGGTGCTTGGGTAAAATCCCTACATAAATTGGTGCACACCCTTATACCAGGTGTATCTATATAGCAGAACTGCCCAACCAGTCAACGCGCAAACTTTATAGTCTAAACCATAGTTATTATAAAAACATATTTTATATTCATATTGTGGTGCGGTCACACTACAAGCTTTCCAACCCAAAAATTTAGTTACCAAACGCTTTGATATCGACCGTTCCCAAAAGCCGTGGAGCGACAATTATTTTAGAATAAATTTTTAAAACTGCTTCAATTTAGATTGGTTTGGTAAATGTAATGAAAATTTTTTTCAGTATTATCTGCACAATATTTTTGAAATCGCATATATTGTTTGTTTGTGAAATATTCATAAAACTTAATTTTTTTATGATGACTCTATATTTAAGCGTTATTAAAAAACAACTAAATATCGGTTTTAAAAAAATTGTGATTGATAATTAGAGTTTCCGGGTAGGCAAAAAACATTGCTAATTTATTCGCCCCCAACCACCTTCAATTCCAAAAGAGTGACAAATGAGACTGCCTCGGTGGCGTAGTTGTATTACAGTACGACTGCAAAGCTGAGGTCTCGGGTTCGATCCCCGGGTCGGGCAAAGTGATATTGAGTTTTTCTATTCAGTATCAGTCCGGAGTCTGGAATTTGTGCCCGATATGGCGATAGGCTCGCCCCCTATCACATCATGGGACGGAATGTCGGCGAAAAGTGGGTGCACTGGTTGCGCCTCTGCCTACCCCTTCGGGGATAACAGGCGTGAGTGTATATGTATATGTATGTATATGTAACAAATGCGCCGGCCGTAGAAAAATGAATATGAAGTTGCTAAAATTACCTCATATACATACAAAACCACACATCGAACTGTCACTTCACGTCCGCATACTGAGACAGTAATAATAGTAACAACCCGTTTTATTACTGCCCATTGCTGAGAACGAGCTTCCTCTTCTATTGCAAGGGTTTAAGGTTTTAGTCCACCACCCTGACCTAGTCCAGTAGACTTCACATACCCGCGAAATTTCACTTCACTGTTAAGTGAACGATATTAGAATAGAGATACGAAAAATCATGTGTGTTTTGGGTTTTGAACCTTCGCACCCGTTAGACCAATACCTTGGAATCATCATATACGACTACCATACAGTACCTTGGTCGACATTGCCCATTCACGTCGTGACAAAAACGTCTACAGCGTGACTTTACCACTTTACTACAAAAACGTCTACAGAGTAGTTCTACCACTATAAAAATATTTTACTACAAATCTGGACGAGACAATTAAACAATTATCTCCACTAATTATAATCTTAATAATACGCATTCCATTTCCGATTAACACAAGTGGCTTTTACGCCTCAATTATCAACAGCGTAATGGTGAATGGTTCATTATTAAATGAGGTAATGCGGGCCATATCGCTTAATAACATATTTAATGTTAACCAATTGTTGAGATAGCGATGTTGCTCGACATCTTACCTACAATATGGCGCGGTTGCCATAGCGATAGATTGGGATTATGAATAGGGAAGGCAATATCTCCCGATTTTAGACAATGAACGATACTTCCAAGGTTGCGATAGAATTATTTGATAGCGAAAAGTAATAGAAATTAAATTACTTTCGAGTTTCATACATAGTAGGTATAACACCTTTTTTCTTTTTCAGGGGTAAGCGGGACTATCCCGCCCTCACACCCGCCACTGCAACTCCTGTCAGGATCGGCAGTCGCACGCATTTTATGTCACCTAGTGGTGAAGTTCGGCGAGTTTCTGGGATCACTAATTAGACCTAACCCACAACGAAGTTAATCAAACAGGAGAATAGTGAGGATTTAGAAATATATGTAACTTTACTCGGGGGTAGGCAGAGGTGTGAGACAGCCATATTTATTTGTGTAATGTAATGGTGTGGGTCTATTTTAGGTACATAATATTACGTCTATATGTAAGTTCAAAAGTTTATTTTTTTTATTGGCATTCCACCGACTTAGTACCCGTACGTCACATGGGTCCCTCATTGAGAATCAGCCCTGCAGTATTGGTTTCGCAGTACTACAGCATGGAGTTGAATGAGGGCTCCCATTGTTGGCACAATTATATGATATATTTTTTTAAATTTTATTAAGTATGCAAACTTGTTAGTTTCTAAACCAACAATAAAAAAAAACTTTTCTTTTCTATTGCCATTTACCGGTCACGGTACCAGATGTCGGGCTGAAACTGAGTAGGAAAACCCAATATCATTTTGCTCGACTCGGTAATCGAACCCGAGACCTAAAACCGTATGTACCTATTACTGCCATATAGTCCAGAGACAATTCTTTCTTTCTTAGCTCTGCAGTAGTACAAGCTTTGGAGATTCATCAACCAGACCAAACAAGGCCCACGTTGTGGGCTCATAAAAGACTGGTTACGGTACTGCCAACCATAGTTGTCTTAATTACAATATTGCTTATGCTTATGGGTATAGAATCACCTTCCGTTGTGTAACATCAAAGTTACTAGACTACAAGTAGAGAAAAATATCTCGTTAGCTAATATGTAAGTTACTTTTGTAGGGATTTAATATGATATTAGCAAACAATACAGGAATTCCGAGTATAAAGTTGAGATAAAATATTTTATTTTATGTTCTCATCGCAAATACATGATTGAAGGATTTAGAATTCGTGAAGCATTATATTACGCTAAAGCTAATAACCGCAAATTGTTACGATCTAAAATTTATGTCGAAAATATACATTTATATAATTGTACCTACATATTTTACCGCGAATTTAATTAAGTGAATGAAACACGAAGTTAACTTAACAAATGTGTGAGGAAAAGCTATGAAGTATTAGCCTATTAGCATGTTCAGCAGTGGACGTCATGTGGCTGATGATGATGATGATGATGATCGCGTCCCACTTAAGAAACATACAAGAAATTAATGCCTAATGAAGAAGAAAAGAAGAAAGAAAGAAAACATATTTATTAGCGACAGCTTATGGCGACATACAAATGACATGTAGAAAATGTATGTTACAAAAGAAATAAAAATTTAAAGTAGGTAAGTAAAGTTTGTACGTCGCGTCGTGGCTGTGACAAGTAGGTGGCCACTCAGCATAATGTTGTACTGCGGCGTGAGCCACAGCACAACGCTGATTTTCAGTGGTAACCTTGGGTGACGTGCGGACGCCAGCTGTCTAGGAAAATATTGACTTAAGGGTCAATAGTCTTAGGACTATCATCATAAATAACTAATAAATATTTTTATGGCATTGAATGACGAGCCGAGCGTGCCGTTCGCCTAAACGATACGTAAGCGATACGACCACCCATAAACAGTCGAAACACCATCCAGCACCTTGAGTTATAATGTACTGTGTGGCATTCCACTGCGCTCGTCATTCTTAGACATAAGATGTTAAGTCTCATTATGTCCAGTAGTTACACTGGCTACAATATCCTTCAAACAGAAACACAACAATGCACACTGCTGCCTGGCGGTAGAAATAGGCATTGCGGTGGTACTCACCCAGACTGACTCTTACATATGAGAGTAAGTATATCCTACCACCAAATTAAAATGACATGTTTATTTGGGCATGATAAATTTGGACAAATTTAGTCATTAATTATGTAACGCGCATCACAAAAAAGTATTAAATATGTATGGGAGTCAAGAAGGCTTTGGGCTTTCCACGAAAATTTTCTCGGGCCTAAATTCAAAATTAAGCGTATTTTGTCTTTTGTTCGCTACTACTAAGTACCTACTTGTATAACGTTAAATTATATGAAATACCGACCTTTACATAATTTTAAGATGGTATTATCAATAATATTTTTTTATTTCAATTATTTATGACGGAGTAAAATAGACACCAAATTGTTGTCGATTTTACATGAATTAAATATAAGTAAGTAAATAGCCCATTTATGTGAACAATTTTACTTAAATAATCCACCCGGAGATCTCATTTTTACCAATATACTTATATACATTTGAGAGCAGCTTGATAAAACGATTTATTTCATTGACATAAGGTCAACTTGTATAACAAATTATTGAACAGACTGTCCCAAGTACTATTTAACTAACAAACGTAACAAAACAATAAAATAAGGCATTAAATTAAGAAATGCGGAATTTTACGCTAAATGTTTCTCATCTCAAAGATTTGAAGAACTTTAGTTTATTGTGAAATACTTCATTCTTCAATTGAAGAATAATAAAAACTAAACAAATTCAACCTATGCTTAACGTTACAATTAAGCATAAGCTTGGCTTTTAAGGGACGATTTTCGCAGAGAATTAGTATTCCACGACCGTGCTTGTGGGCTTATTGCCATACATAAAAATGTGTTAACAAGCTATTGTTGAGATATAAATGGAGCCTCCTAGTTTTATGGACTCAGGATTTATTGGCCAACCTTGGGTAAACATAAAAAAGACCATAATTTGCCGAAACAGCTTGGTGTTGCCATTAGCAAAAATTAAGTTTTAGTAGTTTCCATTCTTAAATTGTTACAATTACAATTTGGCCAAGTCATTGAACGGTTTTCTTTGAAGATGTTGCCTTGTTCTTGCTATTTTTGGTTAAAATATTGAAGGGAAAATAAAAATAAAATTAATTAAATTCCAATATTTTTTAAAATATTAACCATAAAATGCCAGTTTCCTGCGTTTTAAAAACATACATTTTACAAAAACAAAATATTCATGAACTACCTTGTTAAGCATCATCTACATACGTTTATCATAAAACACCGATTTAAATGCAAAGAAAGCACACCGCGAACAGCCTTAAAAAATATAATGTGACGAAATTAAATCGTCCCCGATCAACAAGTGGATTGTATTACGTCACAGCACACAGAACATAGACGATTTATTTTATTTTCGGAATACGCGCGGTGTATTAATCAACGACGGTATCAGCCCACAGCCATTCGCTTTGGACTGCGAGCGAGCACTGATTCGGCATTGGACGATGTTTTTCAAAGGTGAGGATTTCGTGCGCCCTCGGCTGAAGTCGGCAGCCTTCGGGAACTCATCCCGATTCGATTGTGAAGAATTTGATGTTTTCATGAAACATTTTAATTGAAACGGCTCTAAACTGTTTCCGACAGGTTTGTTTAGTCGTTTTGTGTCTGTAGCTAAATGTTTATTATTGATTTGTTGTAGTTATGGCTTGTAATATAACATCCACTCAAGTAGGATTATTTTTAAAAATGCTATTTTAATACTGCTCATGGGTACGTGACGTGGCTATCCTCGCAATACGAAACTGGTATTAATATATGAAATCCTAAATAATATATGAAACGAGGTTTTTAGTCTCTAGACAATTGTTTATAGCGAGTCTCTATCACTCAGTAGCGCAGCCCGTTGAGAAGCAAGTAGTCTTAGGTTTTTATGACCCACAAATATTTCTTCGAAATCTAGTTGCTATAGGGCCTAAAGAGTAAAGTCATTTGAGCTTAATCTAAGAGACAACGCATTATTTAACTGTTGCTCAGCCGTTTTTATAGCATAAATATCAACGAATAGCTCATGTGATTTTAAGCGATGTCTACGGCCCATAAGCAAACCCAGTTATGACTCTACCATTTACAATTTTTCTTAAGGGCGTTAAAGGAGATGTCCGCTTTTGTATGGGTACTGGGCCTCAAAATCTAACCAGGCTCAAGCTTCAGGGATAGTAAAGGGGGAAAATATGGATCTTGAATCCATTTAAAAAACATATTTTTAGACACCTTCATTTAAAACTAACTTATTTAAAAACGTTCATATTAATTGTCGTGTGCACCTGTGTATTGCGCCCACACTTGTGCAATATAACATCTCCTGCGTACCTGGCGGATCTCCGTTGAGATTGGCCACCGTAGCGAAATTGGCTAGGATTATTTTTTTTCATTTCACATCTTTTACGGGCTATAACTGCGTGAATTAGTTGCGCCTCTTCCTACCCCTTCGGGGATAAAAGGTGTGAGTATGCGTATGCGTACGGGCGATATCATGCTACTTGAGATGTCTTTCTCTTAAAGTTATCCTTCTGTAGAATAAAGTGTTCTATATTCAGTAAAAATTCACGTAGCAAAGGTAATTGTGTTAGCTTTAATTCCAATTTCGAGACGATATCGCGATAAATTTTAGATAGACCCTATACAATGTTTGATGCGAATTTCAATACAAAGGGCGAATAATTAAATTTGTTTGTTTGTGCACACGGCACTGCGGGTTTAGGGGCTTGTGATTTTTACCCCTCTGTGTACCGAAAATATTATAGGATGAAGTTTGATGAAATTTTAATCAAAATGTACAAGGTAACATTGGTAATATATTTTTACAAGTCTCGGTAAATATACGAAGCGTAGTGTTTTTGATTCAAACAATGGTTTTGTAAAAGAATAATATTAGTATAATGTCTTCCACGAATTATTCTATGATGATGCTAAGGTAGCAATGAAAATATGAATTGAAATACCATAATTTGCCTTTGTACTTTGGAGGATGTGTTTATTAAAAGATGGTTGAGACATATTGTAGAGTAATTATCTAAATTCTATTAATAAGCCGGCTTGATCGAGGTTTATCAGTTTCAAAGAAAACCCATGTGAAGCGACGGCTTAATTTTGCGATGCGTATGGCGTATTCCGAAGGCCCAAGCAGCTCCTCTTTCCCTAATCCATATTATTTTCCTGTAAGGTGGCACCCTATATGCCTCTCGTACAGTGGGTATTTGTGCCCGACATGGATCAGTTATCAGCTGACTTGTTCGTTCGCCATATTATTAAGAAGATATCTTCCTATTATTATAAACCCAAAAGTTTGTAAGAATGTATGTTTGTTAATCTTTCACACAAAAACTACTGAACGGATTTGGATGAAATTCGGCACACGGGTAGGTTATGTCCTGATTAACACGTAGGCTACTTTTATCCCGGGAAAATACAAAGCGGGACTTTTGTCCCGGAAAAACTTTTTAACACGGACGGAGCCGCGGGCAAAAGCTAGTGTATCATAATAATGCTACCATGTATTATATAGTGTCCATTGGTAAGCACGGGCCTCCTCTACTACTGAGAGGATTTTAGGCCTTAATCCACCATGCTGACCTGGTGCGAGTTGGTGTTCTCCTTGTATTATGATATTGATAATATAGACAGTAAAAAATAATTTTTTTTACCTTTGTTATACAATGTTTTATATTTTTATGGAAACATTGAAAAAGAAACAGTTGAAAGCAGGATTTGAACCGGCGACCACCACCGTACCTAATTGCTTGTTATACAATTTTGTATTATGCAAGTAATGTAAATGCCACAGTTCATATACACGTGTATGTGTTTTTAATTATAATTGCTTGTATTAATTATAAATGAAAATGACTCAAACGCGATTTCATTTAAAACCAGGTACTGTAATTAATATCAAATTATATTTGTTATTGAGCCATAACGGGCGTGTTACAGAAAATGAAGGACTTCATTAAAATTATGTTTTTGTCATGAAATCAGGTTGTGTTTGTAATTTTCCACTGCAATATTATTTGTTCATCCGAGCTAGCTATTTTAAACTATGTTTTGAGTTTTCATATAAATTAATTTAAAACATTAATTAGAACTATATGATTATATTTTATAATTATGCATACTCACTCCTTTTATCACCATAGGGGTAAGCAGAGGCGCAACTAGTGCACCCACTTTTCATCAAGCGTATTCCGTCCCATGATGTGATAGGGGGCGAGCCTATCACTATATCGGGCACAAATTCCAGACTCCGGGCTGATACTGTATAGAAAAATCCAATATCACTTTGCCCGACCCGGGGATCGAACCCAAAACCTCAGCATTGCAGTCGTACCGTAATAAAACTACGCCACCGAGGCAGATAATTACAAATTTTGAAAATTGTGAGACTGAATATATCCTATTGTTTCTAATATCCCCTCAGCATCGCAGTCCTACTGTAATACAACTACGCCGCTGAGGCAGATAACTACAAATTTTGAAAATGTGATACTAAATATAGCCTATTGTTTCTAATATCCACGGCATGTATCGTCAAGGACTATAGTTTGTGCCAATTATTTAACGTTTTTCCATGCTATGAATTTTGAAGGTCTTAGAAATATAATTGCGTACATCTTTTCAAATGCTTTGTGTTATTAAAATGACATTCAACTATATGGAAGAACGTACTGGGCATATACTAAGCTTATTAGTGACGCGGGAGATATCCAATCAAATCCTACTAATATTATAAAGGCGAAAGTTTGTAAGAATGTATGGATGTTTGGATGTTTGGATGTATGGATGTAAGGATGTTTGTTCCTTTTTCACGCAAAAACTACTGAACGGATTTCGATGAAATTTGGCACACGGGTAGATCATGTCCTGGATTAACACATAGGCTACTTTTTATCCCGGGAAAATATAAACCGGGACTTTTATCCCGGAAAAACTTTTTAATGCGGGCGGAGACGCGGGCAAAAGCTAGTATGGACATAAATTACCTGTAATCCCGTCACCGTAAAAGCAATAATAATAACAAACAAATAATCTCTATTTCTATAGAATTTTAGAATGACTTACATTTATCGTATACGCAAATTCCTACGCGAAATGTTCAATTAAATCTCCATTTACGCGTATCCACAAAACATTGGATCGGTATCCCAAGTATTTGATGGAAGTAGTGAAACTTCACGTAGGCACTACAAAGAGACGTTGAGCGCCTGTACGATTAAATTGTTCCACGAAATTTCGTAATGCCATTCATGTGCGCGTGTGATTCGTCATAATATGAACCTTTTGTATTAAACCAAGCGCATAATACCTGTTTTATTGATGGGTTTTAGGGGAAGCAATATCAGGAATTTCGAAACGTTTATAACTATAATGCATACATATATAGGCTCAAGACATTTTATCATTTATAATATAGACAGTTACGCGACTAGTGTATCTTTTGCCGGTATTAATAAGTGTATATGATGATAGAAGGCGTGTGTATATGCCATATTGTGCATAAACTCTAATCCTGGCAACTTTATTGTCTTTCGATGTATTTAAAAAATAAATCTTTGTTTGTATTTAAAATTCGAACAACTTTGTTTGTTGAATCAACAATTCCAATTTTTTTAAATTCGAACATTCTAAAAACAAATAATCAAGATGCATTATCTACAACACACCCCACGTAACTTAATTGCGTTACACATGAAGCACAGTTTTATCAACGAACAGCTGTCTCGGGGTCCCCAGACGTTATCTCCCGCAAGATATACGCAGGCCTATCTCTGGAGAAAAATCGGTGGGCCTGTCACAGAGGCGCGGGGGTGCCATTTCTCACGCGACTGCCGCTTCCGAGTAGACGCGTACCGTGACTAACGACTTGCTGATTATGGCAAGCTTCATCGGTGCTCGATACGAGTTGATTTGGTTCGGCTTTAAGTGAAGGTATTCAGCGTTTTACTTTGACGATTTTTTGTTAGTGATTTTATGAACAGTCAGCTACATAAGTAGCCAAACAAATTCGAAATTTCAAATCGCCTGTACGCGTTTAGTTCAGTTGAAATTCTTTTAGTTGTGTGAAGTAGGTACCTCAACTAAATTCATTTGATTTTATTTTCGTGAAGACAAAAAATCGGAAAGAATACAAATGTTTAAAGGTGATTTGGAGTTGTGAATTTGTTTTCAGCTTATGTGGCTGACTGTACATGATGATTTGGTATAGACTTAAAAAAGTATTTATGTCGTATAAAATTATTGCGGCGATATGACTAAGGAGATTTTATTAGTTTTATCGAATTAAAAGCAACAATCTTAAAAAAAACTAAAGTGGTTTTTTTCACGAACGTGGAAAAATGCGATACCTCCCACGTAAGTTGTTGTATGCCACAAAAATGCCGTTTAGTGTTTTTACTGAAAACAATCCCAATTTCCTATATTCTATGCATTCAAAGTGAAAAAATAACGAAAACACGATTTAATCAAGGTTTTTCCAGACGTATTTTGTTGTAAGTTTCGAACGAGAACGGACTACAATAGTGTATAGACCTTTGCAATGGTTTACGTGGGGTGTGGGGTGGGAAGAATCACGCACTCGCGTGTCGTATTGGTCACATACAACAGACTACGCCGGACTTACAACCGGCCGCACGCGAAAGGAAGCGATTAAGTTCTCTCAAAATTAACTCATATCATTAAATTACTGCAAATATATAACAATGAAACATACAAATATAATAACAACTGGGCGTAGACTATGTGATTTGGTCAATAATACGAGACAACAAATTAGCAGTTCCGAGACACCCATTCAAAATAATAATGTTTCATTAAGCGAAATAGAACTAAATAGTTTTCGTGATTCAAGCCTGTGAAATATTACTTGTATGTTTCATTTTGTAATATTTTATTGAGATTTATGAGGTTAATGTTACTTTTTGGTGGTGATACCAACCTAAAATGTTGTATAGATTACTTACAGCAGTATACGTCGTTGAGCATTAATTTAAAACATTGTATGTAATACATACAACATTTTACGTTTACATACAAATATAAATATTGATGTATGTTATGAATACAACAGTTTACGTTGCTATTACTTTTATTTTTACTCAAATTCATTGTTGTATGTCAAAAATCTTTTCTGAAATTGAGTCATAAGTAATATATAAAATGCTGTGTCCTGACTAGCTAACTTTATGACTGATCTATGAACGCAGAACCTAAACAACTGGGCCTTGAGACGAAGAGTGAGAGTGAAATTTGGTGGATTTCTTCCTTAAACTATGTAAGTATTCGACAAAAAAGGATTTCCAGGAATTAGTCCATTACCAATAAGTTTCAATGAATCGGAAATTGGCCGTCGTGGCTAAAATCAGCTAGGAAGGGATATTTTTAACTATAAAGAGCTTTTGATTGAGTGTAATCTTTCAAGATATACGTGGTTTAATGGAATAAAATATAGGAAGTACTGGTATGTGCAGAAGATCCTTTTAAAATTGAAAATCGGTACGTTTTGGCATACAATAATGCTGTAACGATTGCCATTAATAACAATACCCGAAGATGCCAAAGAAATAGTATGGAGCTGAGCTATGCCCTCTCTATGCCAACCATCTCCCCTTAACAAAGGCAAAATATTATGATGACATAATTATCCTCTGTTACAGTGGAATTAATCCAGCCACATGTGACGACTTTTTCAGGAGTTTAGGTATGTCTTTTTGCTGGCTTTCATAACGATGTTGAATTTTCTGATCCGGGATAATACATAAATCAGTCGTTTTTTTTTTTAAATTTCTTTTAATCATGTATTTTCGTTTTTATTATTGATTCTCATAGAAATAGTATTTTTTTTAGATTAATAATAGAAGATATTATCTGTTTTTATCAGTATACGTAAATGTTCATTATTTTATTTTTTCAAAGATGTTGAATATCTAGTATTGGTTGTTCCTTGTAAAGAAATAAAGAAATTTATCTTTTATAATATTTCTTTCTTATTTCTTAACCTACAGTTTGTTTAAATATAATACTACACACATAATTTTTTAACCGATGTCTATTGTTATTACCACATACAGTGGATTGAGACTAATATTTTTCAGTGTATACTATTGTAATTATCATATACAACAATTAACGACACCTAAACTTCGCTGTATAATGTTGTATGTATGAGATACTACAACTGGCGCAGCCTGTACTCCGGAGTAAAATGTTGTATGAACGATATCTAAGAAAATACACATATTTTTGAAATTTTCTTTCAACACAGTTAAGAATACTATTAATTAAATACATATACCAAATTTCATACAGCTACAATGATAAATGCAGTGTTTAGGCCAATTTGAATCTTTAAAATGCTCTACTGTAAAATTGCGATTTTGGGGATACAACAACTTACGTAGGAGGTATCGAATTTCACTTTAGTTCAATATGCCTTCGCATAAAGTCATACAATTTTTGACTCTAAAAGAGGATTTCTGTTAATCCATTGCCAGCACACCACGTTAATTATGGAATAATTAATAATGTGTACTGATTGATGTACGAGCTGTCATAGTTCTACAAACAATTCCAGTAATGGCAAGCCCACGTTTTAATGTTATTTTCAAACCAATACTCGTGAGTATCGTATATGAAATGAATTGAAATGAAATCATTTATTCGAATCCATAAAATGTTAAACATTACTTAGATTCAGCTAATTTTTACTCTACCGCCAGTTCGGAAAGCAGTTTCCACCAGCGGAGAACGGGCAAGAAACTCTAGGGTTGCTCTTTTCAAAATAAGTTCAAAGGAATAAATTTGGTATACACTGTATAATACAAAAATATGACATACAGATTTATATTTTGTTTAGAGCAGTTCATATATTTAATTTATATATAACATGACCTTTATATTTTAGTATTCTAAATCTACAGTGTGAATTTTTCAGGTGGGGTGGAAATCGGAAACTATGAGGAATAGCGAAAAACGCTCAAAGGTGGCTCCGGGTCCATTTTAATAAAAGCTAAAACTGCATCAAAGGATTTAAAAGATATACGCAGCCAGGAATCGAACACGTTGATTTTTACCAAAAATAAACTATCGTTACCTACACCATTCGATAGTGTCGCTAATTAGGATCAAATCCTGGGAAGTAATGACATAATCATGACTCAATCAAGTGTATTTAGTATATCGTCGGGGATAGTGCAACACCGCGTAACTAGAATTGGTAAATACCGCGTAAATGAGAGATAAAAGTATGGGTTTATCAATCATAAGTTTAGTGCGTTAAGTATCAATTTCAATTAAACTTTTTTCATCACTTACGCGGTATTTACCAGTGGTAGTTTGCGCTTTTGCACTTTCCCCGACGATATGTACTTTATTTTAGATTATGAGTTACTGAAATTTGCCATATACCCCTGTGGCATCTTACATAGTTAAATCTAACGAACGACAAGCTGCTAAGAACGTGGACTTTATGGGATTATGTAATTCACTTCCCATCGCTTTGTTTGTCAACAAGAAATGAAAACAAAGCCATTTATCTTTGTAATAATTCTTGTTCTTTCGTGCAATTCCTCACAAGACAAAGTGCTGCAACACACATTTATTCACATAAAATAGCAAGCTTATCAAACTTGTTGTTTTCTTGTTTGACGCCCATCAATCTGATTCATAATGTGTACTCATTTGACATTTGGTGCGGGTGTTACATATTGGAGTTTTGTTGATAATATTTTTTTAATATTTTTTATTGTTTCGTTGTTGATAATAATTTTTTTTAAATATAAAACTGAAGAGATTGTTTGTTTGTTTGGTTGATAATCGCTAATCTCAGGAACTACTGAACCGATTTTGTAAATTCTTTCACTAATAGGAAGCCACATTACTCCTGAGTGCTTTATGTTACTTTTTATCCCAGGAAAATATTTTGATCCCGCAAAAACTTTTTAACGCGGGCGGAGCCGCAAGTAATATTAGTACCTAATAAAATTTATAGTACCATAGGTAAATAATTGGTGGACTGTCTCGGTGGCTTAGTTGTATTGCTTCCGTGATACGGCCTCACACTTTGACTGGGGTCCGAATCCCGGCTCGGTCAAAATGATATGAGGTTTTCCTGCTCAGTCTCAGCTTGGAGTCTGAAATTTACCCCTGATATTATGGCAATAGGTTCTTCCTCTATCACAATGATACGATGGACAGACGGACTACACACGCCGAAAATTGGATGGCCCTAGTAGCACCTCTTTAAACTTAGGGATAAAGGTGTGATGTGTGTTATTGGTATAAGTTATTTTAATCAGTTGTCTGAATCTCCTATTTCCCCATTCACAAATAGACAATGCACGCGTGAAGTACAATCAAGAAACTATACAGGATATACTTGTATATCGTAGGTGAGCAATAACAAAGGATTTTTGAAGAACCTCTTAGTGGATTCAATTAAATTTATTGTAATGTAAATAAGTTATCGACGACGTCCAATTAATTTTATCATAATGATACCCATCGATGCGATGGTAAAATAAAAATACACGTAATTCATGAAACACTTGTGATTTGGTTTCGAATTCCTTATTACCAATTTACAAATCTTCTTCAATCGATTTCCCATTCTAAATAGCAAGCCATTAAAATTCAATAACAAATCGAATGTAATTTGATTGACATAAAACACGGCATTATCGTTAAGTTTGTCCGACTCATAAACGTAAATTTACTTCACCCCCAATTTGTTGAAATTTGAACCATCGCGTTCTGTTAAAATATTGAAGATTTACTTATAACTTAAGTGGCCCTGTGTAGTTTGAAGGTCGGTCTGCAGAGGGGTTTCGTGTCTTATCTCTCAAACGGCAAAGGAAAAGGCTGGAGTTTGCCTATTGTTATAATATCTATTAGGTAATTTATTACTTCTATTTTGATGTTGTAAATTGTTTCTGTGTATAAATTTTATGTTAATTACTCTTATTAGACAGTGTCGGTTGTATTTCCTACGCATACGCTGTCTTGAAAAAGGTGGAATAATATTTTACCACAATATTATATTTATGTTTAAATTTCGAACATTGTCTGTCACGTCTTGTTATTAACTCTATAATAAACCATGCCATATTATCTAGTATTTAATGTTTGATATCAGTCTTACAAGACTTTTTTGTTATTAAATCTAAAAAAGCATGACGTGTTGTTGAATTAATTTTATATTAGATAATTTTGGCCGGCTTTGAGTTCTAACCCGCGAAAGTTCGCCAAAAACATTTAATATATCTAGAATTAATTTCGTAAAACATTTAAATACCAATTTATCCTACAAAATGAAAATTCTATTGTCAATTTCGTACCCGTCATCTTCAACAATTTGTCCATATATCAAAAGAAAAGTGTTTATAAATATATGAACGGGTTTAATGCCATTTGCATAAGAAATACATTTTTATAGCAAACTTACAATTCTTTTGTTTGAAAGCAGGCGAGTAAGACGGCAAGGCGGCATGCAACAATGGCGTCGACTGATTATTGGTTCATTGCGTCACAAACTTTTGTACAGACAAATGAAAAATGACTTGAATGCATCTTATTTTATTGAAAGTATTATAAAAATAAAATAAAATCATTTATTGATCAAATCTATACATATAAAAATGAATCCCTATTTCCTTGGTCACGGCATCACGCGTGAACGGCTGGACTGATTTCGTTATTTCTTTTTTTGATGTATTTGGTATTGTAAAAAGTTCTTATGAAAGAAAAAAATAAGAAAATTGCACGGAAAATTAGAAAACTTAAGAATACTTAACCATTATATTAAACGTGCATGTCACTGAACTCCTTAACGGGTAAACCGATTTTAATGTAATTTTTTGTGTCTTCGGGTGGATTCCAGAATGATTTAGATTACAATTCTATCCGGTAGGTAGCGCTGTACTCGGGTTCTAGGGTTTTATTTCCTTTTTAGGGCAGGACAACGTCTGTCGGGGCCACTAGTAGGCTTATAAAAAAGCACTTATGACAGGCCATGACATTAAGGTAGACACAATAACAAATATATAATAAACCAATGAAGTAATTTAAAGTTAAATAACGAACAACCAGCACGGGCTGATAGGCACAGAGGACATAGACATTGTTTATGATAAAGAATATTCTAGCTAGAATAATGCACGTAAGTATTATAATTCCGCAACTTCGCTATTATGAAATTTGGTGGAAGATATACTAACTTGAATAATATGATTCTAACGTCACAATTCTTTTAGCTATATCGCAATGTCGATGTCAAATTCCAAAAATCAAAACCTTCATGCAACATGCACTTAAGTTTTAAAGTTCTTTAGTTCCTTTAGTTTACTAACTTTACAAATCAACAAAGTATTTTTCATGCAAACATTCCCTCACGATGTTGACGGCATATTCTAAATAGAAAATATTAAGAGAATAATAAGTTTCAAAACCGAAATCCTCGTTTAACAGTTAAAAGAAATAGTTTTTTCCTATAACACTAAAAGAAAGGGGCACCGAGTGCATTTCCAAGCAATAGTCATTATAGAACAACATATCTCTAGCTGAGAAATTCTAAGTGTAACGACCATAGTTGGCCGGTTCATACACTGCAATAAATGCGATTAAACCATATTTCTACCGGACTTTCATTTTGCACTTAAGGGCTTTAATAAAAGCATTCTTTCGTCCTGCGGGTTTGATGTAGAAACTTTTAATTTTGGTACAGCTTAGATACAACGATTCGATTAATTAAAGATCGAATTAACATTCAGATGCTGTTTATCGATTGCGACAGTTAATCGATATGGATTTTTTTTTGCGTAATTGGAACTTAGAAATTATTAATTTTTTTGGCTAGATTAAATTTTTGTCAACTTGCCCGCAAATGTTATACATAAAATAAACTACTTCGCACTGACGCTCTTCATCCCAAAAAATGTTAATCTCATAATTATCACTTTACTTCGCATATCGGCAAGAAGTGAGTCACAACAACAAAAAATGAATTTTCAGATAATTACATAAACTTAATTTACCCGATAACTAGAACTTGCCTGTGTTTTTATCTATAAACCAGTTTTTTATATGTTTTGACTCTTTTTTGCCAATGTGCGACTTGTTACAATATCTTTCAAAACTAAAAGCTAACACACTGTTGCTTAGCGGCAAAAAAGGCCAACGCGATGGTATCTACATCCATATAGACTCTCGCAAAAGACCAAGAGTATCAAGGATTCATTACAGTAGATTAAGTTTAACTACCAACTCGCAAAAGTTAAATAAGTAA
The DNA here is from genome assembly GCA_949316025.1 of Lapara coniferarum. NCBI lineage: Eukaryota > Metazoa > Arthropoda > Insecta > Lepidoptera > Sphingidae > Lapara > Lapara coniferarum. Next base: position 28,744,266 of record OX438925.1, on the reverse strand, counting down.
TTACAAAAAACACAAACACACGAGTTGAAAACCTCCTCCTTTTTGGATGTCGGCTAAAAAGATGCTATTGATTTCGTAACAATGTAATATTTATGTTCGCGTAATGGAATTTGATAGCGTTTTATATAATATTCCGAGCTCTGGACGGATTGTAATTAACGGAGCGGACGCTTTAAACATCTCCTTTGAGGGTCGTTATTTTTATGTCCATTGGAAATTTTGCGGAAATAAGGTACTTCAAGATTACTTTAAGTTTGTCAAAATGTAATAAATATTATAGTCAATTTGGATTGCTATAATTTTATGTAATAAGTACTTGTAGTAAGTTTTTTCGTATACGAGGGGCCGTCGCTCCATTCGACCGCGCCAAATGAAGACGGCCGCGTTCCGTATTAACTGATCCAGAGGACGAAATCACGCTGGCCATCCGCCTTAAGAACGAGTTCTTGAAACTCCAACACTCCACAAGACCGCAGTTTCGTCCTCGCCGTCGAGGACCTCGCCGCGTTCCCGGTCGCCCCCTGACCCCCCTAGCAGTTCCAGCCCGCGTGCCGATGACAACACAATCTAATAGGATTAGGCCGAAAAACCAATCTTTCCTTAATCGTTGATGTCTCATCCTCTCTCAGTGGCCGTCCTGAGCCGAGGTTCGTAACCCGTTAGTGGGTTGCCCTCAGCATGGTCACTTAATTCAAAGGGTTTGGAGTGCCTTCTGCGTTCACCCTAAAGACCGGTGTGGCCAGAAAAGCCGACTCGTGTCAGGCTACTGGCAGTAGGGCCATTAACAAAAAAAAAAGAAAAAAAAGTTTATAGACGGTCGTATCAATTATCAACGTGCAAGCGGCATGGTCTACTTGGCATTCAGTAGCAGTACAAAAACTATTATTAATTCATTTTTTAGTTGGATTTTCTATTAAATCGTGCTTTTAGTTAAAAAATATTGAATTTTCTTCGGTCCTTGATAAGCATGCCAAATTTCGATTCAATCCGACGTTTGGAGAGGGGTCAAAATCATGTTCAACGTTTCGATTACATACATACATACATGTGAAGCTAATAAAAGCGTGCTAAAAACGTTATCGTTAATAACATTGCTATAAGTTATTGGAGTAAGTTTTACAGTTATGTGGGGTTAACTGTCTGTAATGTGATGACATTGTTTCGGTGTTTGTCCTTTTTAAACAAATACAAAAGAGTTTACTTAATTCGTATTTTTTTAAGCTCTATTTGTTTAATGCCTTGGTTCATTTTTAATTATTAATTTTGTCTTAGGTTTCATGTAACGACAAAATGATCCTATTTTAATTACACTGAAATAGTTAAACTAAGAAGTATCATTTTTTTATACCATAGTTTGAATCGACATGTACTTCATTCGATACCTAAGTCAGGAAAATGGTGCAAATGTGATGTCTTACATACTTCTGGATACTGATCAATTGCTTAAATAAATTCGCTTTTATGTTAAAATATCGTTAAATTGTAATATAATTATTGATATTGCTATGAAATTTTACCCACTATGTTACCCAAATATAATAGATCATTATATGATAAAACTTTACATAAAAGATTCGCTGAAACATTTATCCAAAAGGAAGCATTCTTGAATTTAAATTGGTCACCAGTCAAGTCGAGTTATTTTTCCACTCCAGCGGCAGTTTTCTTTGCGGATTAACCTCGCCACTTTCGATCAAAAGCCTGTAGTTTGCCGGAGCTCGGCTTTGGATTTTTCATTGGGATAATTCACTGAGTTTATATTATTTTCGAACTCAGTCTCTGGAAAAACTACTATTAGGTAATAGTTATTGGTTTTGATTTGTTTTAGTGGTATTTCCCATCATGATATGTATATAAAGTAAGTGAATGTCCTGATGACAGATCACCACTGCCTAAAGACACGTGTAATAAGAAGAATCATAGATTAGATGCCTTAAAAATATACAAAGATTAGGGCAGGAGTAGGTGTTTTTTGGCCTCCGGAAGTTGACCCTTAAAAATACATAAATACAATACGACTGTATCTATTACACAAAAAATAACACTTACCACATTTTTTAAGCTGATTTTAAGTAATTCTACCTCAGAATAGCAACTCTACAAATTACTGTTTCCCCAAGCCTAAGCCAGTGCCCAGTCATCCTTCTCAGCAAGTTTTCGTCGCGATAAAGAGGCTCAAATATTTGTAAAAACCATCGCAGGATAAATTATGTGTCAAGGATAACTTCTCTAAGATGTACATTCTGTTTAACTTATGCTGCCAATTAGTTGTGTTGCCAATTAGGGAACTTTCTTGCTCCGAACAACAGAATAAATACATTTACTAAACAGGAAATGGGCGGGCATGGCGTTTTGAATTTTTAATAAACTGTCGGAACGATTAACGTACTAATCAACGTTTTAGATTAACAGCTCTACATAAGTGTCTACGCAAATTCCCAGAGGTATTATTTCTATATTTCTCCAGCCATTCCAGGTATCACATAATAAGGGACGAGTCCGTTACCATTTTTAACAAACACGATTCCAGAAACCAGGCTTAGAATTAGCAAAAAATAACACTTTAACCAACCTGCACATCGAACTGAAGACCTCAGCACGCAATCTTATATCTACGAAGCGGTCAAAATACATTAATTGACCACTTATGTACTTAACATTAATTGTCTTCGTATAATCTGATATTAAATTCGTTAGGAACATTCATCTTCCTTCCAAGTGTCATAGTGCAGTAAGTAGCGGTCGTGCCGTATCGCCGCCCCATCTGACCCGATTCAAGCGTCGTGGACAACTGGGGGCGACAGTGCGAGTGAGCACTAAAGCTATGTATAAGTACCACTTGTTTGTCTGGCCGATGTTTTTGAATATATTTCGTAATCACGTTTGGCCCGAGTTTGTTAGCTACTACAGTGACATAAGTTGTATTGAATGCTTTATGTTTGCTATATATCTCGTAAAAATACTACATGATATCAAAATATTATGTAGAATTTCCAATTTGAAGTTGTATCTATTCATTCCTATGTTTCGTCTCGATAGTTACGCATGCACTTTTCGCCGTGCGTATTCTGTCCTATGATGTGACAGAGGGCGAGCCTATCGCCATATCGGGCACAAATTCCAGACTCCGGGCTGATACTGAATAGAAAAATCCAATATCACTTTGTCCGACCTGGGGGTCGAACCCGAGACCCCAGTCAGTCGTACCGTAATATAACTACGCCACCGAGGCAGTCAAAAGTTATTGTGTTAATTAATGATATTAGGCCTTAGCGTAACCCAACATCAAATAATCTATTTTACGTAACAAAGATAGTTACATAATGGTGAAGAGTACATATCAACGGTCCCATAGAACAAAGTCGTATATGCAAAATGTTAGCTTTTCTGTAGAGCGCTTTGAAAGTCTAAATTAATTGTGAAAATCACAAGTTATACATGAAGGAAACATTATTTATTAGGGTTCAGTAACAACTTTGAACCTAATGTGTGAAAATAGCACTAATTATCACATGAATACAAACTAACGACTTTCAAAGCGCTCTACTGAAAAGCTAACATTTTGCATATACGACTTTGTTCTATGGGACCGTCGATATATACTATACAAGCTAGCTTTTTATCGGGGCTTAATCGGCGCCAGAAAGATTTTCCGGGATAAAAGCTATATTCCGCTATATTTTTTTCTTATATATAATTAGTTATTAAAAAGTAGGTACCTGAAAGTAAATAGTAAGTTCTCCATTATGTCGTAATTGATGCCGGTTTAGTTACAACACATGCTATAATTAATTGAGCGCAATATCGAGACACGCGGCAGCGTGTCAAGCCAAGCAAAAAAAAAAAAAGTCGAAGCTGCCTAGTGTAGTTTCACCCGAACCATTTGGAGCGACTTTTGACGCCTCTATAACTCAAAATCTATATAACGTAAACACCTGAGATTTGGTTTATGTATTAAACCCCCTCAAGTTAACTAGAATCCCAAATTTCATAAATATAGCTTAAACGGTCATTGAGATACTAACATCTAAAAATCGGCATTTTTATCACTGACTGACATATAGATCAAAAACCTAACCCACTTCCAGATGACCTAGAAAGATGAAATTTGGTGTCCAGATAGGTAATTGTATGTATACAAAGGGAAAAATCTGAAAACAGTACATTTTTAAGATTTGAAACATTTTCCAAGCAATCGGAAAATCTGCATACTATCTATAAATTATCTTTAGAATAATGAACGTTTAGGCGTACAAGTCCATTGATGCTTTATTTTACTTTAAATACTATTTACCTTGATCCATTAATTACGTTCCCTCAGTATTAGGGCACCACTTTTGCTTGAATTTTTCTATAAATTTTCCGACTTTAGACAGAGCTGTTGTGGGACACGGCGGTAGGTTCCTATATATACGTTATAGGCATCAGCAACTCGTGTCCACTCTTCAGTCTTTTATATTATATATTTACTTCTGTTTCGAGCTCAAATTAAAAACTTCTGATTTCTACAATGTTTATTTACATATTAAGACGTTTATTATTTTGACATGAGATGACATTGGACGTTCTATCATAATACTTGCGAATCATAGAGTTTAAGTAATTATTAAATAGAGGTTTTTCTACCAAGAGGACTTCATCGCGTGCACATAGCAGGACGATGAAGTGGTTTACGGCTTTTAATACATTGTTTATTTTCTTTCTAAAATAAGAAACTTCATAAATATTGATCAAAGGTAATTTCTTACGTAATTGTTTTAATTACTTAACTTAATATTTTAATAAATAATATCTTTACAAAAAGTAATGATATCCCATCAAAAACATAAATGTGAAATGTGGAAGCCAAGTCTAATATTAATTTAAGCTCAAGATTTGTCTTGGCTAGTTTTATCAGAAAACATTTTTTTTCGAAGAGTAGGATATGTTGACTTTACAATATAAAAACAGTAACATAAAGATAAGTTTATTAGTCAAATATAAGAAAAATTGTTTGTGAAGACTAGCCAAGTCTAATCTTGAGCTTAAATTAATATTAGACTTGGCTTCCACATTTCACATTTATGTTTTTGATGGGATATGTATTTTCATATGCACTTATTTATTAATAGGCATCATAAATATCATTCAGGGATTTTTTGTCGGAAACATATTTAATAGCAGTTTTACGAGCGATTTTATGCAACTTATTATTTTATTGCATTTATTATGGCTGTTTTACAGGTTATTAATTGCTTAAGAAAATTTGAATAATTTGTGCTTTCCAACAGTCGAATCGCACGCGATCCTCTGTCGACGAAATGAACAATTTACTCTTTGAATTCGCATATCCCGTTAATATTCCCGTTGACTTTCCAACAAATACTTCAGATTTGCCGAAATAACTCAGCAAGTTTAGATAAAGGGATGTATCAGGATTCAGGCCCTACGACCGGCTGATTTAATTAGAATTTCTGAAGTGGAATTTCACGAATGACATTTATTTCTATTTACTCCTTGTGTAAAGAGGCAGTAGTGGGCACTGTGCCGCTTTGTGGCAACTTTCCTCGATTTATTAACGTACTTTCGTATATGCGCGTTGACCCTACTTTATTGTACGGCTATTGAGAAATTAAACTAGTCAGCCCAATGTTCGGAAGTTTTAATTACTTCTCCTTCTGGTTTTAGCTTGGCTAGAAATTCATTTTATTACGTTAGATGTAGAGTATGTGCTTTTATGATATATTATTGTACCTACTATTATATGATCTATTGTATTCGCGCTTTTATGTATATGATATGAAATAGAATAGCTTGAAAATTATAATTATTTTATATTTTTATGGAAACTTGAAAAAGAAACAGTCGAAGGCGGGACTCGAACCCACGACCTCCAGGGTACCGTGCCGGTGCTCTTCCAATTGAGCTACCTCGACCCTACCCTCGATTGTCCAATTTCAAGATCCCTATTTAATTCTCTTAAAGGAGATGAGATGAAATTATAATTACATATTCCCACTCAGGATTTTTTGTCTTTCGAGAGATATTTTTTTCGAATCGATTTATACATGAATTTGTAGGTCTCGTCTGAAAATTAAAACTGTGCTGGCATACATACATATATACACTCACGCCTGTGCTGGCACTGGATCGATTAAGCGGTTCTATTTTACCATACCATACCAGCCCCGTATTATATATACTGCCCACTGCTGAGCACGGGCCTCCTCTCAACTGAGAGGGTTAAGGCCTTAAGTCTACCACGCTGGCCTAGTGCGACTTAGCAGACTTCACTTACCTTCGAAATTCAAACTTCTCAGGTATGTGTAGGTTTCCTCGCAATGTTTTCCTTCGCCGTTAGAGCGATAATTGACAAAGAATACACACATTTTTTTTTAGAAACGTCATAGGTGTGTGTCCTTGGGTTTTGAACCTGCGGACATTTGTCTCAGCAGTCCGTTCCACTCGAAACAGGGCATCACCGCTTTGAATTATCTCTAACAAAATTTTAACATCTTAACAAATTTTCACAACACGAGTAAGAAGCGGGATTAACTTGTGAAACACGTGGAATGAAATGAATTATCGCTCAGTGTAAACCAGTGTAACGAATGTGGAATGTTGTACTTGCAATGCTTAACAACAAACACACACAAAGGAAGGAATTCCACAAATTTCACAGCGAGGTTTTAAAAGGGTCTTAACTTAATATGAAAGTGGAGAATTTTTGTTTTAATTATAAAGTAGGCTTATTAATAAACTAGCAGTGCTCGCGGCTCCGCCCGCGTGAAAAAGTTTTGCCGGGACAAAAATATTTTCCCGGGATAAAAAGTAGCCTATAGCACTCAGGAGTTATGTAGCTTCCTATTAGTGAAAGAATTTTCAAAAACGGTTCAGTAGTTCCTGAGATTAGCGCGTTCAAACAAACGAACAAACTCTTCAGCTTTGAAATCCTCCTAGCCGGTTTTTCGGCCACGGCGGCCAATCTCAACGGAGATCTGCCAGGTACGCAGGAGATATCATAGTGCACAAATGTTTGCGCAATACACAGGTGCACTCGCTATTCCTTCACTCTTATAGTCCGGTGAGACGGCAATCCGACATGACCGGAGAGAGGTCAGGCGCAGGACCAACGGCTTTACGTGCTTTCCGAGGCACGGGGGTATCACACCGCCAACTTCCTGACTCCGAGCTGCGACTGAGTGATTTTTAAGATGGAAAAACCCAGTCACAATGTTTTTGGCCCGACCCGGGATTCGAACCCAGGACCTCAGCGCGCAAATCGTACTTGTAACGCGTACGCAATACAACTACGCTACCGAGGCAGCCTTCAGCTTTATAATATTAGTAAAGATTGAGTAAATGAAACTACTAAGTAAAGTGAGTATGTAATAAAATACATTACTCTAATTGATTTTAAAGTTTCTTAAATTACTTGGTAAGGAGTCATTGTAATTTATGAATAGATATTGCTCGCGGCTTCACCTGCTTGATAAGTCGCTAAAGTCAGCGCCATCTATTTAAAAAAATACAGATTAAAAGTTCCCATTATTTCCCATGGAAGCAAATTACCGGTATAAAATGTGGCCTATATATTACTCCAACATATGGTTAACCCGTGTGCAAAAAAAAAATACACAAATACGTTCAATTGTTTCTGCGTTTACTTTGAACATATATACAAACATCAAACAATCCAAACATTAGCACAAACTTTCGCACACACACACACCCACTCACGCCCTTTATCCCCGAGGGGGTAGGCAGAGGGCGCTACTAGTGCACCCACTTTTCGCCGTTATTCCGTCCCATGATGTGATAGGAGGAGAGCCTATCGCCATATCGGACACAAATTCCAGACTCCGAGTTGATACTGAAGAGAAAAACTCAATATCACTGCCCGACCCGCGGATCGAACCCGAGACTTCATTGCAGTCGTATCATAATACAACTACGCCGCTGAGGCAGTCTTTCGCATTTATAATAATGTATAATAATATATAAATATATATTATTTATAATATGAGTAAGAAGTAATATATATAAGTGGATCTGTCATAGTATGTTGTCCTGCCACATAGACTGCAATTTATGTCGACTATGTTTTAACTTTTAGATCATGACAACAGCACCACCTACCAAGTCGAATATCATCCTTTTTTCCAAACTGGAACCAATCAAACACAATTACAAATTTCATCTAAATCGGTTAGACGGTTTAGGAGATTACCGTATACAACACGCGCGTCACCTACTTTAAATTAATTCTACTATACATATAACTTTCCCCAAGTGTAAACAATGAGTTTACAAAGTTTTATCGTTATCTGATGAATGGTATAGCAGCGCATAAAATACGAAATAGCATTATTTTATATATAGTCGGTAAAACCCTACGTCTTTCTGACTGCTGGGCTTGAAGAGTTTGTTTATTTATAACTTTAGTATATCGCAACATAGTACAGTGAACCCTGGTTACGTGAGACATCAAAAGATCTCCAATGATGTTTCACTTATAGAGGCATTCCACTTACCCAGTGTCTCAGATATCGAGGTATAAAACAATAAATATCAGCTGTCTAATGATAGTAGCCTTCGTTTTGACATTTCTCAAATAAACATCCATATGTTAGTAAAGCGAAACTGAAACTGGGGGTCATTGAGGCTCAAAATTACTTACGTAATTAAGTGCGGAATTTGCGGGTAGAATAAGAATAAGTAAGTAAACAAACAAACGATGTCATCTCAGTTACCGAGGTTTATGGCTTATTTATGGATATAAAATTCACTCTCTGTCTCAGTTATAGAGGTAACTATGATGATAGATCGAAAGAAAGAATCCCAGATATAGAGGTTTGCTTCGTCCCACTAACAGGGATTTAATAGGTAATTCAGTGCCAAAGTGTTGGGATCTCAGCATGAGTTCCAGTTATGGAGGTTTCTCACTTATCTAGGTCCCACTTAACCAAGCTTCACTGTATTGTATTCCACATAATAAAAGTAGAGAGGTGGTACAATTGGCGGTCTTATCGCTCGAGGCAATCTCTTACAGACAACCTTTTACCATCAAACCATTTTTTTTTTAAAAAGGCCATCTTCGGCGCATTAGGGACGGTTGCGGGCTTCCTCCGACTCACGTCTAAGTTGTCGTCCGCAACCGCCCCTGCACGTACCGCTGTTGCGGTCCTTTTCCTGTTGCGGGGGCTCATAAGCCCCCGAAACACCGTACCGTGTCCGCCTTTTGGTGTCCGAGGCAGCGTGACACACGCTGCCTCGGACATGTCCATCGCGGGGGTCACAGAAGTTGGCTAGACTAATGGGTGGGCGGCACGTCCCGCCCACCCGTGACCCCCGGAGGCCCCTATTAGTCGCCTTTTACGACAGGCAGGGGATACCGTGGTGGAATTCTCCAAACGCCCCCAATCCACAGGGCAGGAGACGTCGGTCAGTCGTCCACCCGACGCCTCCTACGTCTCGTCTGGCGGCGGGAGGGATCACCACTGCGCTGGCGATCCCTCTCGGCACTCTCCTTCCGCGAGACCATCAAACCATTGCTTGCTGACATCCTACTGGATGCCAAGACTGACGTGGCGCTTGAAGGGCATTATTGATAGTGTAACTGGACAATAGATATTACAAGGCTTATGGCATGTTTTAAAAGTTTCAAGTAAATTTTATCTGACAGTCGTATTAAGCAGCTAATAATGTACATAGTACATAATATATATTTTATTACCATTTATTTGGCAGTATAGATTTTAAAGAGACTTCTGTATTGGGTCGGCTTTTAACTTTATTAATAGAATTTGTCAGCAAGCGATGACAAACACCTAATGCAGGATGACAAGCGCAGTTTAACGTAAGTAATGAAACGTAAGTAACTAGTTCTACAAATGACTGATATTGCATTTACCACCAGGGGAAAAACTTGCTTGTCATTCACTTGAACAAAAAACCTGAATCTCATTTCCAGCCAGTATTACCACACTGTCTAATTTCAATTATCCGACGTCACCCCAGTTTGTAACAGAGAAGCGGGTTTGCTTTTAGAAAACGCCTGGGGGAGACACGACGTGAATGGAACTCGTAAAAATAGTGAATAGTCTCACAGTCCGCGTGCACCGTACTGAATTCATACTTTACGTGATATCACGCTTAGAACCCAATAGAATGCGGTGTTATACGAAATATGGTGCTTGAATGGCAAAACTGATAGGTTTCTTTAGTAGAAACAAAAGTTTTTGAAAATATTTTATGTGTAGTGGTGTGCAAGAACTGCTTTGATTAGCTATGTGGTTATGCCTATAAATCTATACTAATATTATAAAGCTGAAAGTTTGTTTGTTTGTTTGAACGCGAGGTCGAGGAAGGTTATAGGCTATATAACGTCACGATGCTACTATTTGGAGCGAAGAAATAATGGAAAATGTGAAAAAAGCGGGGAAAATTATTCATGCTTGAGGGCTTTCATTGCGTGCGCTGCGAAAACGGTTCAAGATACCAAAAATATATGTATGAAAGAATTATTCCTCTTGAAATGATCTAAAAAAATGTCCGCAATAATATGTGTCTATCTTTAAAGATTAACTCACTAGAACCGTTTTTGTGGTAATCAAATTTGGTCGGAATTAATGCATTATTTGTTAAGAGTTGTATCAACGTCATAATATTAATCTTTATCCAAATAAATGTGTTGGATAGAGTGATTCAACGGGAGGGTTTTTATGTACTTTTAGCCCGGAAAAACTTATTAACGCGGGCGAAGCCGTGGGCAAAAGGTAGTTATTTATATAGCCGTAAAATAAATCATAAATTTATAAATAAAACTAAACCATCTTGGCTGAGATGTGTCTAATTAAAAAGAATTTAGCTCGATGGCTGCCTAAAATTATCCACCGCTGGAATATCCAGTGGAAATCATACCATTAGAAAAACTTATTTAGTATTGTCCGACCTAGTAATGAAACCGAAGTCTTCCTGGTCTAGAGGCCATCTACGCTCCTGATAGATTCAGGAGGCCACTTACCTCGTCTCATAGTAAACAAATATATAAAATTTAATTTAGACTTGAGGTCAAACAAGATATCCCATTATAAACTTTGGGCCATTCCACTAACCTAATGATACAAGATTCGAAACTCCGCTTCAAAACCCTGACGCCTAAAACAACACGTTCGTATAAATTTAATTTGCTCACGAACGCAGAAACTCGTAAATTAGATAGCCAATAAAAGTTAATAAGGCAAAGTTGAAGTTGTCCGGTCATAAAAAGTATCTATTGTCATAATATACCTAAAACACCTCAGGCCATATAAAGGCAACCGCTTCGTGGTACTTCCACAAAACACTTCCACCATAAGAAATCCAATTTAACTTTGTCGCCGAACAAAATGTGCTCCAATAGAAATAATTTCGTCAAGGACTACCAACAGCTGTACAATTCAATCAGGGTGGAGTCTACTGTTTTTTTTATCTTCCCCGCAGTGATTTTCTTTACGCGTCGTAAAACTTAGCTAATGTTTCCGATTCTTTTAACGCTTGTAAAATGGCTGACATTAACAATTTTCAAGGTGACGTGTCTGAGTGTAATTTGTTTACTCTTCAAGCTGCTGAAGTATTTTTTATTATATTCTACAATAAGAGAAAAATGGATTACTTTATATAAATAAAACCGCTGCTACCCTGATTGAAACGTGCGTACAATTTACATTGACATATTTTTCGGCTCATGCTTCATTTTTTTTTATCCAGTACAATAAATTTAGTTGAAGGTTGTCTAAGTAGTTCGAATCCTTCATTCGTATTCTGTGACTGTCGATCGTTACAATTGGAATACTAAAGTTTAAATGTTTGTTCCTATTCAATGTTCACTTTGACAATGCTGCTACGGTATTACTACTAAGGTAACTATATAAATTAAGACAGAATATTATAAATCCTTTGCTTTTTTGGTTAGAAATGAGGCCTTTTTCCTAGTTTGCCAAATGTCATTATTTCTCAAGATTTGATCCTTGTTAGCGACACTATAGAATGGTGTGTTCTTTATTGGTCAAAATCAACGAATTCAATTCCTTTTTAAACCCATGATCCAGTTTTAGTTTTTATCAAAATCGGCCCGAGACTCCTTTGAGTATTTCTCACTATCTCTCATAGTATCAGATTTCGCGAACCACGCGTACTTGAAAAATGTATAATGCACTCATCTTATATTTGGCAGTTGGCAGTCACTAAATAACCCAAGAGTTGAACGCATGCTAAATATTAAATCCCATAAAGCGTAGGTAATAGTAGCTACTTCACAAGCTATTGTTTGCCGTTTTCTTCTTTGTATGTTGTAGTATTTGTTATTGAATAAAAGATAATACTGGTACAAAATTACAGCATGAAATGTAAAAAAGTACTCCAAAATCTACTAATTTAAATTATTTTTTATTTGCTTTCAATGGATTTTTGTTAGAGGACAATATTAGAGTATCATAATATTACAGCTTTCCGCAATATATATTTCGCGGAATACCATTTTAATAACTAAAGATTGTAAATAATTAACCGACAGTAACTACCAAATTCCGACAACTTTCCTGACTTCCAATCAATAGTTACAAACTACGTTTGTATTATGTTTTGCTAAGTTTCTCTAAAATAATTACTGTTAGATATTTCATTGTAACTTTAGGTTTAGTGGCTTTCAAATTTCAATTACTGATCGCGCCGTAGAAGTAATATGAGCAAAGTCATTAATAAGTACATCTATTGTACACTCAGCAACATAAATATCTGTATAAAATAAAAAATTCAAATCGCCTATGTACGCGTTAAGTTAAACTGAAACCTTTGTCTTCGTATGAAGTAAAGCAAATCTCTTTTATTTCATTTTTGTGAAGAGAAAAAAAGGATTAGTAAGAACACAAAAGTATGTAGGCAATTTGAAATTTTGAATTTGTTCAACTACTTATGCTGGTGACTGTACATACAAATACGTTTCCGAAAAAAAAATATAATATCGTATAATATACCGGGTGGAAGGGAAACGCTCTCGGAAACGAATACAGGTGATAGTATTGGTGATTCCTGACGTGATGGCACTAAAAAAATTGTGATCGCATTGTTACAATTTTAGTAGGATTTTCTCAAATTTCTGTACAGCTTCACGTATGGATAGATAAATCAAATTATTATTCTGAAAAACATAGTAAAAAAGGTCAATATTTCAAAAAAATCGTAATGAAACACGTACATCAGCTGACGGGTTAACGACCGCGGGCCGGTGCCGGAGCGGCGCGGCGGCCGTCCAGTTTTTTGTACGCTTTACATTGCGCACGCATGAATTACGGAAATACTAAAATCGTAAGTATTATCGCTTAGCTTTGCAAATGAATATAGTTTTTCGTTAATGTTATGGTTCTTCTCTCTTACCGTTCCGGTATAGAGAGAGTTTCCCTTCCACCCGGTATACGCAACAATAGATATCTCATTTGTCAAAATCGGTTCAGTGGGATTTAGAAAGCAACGTTGTAGTAGAATTACCATGGATAGGTACCTTCATACGTCAACTACATAACTAGCTGAACAAACTCAAAATTTCAAATCGCGTCTACACTTTCGTGTTCTTACTAATTTATGTTTTCTCTGCACAAAAATAAAATAAAGGCGATTAACTTTACTTCCCACAAAGAAAAAAAAAGTTTCAATTAAATTTAACGCAAGTGATTTGAAATTTTGAATATGTTCAGCTACATATGAGGCTGACTGTACATGCGTTTATATATCGCACCTTTAGGATGAAAATGACACAATTCAAAAAGAGTGAAAATTGAGTTATCGTCATAAAATTACTTAAAACGAAGTTCTCAAAACAATAATAGTTCAAACACAGCCATATTCAAGCAGGAAAAGGACAAGACTGTTATATCAGACCCATTTTTATTATATTTTTATAAATAAAGGACTAGTTTTTAGCCATTTAAAAATGACAACTCAATTTTCTGTTTTTTGAATTGTGTCGTTTTCGTTCTAAAGGTGCGATATAGGGTGTCAAAATCATTATCCTTCCTTGATTCGCTGTAGGCGGGTAAATAATCTGTAATGTGATATTCTGACGTCAGCAGCACTCGTAAAAATATATCTTTTACCAATTGTACATTGATGGGATAAAGTCAGATATATAGAAGATTCTTTTTGTAATTCTTAGCGTTACAATTGTTTGTCTAGTTGATTTGTTTTAGACTCTAAGACCATCGGTAAGGGCTCTAGGTCGGGAAACAGCGTGTTTATAACTGCTTGTAAAATTAAGCCACACCCTTTCTGCAAAATGTTTTAAACAATTCGTTTGATCTGATCACATAAAGCTTCATCTAGATAGATTAATTATTTCTAGGAATAATCGTACGCAATAATTGAATGTCGTCTGAACATGAGTAAAGGTGAGGCAATTCTCCCCAGCCTTGACGTATACAAGTCTTGACAGATATTCAAAAGACAATTATTGATTTCAATAGTAGCGTATGACGATACTAGCAATGATTGATCTGTTTTAATAAAGCTTTATAATAATTTGAAAATGATATCACATTGTCTCTAGTATATTATAAAATGTTATAATCCAAAGACATACTTGTTCTTAAGATTTATTAAGGAGTTCCAATTTCGTATCTACGTATCTTTATTTCTAGGGTTCATGACCGTTGTTAAGGACCGTCTGAAAGTTATAAAGATAGATACAGAGACTGTCTATAGCTAGAGGGTTGGTGCCAGATTTTATTTGCTGATTAATCTTAACAGTTTAACGGTCTGCTTCGGCCTGGCCCACGGCTTTACTTTGTCTCAATTTAAATTAAAAACAAATTTGATCTTAATGAAATTGTAGCTGTAAATGTTTTTCTATTCAAATAAAAAGATGTTTACATTGTTTAGGCAAATTATTATTCTTTTAATCATTCCAATTCTAAAATTAGTTTTTTTTTTCAATGTTTATGTCTTCAGATAATGTATATTCGCAGAATAAAATACAACACTAACAAATAAAACATTATGGTTATGAAAATAAAATTAACTAATTGTTTTACTTTTATATTCCGTGAGATATTTAATTTATTCAATGGTTTATTTTCGTTGGAATTTTTACAATTGGTTCCTTACCCTAAATATAAAATAATATGTGCAACACGCCGATTTTTATCATGGAAGTTAATATAATATTCACAAACCATTAGGTTATCAATTTTAACTGCATATTTCCTGATGCCAAAAGAGAGCAAACATGCAGTCTGCAGGCTAACCGCAAATAGGTCGGCGACATTCAGAATAACGCCAAAAAAACACGTCGCGATCGGAATAGGATAGGAAAAACTGGTTTGTAAAATATACTGTCGAAGTATGGACTTTATACTTTTTATTTCTTCGTACTTTCAACTCATTGCAGTCGATACGGATATATTTATCTGTTCTCTGAGTGAAATCACAAAGATAGCGGCCATGATAATTTCATAGCTAAAATGTGATGACGCTTCGTCAAGAAACTACCCATTTATATTATTCCATACTACTGTATTAGGTTATCCTGTAATAGTAGATGTAAGAGAGGAAAATAAATAAATAAATAAAAAATAAATTTTTGTATAATATAATGTCCTAAGTTGTTTCCTCTTAAGTTTATTAGGAGTATGGGGGGCTGTCATGGGATGTTCTAGAATCGATTCCCAGTTGGTGCAACGCTTAGGTTTATCTCACACGTTTTTTTCTGGACTAGTTTTCCCAGACGGAGTCAATCTCAGACGAAAAATCTAAGATAACTACTTCCTGCAATAAACTCGAATAAAATTGCGCAGATCCCACATTCGAGTGGGAGGAATGTAGTTGGGAATGGTTTACCGATTTATGCAAGCGTGCAAGTAAAAAGTGTAATTGTACACGCGCCGTTTCTCAGTTTTTATTGTTATAAACGGTGTTTAGGATTTTTTGTTCCAACAGCAATTTCAGTGCTACTAAAAACGACGACTAACGAGGTTTCAGAAATGTCATTCGCAACCGCTATGACTGGATATAGATACCTACTTCCAACAATTTCTAAATCTATTTGTATTGTGATTGACTTTCTTTGTGCCGGACATACTAATAGTTGTTTTCACTAACATGTTCGGTTCGCCTTTTTTATGGCTTCGAATGAGGAGACAAGCATGCCGTTTGCCTGATGGTAAGCAATACGACCACCCATAAACAGTAGCGACACCATCCAGTACCAAGAGTTACAAAATACTGTGTGGCATTTCACTGCGCTCGACATCCGGAGACACAAGATGTTAAGTCTCATTATTTCAAATAGTTACATTCCGTCCTAGTCAGTTACAATATGACCCAACATTTCCTCATACTTACAATGCCTATATACGGTAGACGTGATTAGACGTTGTATTAATTATATTTGAAAAAAAATGACGTTATTAAACTTCCTGAGCCGAACGTGTTTAAGTTTTCAATCAAATATATAAAGTTATAAACAATTGTTTGAGTAATATATTTAAGTCAATCTCAATTTATAATAAATATATCGATGCGAGTTTAAGACATCAAACTGTTTCGAACTTCATAAATATTTTAGTAGTTTACCGAAAAATACTGTAATGTAATCAATGTGGATCAATGGGTACATATTTTTCGTTATAAATCTAATAAATTTGCAAAATTTTAAAAATATTGACAGCTTGTTGCTGCCATTTTGTTGATGTATTTGGTGCAAGATTGGCAGCTTTTGGATATAAATTATTTTCTCACTTGATATATTTAAAAAAAAATCTATGAATAAATGAATGAATGAATGAATGAACACTTTATTGTACACCATGTTTACAAAACGAAAATAAATAATTAACAAATCGGCTTGTAACTATGCATCGCGCGACAATGGGCGGTCTTATCGCTAAAAAGCGATCTCTTCCAGACAACTGACACTGATTGTGAGAGATATATGAAATGATGAAGGGGGTGTATATAATAAATTATAACTATTTAAAATTAATTGATATAATTATATGACATACTAGCGTTTGCCCGCGGCTCCGCCCGCATTAAAAAAGATTTCCGGGATTAAAGTCCCGATTTATATTTTCCCGGAATAAAAAGTAGCCTATGTGTTAATCCAGGACATCTACCCGTGTGCCAAATTTCATCGAAATCCGTTCAGTAGTTTTTGCGTGAAAGAGGAACAAACATCCAGACATCCAGACATCCATACATACTTACAAACTTTCGCCTTTATAATATTAATAGGATTATTATACTTACATACAATATAAAACTATAACATACAACGTAACATAATAAATAATTTAATATTTTTAATAAATGCTATAAATATAGGTACGATATCATTCAATAATTACTTAAGGAAAGATAGTGACTTTTCACTTGATTTTTAAAAACATATAGTAATGGAGCTTTCCTGATAGAAGAGGGCAATGAGTTCCATAAGCGAACAGCCTGCACGGTAAAGGAGCTGTCATAGAATGTACTGTCATGCAGAGGAGTCTTGAGTTTTAGGTTTTCTGACGACCTTAAAGAGTGGGCATGAGCGTTATGAAGAAAATTAAAACGTTCTTTAAGATAATGGGGAGAGGAGGGGTTAAACAGAATATTATATCTACCGTAGTTTTCACCGCTTACTGACGAATTCGATCCGTCGCTTGTTAAGATGACCAAATACAAAGGTCACACTCTAATTTATCCTCCCAGTTAAATGATAATAAAATGAGCGCTATATTTTTTTTTGTCCCTGACATTACTCTTTCTAGCCTGACGAGGGTCGGCTTATGAAAGAACACCGGTCTTTTGGGTGAGTGCAGAAGGCGCTCGCAGCCCTTATGTGCTATCTGCATTAGCTGCATAATACGGCAACTTTCAAATAAACTGCCTCGGTGGCGTAGTTGTATTACAGTACGACTGCAAAGCTGAGTTCTCGGTTTCGATCCCCGGGTCGGGCAAAGTGATATTGAGTTTTTCTATTCAATATCAGCCTGGAGTCTGGAATTTGTGCCCGATATGGCGATAGGCTCGCCTCCTATCACATCATGGGACGGAATAACGGCGAAAAGTGGGTGCATTAGTTGCGCCTCTGCCTACCCCTTCGGGGATAACAGGCGTGTGTGTGTGTGTGTTTCAAATAAAGTTTACTTAAAATCCGTGAAGCCGGCCCTTTTGCTTATAATATCGTCTATGTAACATCCTAAGAATTCCTATATATTAACGAACTAATTCATAATCAGTCTATAAACCTATTTTAGTATGTTTTGTCTTCTTCGAAACAATTTTGAACTGAGTTTGAAGGAACAAGACAAAACATTAAGTAACGTTATAAACTGTTTATGAATTAGGTCATATATGTTTTGCGTCACTATAGTTTCCAGCCCCTAGAACCTTTTTTTTCAACGAATGACGAGACGAGCATGCCGTTCGCCTGATGGTAAGCGAGTACTTGCTGAGTACAGAAGAATAATCAAACGAGTGTCTAAACAGATTTTATGGATGTATTATTTAAACCGCTTATTCAGGCTGAGCGTGAAGAGGCAATTATGCAGGCCGGCATAATTGGTGCGACCGACAAGAGATGTTTATCCTTTGCCAGTCGACATTTCTTTGGGCTTCACATCACTTACTATCAGTTGAAGCCGCTTTGTCGAGCCATCAATAAAAAATGTTTAAATACGTTTCTCATAATTTAAAGTGCATGCATGGAGAATTATTCGCCAAAAGTCTAATATCAAAATCGTTTTAATCGGACAAAATATTGTTTCTACGACTTGAAATCTTGGTAAAGTCCATTTACATTACGACAGTAATTTATAAGAGGAACTATTTTTTCCTTCACGTACGTGACTGTGGCAAGCGCATCAGTTGCAGGTATAGTTACATGGACCGAGCCTCGCAGACACGTTCGACAAAATCATATTTTACGTGATTCCATTCTGAGATAACTTTGTGAATCTGTGCATAAGTGGCAGGTGAATTTCGTGTGTATATTTCGTGGTTACCTTACATATTTCTATTGGTTTATTGTTTTATATGCTTATTTGGCTTAATCTCCGAAGAGGTAGGTGAAGGTGCAGCCGGGTAGCCATCCATGATCCTACGACTTGATGAGGGGCGAGGCTATCTCCATGTCCGGCACAAATTTCATTTTCCGGGTTGATAGTTAGCAGAAAAACTCAGTATCACTTCCCAACCCGGGATTGGAGGTCCAATCGATGATGTCTCATCCTCTCTCAGTGGCCGTCCTGAGCCGAGGTTCGTGACCCGTTAGTGGGTCGCCCTCAGCATGGTCACTTAAAGTTAAAGGGTTGCGAGCGCCTTCTGCACACACCCAAAAGATCGGTGTTGTTGCATAAGCCGACCCTCGTCAGGCTAGCAAGAGTTTAGCTATGAACAAAAAAAAAAAGGATTGGAACTCAGTGCCTCGGAACGTTTATTATAGACATGCCATATTCATTAGATACTACGGGTTGCTCACGATACCATGTTTAAAATACCTGTCCTTGAATGAAAGTCCCACCATGCACTTTGCCGGGATAAAAAGTAGCATGTATTCTAGGAAAATACATGATTTATCTGCCTACCAAACATCCAAACGAATGTTCATCGATTTTGCATGTCTTCACAAACTTTCGGATTTCTAATATTAGTAGAATGATAATTTATATATACTGTTAGAAATAGAAGCGAATTTGATTTAAATAAAAACGATCTATCACTGATTTTACCGAAATATATTTCACAGAAACACTATTACAAAGATATCAGCAACTAACCGACCAGCATGAAAGTCAATGACCAACTTACTCAACTGCCACTAAGACTACGACTGCAGGACTGCGAGACTGAGCGCGAATGAGAGTGCACATCGATATGGCACCCTTTTTAGACACCCAACTGTCACTTCCACTATTAGTTTGACATCTCGACAGGTTTTTATAACTGGTCAGTACGTTACAAATAGAGTAGAGCGTTTCGGTTTAATTTTTAAAACTGAGAATTTATAGCCCATCTATGTCTGTCAGTGTCAATTCCATTCTGTTCAAGCAATATCAGAATCAGAATTATATATTTGTCAATCATAGATATGTACCTATGTACCTATGTATTATATTCTGTTCAAGCAATATCAGAATCAGAATTATATATTTGTCAATCATAGATATGTACCTATGTACCTATGTATTATATTCTGTTCAAGCAATATCAGAATCAGAATTATATATTTGTCAATCATAGATATGTACCTATGTACCTATGTATTATATTCTGTTCAAGCAATATCAGAATCAGAATTATATATTTGTCAATCATAGGTATGTACATAGGTACATAGGTATGTACCTATGTACATACCTATGATTGACAAATATAATATAATTCTGATTCCGATATTGCTTGAACAGAATAGAATTGACACTGACAGACATAGTTGGGCTATAAATTCTCAGTTTTAAAAATGAAACCGAAACGCTCTCAAGAAGAGCGAGCCAGGGATTAAATGTGAAGCCGTTGTTGACTCTATGCCCGCGTATCCGTTTTGTTGGCAAATTATATTTGTCCGGTTACAAAGTGTTACAGACACGTGGTTTTGTAAAAATACGATGGGAAATTGTAATAATAATACCAGCCCTGTATTATATACTGTCTCACTAGTGGGCATGGGCCTCATCTTCTACTAAGAGGGTTTAGGTTTTAGTCCACCACGTGGGTCTATGTGGGTTGGTAGACTTCACATACCTTCGAAATTTATATGGAGAACTTCTCAGGTTCTCAGGTTTCCTCATGATGTTTTCCTTCAATAATTGTAAAATATCATTTATTTTTGCTATTTTTATGATGGCTGCGCACTATTTCTACTAATGGTACTTTTGTATCGGTGGCCGACTGCCTAATAACCAGATGTAGCGATTTGTTTAGATTCAAATTATACAAATTATCGACAACAGCTATGTGATTTAATATTCTCTTTCACCTGCCTTACTCTAACTCCTATGAAGGTCGAAGCAACTCGCAATTCATGAATGACCGCTTGACCTCTTCCCCTTCAGGGGAAATGTTCATTTTACATATTTAGCGACGTAAAAAATATGTTCTTATTCCTCTAACCAGCAATTTACAGAATAATTTTATTTAAAACAATCCAAACCGTCTTCATACATGTAAATTTTCATTTGGATACAGTCGAAATTACCGGCAATTTGATTTATACAAATTAACCCCACGCTTCGACGGCGGCAAATGTTATCAAAGTGCTCCGTGACTAGGTCAACCGCCCGACTCCGACCAAGATTTGATGAGAACTTCCTAAACTGTTCCACCCCGTTGGCTTTTAAAGTGACCTTGTGTTTAAATGGGACGGATGAGTATCGCTACCCTTACTATTTGCTATAGATCATCAACCTTATTTTGCTGAAATATATTTGACTGCCTCGGTAGCGTAGTTGTATTACAGTACGACTGCAATGCTGAGGTCTTGGGTTCGATCTCCGGGTCGGGCAAAGTGATACTGGATTTTTATATTCTGTATCAGCTTGGAGTCTGGGATTTGTGCCCGATATGGCGATACACTCGCCCCCTATCACATCATGGGATAGAATAACGGCGAAAAGTTGTTGCACTAGTTGCGCCTCTGGTTACCCCTTCGGGGATAAAGGGCGTGAGTCTGTATGATAGGATCTTACTCTTTTCACTATTAATATAACATTGATAAATGATAGCAGTAATGATCTGGCATCGTAGCTCTTAAACGAATGGACCGTTTTTTTTATTTTGAAAGATGATTTCATCCAGATAGTAAAATGTGGGTTCCCTGATTGCATGTCTGCCTATCCCTTCGGGAATAAAAGCGTGATGCATTGTGTGCTTATTATTATATTGAAATTAACTTTCATTTTAATTAACATCTACATTATAATGATTGCTTGGTTTCAATCGAGATTCAAATTATTATGCTTCTTTCTCGATTCAGTATAGAGAGTAAAAGGTTCTGGTATGCGACAAAGACGAATCATATTTAAAAGAAAAAATAAAAATCGGAGGATCTGCGTTCCGTGACTTTTCCAGGCGTGGTTTGAATATTTTTATGTTGCCATTCACAAGGTTTTATCTAAATTTCCTAACTCGGTTTCGATATTACCTTAATATCTGCCGATTCGTCTACATTTCTTTCTTGAAAATATAATGCAAGTAAAATAATGGCTTATGATTCTGAAGGCAATAACAGACCTAAAATTTAAATGAATCAAATTGTACTCTAGATACACACACACACACGCACACACACACACCTTTTATCCCCGAAGGGGTAGGCAGTGGCGCAACTAGTGCATCCAATTTTCGCCGTTATTCCGTCCCATGATGTGATAGGGGGCGAGCCTATCGGCATATCGGGCACAAACTCCAGACTCCGAACTGATACTGAATATAAAAACTCAATACCACTTTGCCCGACCCTGGGATCGAACCCGAGACCTCAGCATTGCAGCCGCATCATAATACAACTACAAACTTATATAATATTTTTAAAGGCTAGATGTTGCGTGTGGCTTCGACCACGTTAAAAGCTTTACGATTACAAAAGTCCATTTTTTTTTCAACTTTACCGGTTTAAACCGCCATCTGTACAACGCTATCTATTTAAAAATCAGATTTAAAACAAATTGTGTGTGTGCGTATTATGTTATGCAGGAGAGACCGGGGATGGTTAGCGATAAGGGTAAGTTGAATAACAGTCAAAAACTTGAGCTATTTATTTATTACAAGGTACACAAAACAGGAAAGTGTTGCGTCGTAGTCGTATGTCAGAGCGTGCATTTTGACTTACAGTATATTTAAAGTATTAAAATGGATATTGCCTGCCTCGGTGGCGTAGTTGTATTACAGTACGACTGCAATGCTGAGGTCTCGGGATCTATCCCCGCGTCGGGCAAAGTGATATTGGGTTTTTCTATTCAGTATCAGCCCGGAGTCTGAAATTTGTGCCCAATATGGCGATAGGCTCGCCCTCTGTCACATCATAGGATGGAATACGCATGGTGAAAAGTGGGTGCACTGCCTACCCCTTTGGAGATAACGGGCGTGAGAGTGTGTGTGTGTGTGTGTGTGTGTGTGTGTGTGTGTGTATAATGGATATTAAGATATCAAAGTCATCTTCCAGAAAAACAGACCAACAAAAGGTATTTTTCAAATCTCACATGAACGCGCTCGGGATGGTTCGCAAACTTTTGGCACGGCAATAAATCTTGTTATCGAATCGGATAGCTCAAACTTAGTGAATTAAATTATGAAGGTTTTCATTATTTGCCTTGGCAAATATTTGATTGGAAACAATGACAACGCGGCCGGCTGCCATGTTTATTTGTTTAATTGACGTTGTTTGATTGGTGTTTATTGTACGAGACAGACATAGCTTGGTCAATAATTTTTGCTATCGCATTATGAAATTGAAATGGAATATTTTATGAGCGGGTAATTAACGATTTTCGCTGTGCTTTCGAATGTTATTTATTTGATGATGTAATTGGGTTGAACAGATTTTCTTTATTACTTATGTATAAAGGATCATTTATGGTGTAACATTAATTGCAATATGCGGTATTATTTAATTTGCTTTATTTATTTAGGTAATATAAAAAAATGTGTGGACAAGGGACTACTTACCTAACTTTTATTATATAAAACACGTCTACTGATTCAAGACATGATTCATTCATACAAATACTATTGAATAAAACATTTAGCATTAACCATGCACCAATAGAAGGCGGTTCTTCTATTCCAAAAAAGAAAGAAAAAACAGATTTTTCAAATAAAACATCTTACATAATACAATTCAATATTGAAACTTAGATAAGGTAGAACTAAACGTAACAAGATTATGAAATTACAATAATGGTTATGATAGGTGGGGAGATAAAGGCAGGAACAATAAAAATAAATTAACAAAATGAAACGGGTCCTGACTCTAAATAGCATCAGTTAATCGAGGGACAACTCCGAATGGGTCAAGTTAACGTAAGAAGAGCTATTTAAGAAAGTAATTTTCATACAATGTAGGATTCCCTAGCTTAATCGACTACGTGCTTGTATCAATTGCTATTTTGGTACTTATAACTAAGTGTCATAAAGATACGATAAATTTACGTCATCTCTTTGTTATTAAAGGGTTAGGAGTAGGTCTAACCAGTACACTAACACATCTATCGCAGGCTGTGATCGGTAACGATCAATTTATCCGATTTAAAATCAATATACTTAATGATATTAAGGGCCCTGGCCCTTGGGTACCTTTGCAAGGGAGCTTATACAGGGTCATTTTGACATTGAGTTAATAAATGAAACCACATACTCGTCTTTGCTTGTGCTAACATTGTGCCAAAAATCATTCATAAGAAACGAATATTTTCACCAAAAATCGAAATTTCACTTTCCTGATTTTCTTATAATTTTGTAGTTTAGTGCGAATATGGCGTGTGAATGAGTGTTTTTCTGACTGAAAGTGTGATGTTGCTCCTGCGACTAGTCCTTCTAAAGTAGTAGTACTACTGGCATTAAGGCGTGTAAACTTAAAAAAAATACATTTTATTGATATTCGTTTTGTTTGAAACCTACACTTTTTTATTTTACATCTATGGTTAAAATAACTTAATGGAAAGTGTTATTTTCAAGGAGATAAGTATGTGGTTTCATTTAGTAACGCAATGTCAAAATGACCCTGTATAAACTATGAAATAGTAGATTTTGAAATGCATTTTGGAATATTTTTGATTCAACACATTTATCGTGTATGACGTTTATAAAATGGAAAAGTCTGAAATATTCCAGATTGCAAAACTAATCCAGTATATCCAGTATTCTTGCTATAAGGTTGTTGTATTATTACTTTATAAAGTCCAATTTAAGCAAGATTTACAAGGAAATTTACAAATTGCCGCCACGTCGTATCAAAGGTAAGTGAACAAGTTCATTCGTGCCCTATAACTTGTTTAATTTGAACCAGTCAAACGCATCTTCCTGAATTTGGCTCAAGGAAGCGTTTAATTATTGCTGCAAGACTTGCCTAATTTAATGCTATGAACCATTATTGTATATTGTGCTCAGCGGGCTATAGCTTAATGCACAAATTTGACTGGCTATATATACACAGTTAATTGAAATTATGCGTATTCTCACAAGTACCATTACAAGGAATGCTTTACGCAACAATTTCAATAATTTAGGTATGAATAGCGACTATTAAGGTGATTTTCAATAAATCATAAATGTACTCATATCAACTCACACTTTCACCACGAAGGGTTAGATATACGTGTAACGAGGTCACCTATTGTGGTTATATCCGTCCGTGAGGTGACATAGAGAATTAAGACAAATAATAAACATTATAGATTATTTAATTTGAATTAAATTTAATTTGACTGCCTCGGTGGCGTAGTTGTATTACAGTACGACTGCAAAGCTGAGGTCTCGGGTTCGATCCCCGGGTCGGGCAAAGTGATATTGAGTTTTTCTATTCAGTATCAGCTCGGAGTCTGGAATTTGTGCCCGATATGGCGATAGGCTCGCCCCCTATCACATCATGGGACGGAATAACGGCGAAAAGTGGGTGCACTAGTTGCGCCTCTGCCTACCCTTTCGGGGATAACAGCCGTGAGTGTATGTGTGTTAATTTGAATCATTTTTATTCAGTATTTGCACCATTGTTTTTGTATGACGAGATTGAATGATTGACTCACGAGCGCAGTGGAATGGACACACAATACTTTGTAACTCAAGGAACTGGAAGGTGTTCCTACAGTTTATGAGTGGTCGTATCGCTTACCATCAGGCGAACGGCATGCTCGTCTCGTCATACATAGCCAAAAAAAAAAAATTATTAAAACTAAACTTTATTTTCAAATTATATAAAATTAACAATATATTAGTTTTATTATGTAGCAAAATAACTCAATAAAACTATAATAAATGCATATGAACGTATAAGCACGCCACAGTGAGCGAGTGGTGATAAAAAAATAAATTTATATTCCGTGGATGGTGTTAGCGATGCGTTATGCTGGGTCATAAAGACGCCGAGTATAATGCTCCTGTGTGCTCTTATTGCACCATTATCTATGTATAAGTTAGGATTATATTTATTTGTTTATGAATTATTAAGAGCACAGTTTTCTTATGAACTAAGAAGACGTTTTAATAATATTTAATTGAAATTATACTATTCCCAACTAACATTTTGGTGTTAGTTACAGCTAGTTTCAAGACCTTTAGTGTTATTATGACATTAGCGGGTTAAATAGTCAGTAAAAGAGGTAGAAGTGAGTTAAATATTAATTTAGGACCAACAGGCGTATTACATCTTTAATGAAAGATGTAAATTATCCTTAAGAGTTGCAGAAGTGGTAATGGCAGCCAGTACACTTTAAATGTTATAACTTTAACCTGTCTATAATGCTTAAAGCTATAGAACATCAGAGTAAGTATATACCTATAGAGCGCTAATATCGCATCGTGCGCCCACTACCCAGCGTAGGCAGGTGAACTATAGCTACTTATATAGAAATGTTGGCGACTGCTAGGGATGGGCACGCGAGCAGCACCAACGCAACAGTTATCGATAAGTACAGGTCCGGCGGCGCGGTACATATTGTTGTTAAAAAAATATGGTTCTACAAAATATGGCCTTGTGAGTAATTTTAAGCGTATTGCGTTAATATAGATAAAAGCTATGCTGCGAATTGGTGTAGTGCCATGTAGAATGATTTCTAAACACGGTACCTCAAGAGCAGTTTTTACAAGCATTAAGAACCAATAATATTAATTGATATCCATTATAATTGAACTAATGGATATAAACCGAGCATCGCACCATGGATTTCTTAGCTAGTCTCCCCAAGCCTAAAATAGTCACGTCTAGTTTTTGAAATATTTATTACCAATGTTAAAAAAATGTCAAAGAAATATATCTTAATGATTGCTAACTTATACTGTCAAGGCCCGCGATAGAAGCTATGCAATAGCTTAAAAATATTATCGTAATCAGTCAATTTTTAGGAACAGTAAATATCTCTTTCATTTCATAAACAAAAACGCAATTATTAATTGGCTTAAAAATCACACACAGACAAAAACAGTTACCTCAGCTACATTATATTAAGCATCGCCTTCGATAGTAATAAATACGTATGCTATAATATGAAAATATTACATCGATTCTGGTATCGACGCGTAACATCACTATCGAAAAAGCGGGATGCGGGGCAGTGCGGGGAGTACAAGTGTTCGCCTCCCGAGCGTCTTTCATACCGCGACGCGTGATTTCAATTTTACCTAAAAATATATTGAAATATGGCTTGCCTGTGAAACGTGATATTAGAATTCTGTTAAGTGTGTTTCCGGGTGTCGTTTTTACAAGATTCCACAGAACATTTAACCATTTTGCAGTATTAATAATCAAATATTCGCATAGATCTCACTCGCGTGTGCTGACACCGTTCCTACTCGAGTGACTACAAGCGCTTGCGGCCGGCGCAGGACGATGTTCCCACCCGTGCCTATTGTTCCCACTTGCATACGCGCGCTCTATAGGTATATACTTACTCTGAGTATAGAACGATATTCATTAACTCTTATGATTCTTTTTAAGCTGTAGTACTAGCATTTAATAGAGTTAAACAAAACTATTTTTGTTCGAGAAATGTCTTTAGCTGTGTTGTTACACTATTATGTCAACTAAAACTGCACAATACACTTGACTACCGTTATTGTAGATCAATTAATGCGACTAATGGTTTAAGGGAAGATTTTAACTCTAAGATAGGCGTACGCCATTAGTTTTAATAACATAACCTTAAAATAATTAGGTTGTTTAAAGCAAAATACTATATTTTCTGTATTTTTTAACGTATTTCACGAATGACGCTGGCTTAAACTAATCAATACTTATGAATCAAGCCTAATTAATATGTTAAGTTAATAGCACCTTTATTATTTTTAATCACTTTTCATTAAAATTGATAATAAATTGTAGGTGTGCAGGACGCATATTCTCGAAGAGAGAACAACGTAAAGTGCATACCGCGCATGCGCGATTACGTAATAGAACTCGGACCTTTTAGTGACGTCATAGACTTTAGTGAATGAACTTAGTGAAAAAATCGTGTTATCGCTAGGGTCATTGAACGCTTATAACTCACTCGGTATGGACTGTTTAGTGTTTCATTCGGTGTCACAGTGTAGGTTAGAACTTTGCCTACCGCGCTGCGGTAGCGGGATGAACGTGTGTATAAAGTCCAAATAGTTATTTTTAGAAATGTTGCTTGTGTGTATCGTTTGTGTTAAACTTAGAGTAAGTAAATCACAATAACTTTTTTTGTAATGCACATGAGGTTGTTTTATGATGTTTAGTATATAGAGTCACTTAGTGTCTATGTACCAAGACACTTATAGTTTAGGCATATAGACTTAACTTAGGCGCGAATTGAAAATAAGTGTAATCTCGAAAGTGAAAAAGAGGTCCTAGAAAGAGGGAAAGCCCTCTTAGAGCTCCGTACGGTATAGCCGCGCAGTACTTAAGTAAATTCGTTTTTTTGTAATATTGAGTTAACGTGTTAGGAGTTTTTTGTTCAATAGAAATAGTTCGGTACATCAAGAAAGAAAACAGCAAGTAGTCAGCAAGAAAGAAGAAGTCTGCAAGTTTGAAGAGGAAAAAAGGCGCTTATGCAGAGTGGACCATCCTTCCTCATCAGCTGTGGCACGGTGCTACGAGGACGACTTCCAGCTACGTCGCATAGCTACGGCGTAGCAACGAGAGACTACGCGCCGAATATTAACGCCGGGAGAATTTGGCTACCGTTGTGGCTGAACTTTATAACTTTCGATTCAGTGTGGGAAATAAACGCTATTTCCCGATTTTTCGCATTTGTTACTTTGTCACTGGTATCGCCATATTCCCACTCACGCAATCCAGCACACACACAAAACAGTGCGGGGTGTTGGCCCAGTCTGAGCCCCGCACAGTAGGCGCGTTTAAATTGAGGTGAAAAACATGCTATACTCTTACAGTAAATTTGCAAGGGCAGTAATTATTCACTTTATAAACACAAAACACTTGAAATTAATTTCAAATTGATCACGTACCTATATGTGAACGCCATTAATGTCATCTACAGTATAAATGTGGATAGGTAATCATTTTTATATGATTATTTGATCTCATCGGCCACCAAAACAGTACAGTTGCTTTATAAAGTATCAAAAAAGCGGTGACAGAGTTATCTGACACCATTATAGAAGGTTTTAATAACAAAATGTATCAACTAACCTTTTTGAAGGAGTTAAACAAGGTTAATCATTATTAACTAACGACATATTAACGTTTATTGCTCTATTCGAAACTTTTTTTTTCACCTATGTTGTTACATGACCCGACTATATAACTTTAATATCTTTTAAAGTAGTAACTAAAGCTATTATAAATATCTTGTACATCTACTGTAACACCAGTATATCTCCGTTATTAAGGCTTCATACAGCATTACCCTCTAAATTCGAGGACCTCTTTCGTGGGTAGGTATAAGTGAGTTATGGCATGCTATAACTCATTTACCTATACAACAAAGCGTTAACACTTTAAGATTAGACTACAACAAATATGCAGTCGTTATATAGCTATTTTTTAACGCTAGAACATTAATTGGGCACTGTGTGTATTCTTGTGAAATATCGCTTGCTGTAACGGTGAAGGAAAACATCGTGAGGAAACCCGTATACCTAAGAAGTTCTGTATAAGAATTTCACAGGAGTATGAAGTCTGCAAACCCGCAATAGGCCAGCGTGGTGGACTAAAGCTTAAACCCTCTCAGTAGTAGAGGAGGCCCGTGCTCAGCAGTGGGCAGTATATAATACAAGGCTGGTAGTAGTAGTAGAGATTATAGGACAAACCATTAGCTCGATCCCTATACTAGACACTGCCTACGATTCCTGTATCGTAGGCGACCGATTTACATTCCGGGATTCAATACGAGCTTCATCTGTAAGTCACCTTTAAAATCTTTTGGATATTTGGGTGTGTATGATTTTTATACGGCTGTACAATTTTGACTGCCTCGGTAGCGTAGTTGTATTATGGTACGACTGCAATGCTGAGGTCTCGGGTTCGATTCCCGGGTTGGCCAAGTGATATTAAGGTTTTCTATTCAATATCAGCGCGGAGTCTGGAATTTATGCCCGACATGGCGATAGGCTCGCCCCCTATCACATCATAGGACGGAATAACGGTGAAAAGTGGGTGCACTAGTTACACCTCTGCCTACCCCTTCGGGGATAATAGGTGTGAGTGTGTGTGCGTGTGTACAATTTTACACTGAGTTATAGGTTTTTTGCACAAATGACTTGACGAGCAGCCGGCTCGGTAAGCGCTGCAGCATCATCGCAATTACCATTGCATTGTATCATTATATACTTTTACTTTAAATTTTACGCATAAGATAGGCGTCTGAAATAGACTGCCTTTGTACCCACTACCCAAGGGTTTCTTGCATATGATGTGAAATACAATATAAACGATCTGCTTAAATAATTATAAATGCAAAACCTACAACGTTATCCTTAAAATTATTTAGTTTTTATGTTTGATGATTATAATTTACATAAGTTCGATATATACACATTTTTGTATACGAAAATGCACCCTATTGAAATAACGCTGATCTCATAGCCTCAGTGTACGCTCAGATGACATCACGACAAGGATAGGTGCATGCCATCACTCTCATCATTTCCTAGGGGCCATATTCACCCGATACAGCGAGTCGTGAGCTCAGCAATAACCTGAGTGCGAGTCCTTGAGACTTATTGCATTTCTGCTTTCAATACTCGATATGCTGACTCGTTTGTCTCGATGGTGTGACATGAAAAGAAGTGTCATTGTAAGATAGTATCTTGATTTTAAAAAGTGTGAAATGAAACATAAAATCTGGGATAGTGCAATACCGCGTAAGTGATAAAGTATCAATGCTAAAACTTAGCATTTTTTTAGAAATAAATATTGATTTTATTTTTAATGGAAACATTGAAAAAGAATCAGACGAAAGCATACACATTGAGTTTACTTATATTCGGCATTCGTTTTGGGCGTAATTTCGCATTCCTGAAAATTTCACTACGTTAATTTAATTTAATTTTGTACGATTTTATATTGTAAATTTAAAAAAATTGTCGCGTTTATCCTTTAGGCAATTTTTACACCAATAAACAGTAATTTTCGTTAGTTAGTTTCAAGCACGATTTTGATTGAGAACGGCAACAAGTTTGAGTCTCCGTATAACAAAATTTCTTCTTTATTTCTTAAAACTAAAGAAAAATATGAAAAATCTGGCTCTTTTATTCCATTAATGCTGAAATTGTCTTTCCGACGAAGTATAAATTTATCAGATCAGTTTCATTTAAAAAAATCATGATCATGAAGTTGACTGAAATAGTCGAAATTTTAGATGCGGCCTCTTAACAAAAGTCACAAAAGTTGTTTAGGAGTTTGAAATTATCCTCGTACGATGATTGCTTCATCCGATGAGGTGATAGCAATTCAGTTGGTTACAGGTAACTGACCATCACAATCGGTTAAAAATCCCTAAACTTTAATTTGCATCGATCAATCAGACATAAATATCTCACTTATAATGTATACTTAATGTATACGCGGATGAAGACTAAATTATGAATTGCAAAAGTAATTTAATTTGGACATCTTCCTGTCTCTGGACTGCCTCGGTGGCGTAGTTGTATTATGGTACGACTGCAATGCTGAGGTCTCGGGTTCGATTCCCGGGTCGGGCAAAGTGATATTGAGTTTTTCTATTCAATATCAGCTCGGAGTCTGGAATTTGTGCCCGACATAGTGATAGGCTCGCCCCCTATCACATCATGGGACGGAATAACGGCGAAAAGTGGGTGCACTAGTTGCGCCTCTGCCTACCCCTTCGGGGATAACAGGTGTGAGTGAGTGAGTGAGTGTGTGTGTGTGTGTGTGTGTGTGTGTGTGTGTGCGTGCGTGCGTGCGTGCGTGCGTGCGTGCGTGCGTGCGTGCGTGCGTGCGTGCGTGCGTGCGTGCGTGCGTGCGTGCGTGCGTGCGTGCGTGCGTGCGTGCGTGCGTGCGTGCGTGCGTGCGTGCGTGCGTGCGTGCGTGCGTGCGTGCGTGCGTGCGTGCGTGCGTGCGTGCGTGCGTGCGTGCGTGCGTGCGTGCGTGCGTGCGTGCGTGCGTGCGTGCGTGCGTGCGTGCGTGCGTGCGTGCGTGCGTGCGTGCGTGCGTGCGTGCGTGCGTGCGTGCGTGCGTGCGTGCGTGCGTGCGTGCGTGCGTGCGTGCGTGCGTGCGTGCGTGCGTGCGTGCGTGCGTGCGTGCGTGCGTGCGTGCGTGCGTGCGTGCGTGCGTGCGTGCGTGCGTGCGTGCGTGCGTGCGTGCGTGCGTGCGTGCGTGCGTGTGTGTGTGTGTGTGTGTGTGTGCGTGTATCTTCCTGTCCAAATGCCATTCATTTGGGGCTATCTGTACTTGCTGTAAATGACATAAACAGGTCCACTTCACTGAAAATCAACATCAAATCTTCAATCAAAATAAAGAAAACATATAAAATCCCTTGTAGTAACTTATCCTTTTCATGTCGTATTTATTCTTCATTGCATCAAAAAGCCGTTGTAACTATAGAGCTGTGATTCCGCACGACGCGGCAGACGGCAGACGGTGTAAGTGGGAAACAGCAATCAAAGACGAGCGCTGGGATTAGACTGATTTATTGAATCATGCAGTTTACGCGGGTACATGAATATAATTTTACAAATATTATACTGACATCTTTCTTCCTACAAAAACAAAACGAAAAAAAAATAACGTCATTTAACTGAAACATTAACCAATTTAACATAAGTAATAAATTATAATTATCATTATTTCAATTCCATTATTACATTTTACACTTAATTCATGTCACAATTCCATTATTTATAAAAGGCATTTTAAAGTCAATCACAAAAATAAAATAAAGATACAATTCTACTTAGTCGTCAATTCGAATAAATTATGATATATCATTTAAATTTATTATACAATATCAAAAAATATAATAATAATAATATGTTATCTTCCTGATTATTTAAGTACATAAGTTAAGAAATATATAAGTATTTGTTATCCACTCAATTTTAAGATTATTAAACAATTATGTCGGTATTATCATTTATTGTACATTCAATTCTACAGTTTATTATATTTTCTTATCTATTATTATTATCTATCTCCCCTCATTACATGAGCGCTCTCACCATGTGTGACGTTACTGGCTTAGTATCCCCATCTATCCGGAGGTCTGACTGTCCTGCCGAAACGAGTAATATGATTATTAGTATTTGAACTAGGAATTGGAGATGATGTCAATGTCGTGCCTGAACTCCCTTGGTACTCAATATCATCATAATCTAAGTTAAAATCAGAAACTGGGGCCGCACTTCTCGTTAGATCACTATTGATATGCCGTCTGTTTCTAACAACTACTTTACCAGAATTTAATTGTATTTCGCAACTTCTCTGTCTTAATTTATTTTTTATAACTCCGCTTTCCCAAATTTTTTTATGTATGTTATAGACCCTTACTCTTTGACCGATACGAAGTTCATTCAGGTTATGAGAGTGTTCATCATAATATTTTTTGTATGACTGCTGTCGCGATCGCAGCTTTGGCAAAACTTTTTTATTTAGAAAAGGATTCAACAATGATTCGCGCGTGGGTATAACACTTCTTAATTTCCTATTTTGTAATAATTCTGCGGGAGACGGTAATGTGTCATTTATTGGAGTGTTAAGATATTCTACCAAAGCTAACCGGAAATCTGATTTTGCATGTCTACATTTTTTAAGCATATTTTTGACAGTCTGCACAGAGCGCTCAGCCTGTCCATTCGACTGGGGGAAATAAGGTGAAGATGTTAAATGTTGGATTCCCCAGTCAGTGGTGAATTGACGAAACTCAGAGCATGTAAACTGTGGACCACAATCCGATATGATTATTTCCGGAATTCCCAAAGAACTAAACATTGTTTTTAAATGGTCAACAATTGAACAACCGAGTGTACTAGTTAACTGTGCAACTTCTATAAACTTGCTATAATAATCAACAGCTAACAAGTAATTAATTCCTTGAAAATAAAACAAGTCTACACCGATTTTTGACCACGGCCTGCCTGGAATTTCATGTGGTATGAGTTCCTCTTTTGTGTTAACTTTCCTATACGTTTGACATGATTGACAATTTTGTATCAATGTTTGTAATTGATTATTTAATTCTGGCCAGAAAAATAACTCGCGCGCTCTTAATTTACTTTTTTCCAACCCGAGATGTGGTAAATGAATCTTACTTAGCATTTCTTTTCGTAATTGTTTGGGTATAACTATCCTATCTCCTTTCCATAATAACCCACATGCCTCTGTAAGTTCGTCTTTATATTGCCAGTATGGTTTGACACAATCTGGTAAATTTACTTTGGTATTCGGCCATCCATATTTTATAAACACTTTTAACTCCTGAAGTTCTCTATCTTTTTCTGTTTCTTTTTGTAAAGTTATAAAATAAGTATCAGTCAATTCGTTATAGGAGCATATAGTACGTACCGCCTCTTTAATGTCTTCTCGTAAGTCCTCATAATAATCCTCCCCCTTACTGTCTACTGCGCGGGACAGTGTGTCCGCGATATATAAATATTTTCCAGGCTTAAATACTAAATTAAAAGTATATAGTTGTAATCTAAGCAACATACGCTGTAATCGAGAGGGAGTATCCGCCATAGACTTTTTTAATATACTAATGAGCGGTTTATGATCAGTTTCAATAGTAACGTCTGTGCGACCATAAATATAACTATAAAATTTTTCGCAAGCAAAAACAATTGCATATAACTCCTTTTCTATTTGGGCATACCGTTGTTCTGTCTTAGTCAGAGCTTTAGAAGCGTAACATACCGGCAGACTATCCTGCAATAATACCGCTCCCAAACCGAATCTACTGGCGTCTACAGATATAACTATAGGCTTTTGCATGCTATAAAACTGTAAAACCGGTTTTTGAGACAAACATTTTTTTAATTCTAAAAAGGACTTTTCGTGATGTTCGGTCCAGTGCCATTCTATATTTTTCTTTAAAAGCTCTCTTAGATGTTGTGTTTTATCAGATAATTTTGGTATGAAATTGCTAACGTATGTGATTAATCCCAAGAATCTTTCAAGATCCTTACTGTTTTGCGGACGAGGCATATTTACTATGGCCGAAATACGACTATCATCAGGATAAACTCCATTTTTTGTAATCTTGTGCCCCAAATACTTTATTTCATCCAAACCAAATTTACACTTATTTAAATTTAACTTTAGATTAATTTTACGACATCTTTCTAAAACTAATTTTAATCTTGTGTCATGTTCTTCCTTAGTCGTACCATAAACCAAAATATCATCTACGTACATACAGACACCTTGGATATCATCAAAATTTTGGTAAATTTTTCTATGAAATACCTCACAGGCAGAGCTAATACCATACGGCATTCTCAAAAACCGATAGCGCCCGAATGGCGTGTTAAATGTACATAAATCAGTGTCTTTTAATTTTACTTGCCAAAAACCGTTTGTAGCATCGAGGGTACTAAAAAATTTTGCCCCTGAGAGATTTGAAAGTATTTCATAAAGGGTGGGTAGTCTGAAATGCTCTCTCCTAATAGCTGAATTAAGTTCTTTCGGGTCTAAACAGATTCTAAGATCACCATTAGATTTTTTGACAACGGTCATGCTATTGAACCAGTCAGTGGGACCTTCCACCTTGGCTATAATACCTGAGTTCTCCATCTCTATTAATTTATCCCGAACTTTGTCTCTAATTGGCATTGGTATTTTTCGCGGCGCATGTACAACTGGCCTACTATTTGGTTTTAGTTGAATGTCATAATGTCCTGGTAAACAACCTAAACCCTGAAATACGTCCCTAAATTCTTTTATACATACAGGATATTCGTTGAGATGACATTGGACAGAATTCACGCGTTTTATTAAATTCATTTCTTTACTTGCATGCTTGCCAATGATTGGTTCGGAGCAGACATTCGCTATTTTAAATTCTAGTAAATATAACTTGTCTTTATAAAATACCTTCGAAAAACATTTGCCCAACACTTCTATTTGTGCTCCAGAGTAACCATGGAGTCTCGTATTCGTAGCTAATAAATCTTCCTTTTTTAATCCTAATCGTGGTAAATATTTGGCAGGTAAAACATTGACATCAGCCCCCGTGTCGATTCTAAATTCTATTAATACTTTATTTATTTTTAACTTAACGGACCACTCGTTACTTTCGGAATTGAAACTACGTAATACCTGTTCATCAGACTCCTCCACTTGGTACACACCACACATGCGAGAAAAATGGTTCATCCGCGAACAACGTAAACACCGTTTCCCAAATGCCGGACAGTTCATCCAATCGTGAGTCATGCCACAATGTTGACAATTACTGCGGTGCGGTCGGCCCGCCGGAGTGCTCCGCGTCGCCGATGCTACCGGCGCAGATCCGTGCCATGCGCCGCTGCCGCCCGCGCCGCTGTATGGGCGCACTCGTCTTGCCTCGTAGCCGCCGCCGCCGTCTCGGGCTCCGCCCCGCAACGCTCGCGACCTCCCGCCAGCACCCGGCCGTCCGCTACCTGACTGCCGACCTTGACCTCGAAATCCCCAGTTATTTTTTAATAGGTACACATCGTCCATGCCATTTTTGTCTACAATTTTCTCGTTTTCCGATTGTTTTAAATTATTTATTGACAAATCGCCATCCGTGATAATTTTTTCGGAATATATTTTTGAGACTATAACTGTTTGACAAATTTCTATTGCTTTTTCGAGGGTAAGCTCCGGTTCGCGAAGAAGGCGTTCCCTTATTACAGAACTGTTAATACCACATATTAGTCTGTCTTTTATAAGAGAATCACATAATGCTCCAAATTCACAGGTGTTCGATAACTTCTTGAGTTCGTATACATATTGTTCGATATTTTCACTTTCTCCCTGGCTACGTGTAAAAAACTTGTGTCGTTCGACCGTTACATTTCTCTTGCGTTCAAAATATTTTCTAAAAATTTCCAGTACTTCATCCACTGATTCATATTTCACTTTTAATTGTTCAATTAAGTCTCTGCACTGTTCCCCTATAACATGCAGTAAAATGTTCACTTGAATTGAAGCAGATTTTTTATGCAGTTCACACGCGTTGTAATATATCTTAAATCCTTTACTCCATTTATTCCAAGATTCACTAAGATTTCCGTTTGTCAAATCGAAGGAATTTTTATCGAAACAAAACGGAGCCGGGGGAGACAGAACGGTGTCCATTTTGTAAAACTAAATTATTATAATACTGTGACTACCGACTGCGCCATGTAAGTGGGAAACAGTAATCAAAGACGAGCGCTGGGATTAGACTGATTTATTGAATCATGCAGTTTACGCGGGTACATGAATATAATTTTACAAATATTATACTGACAGACGGCATGTGCCGCGACGGCAGACGGCACTACTGTACACTATTAAATTGTATGAGACCGATTGCGCACACGACGGCAAATGACGCGCGGCAAGTGACGTCCTGCCGTCTGCTCTGTCTGCTGCGTCCTGCGGAATCACAGCTTAATTCCCACACTACATTTTCATAATGGATAAAATGATTCTTAACAAGTGAATAAATCACGTTTCGTGGGGATTGTAACAAAAAATGCCACCGCCTCCCGTCGAGACGTGTCGGAAATATTAACTTGAGCATTTGAATACTTTATGATCAGTAAAAAGAAAGATTTGAATCGCAAATGTGTTCGCATTTTAATCAAACATCTAGAGGAATGCGCACGGTTTTGTTGCTTTATATGAAAACGACAATCGTAACTTTAATATTACGCTTTTATTTTCTTATTTTGATATCAGTATGTAATTTAATATATTATGTATTGTCGAAGGTCCTACATAATAA
This sequence comes from Lapara coniferarum, assembly GCA_949316025.1. NCBI lineage: Eukaryota > Metazoa > Arthropoda > Insecta > Lepidoptera > Sphingidae > Lapara > Lapara coniferarum. Next base: position 28,706,224 of record OX438925.1, on the reverse strand, counting down.
AATACAAAAGAAAAACAACAAAAACCCATTGAGACTATAATATTAGCTTTGAACGTAGTAAAATATTTTGACATTCTATAAGGAAAAATATAAATTGTGTATAGTAACAATTGAAAGTCAATCAAAATAATTTCGAAATACTATTAGGAATAAAAAGTTGTTAAATATAGTGCAACGAACTCAAATAAGTATTTCTCAAATACAAAACTGTTAATTAATTTAATAAATTATAGTCAGAATAAAGTTTCCCGACGCGCCTTTGAATATTAAAAACATAGGGACAATGGAAACTATCAGTAAAGCAGTGCCTACTCGATGAACTTAATATAATCAAAAGACAAGAATGCAAAGTATTTACACACAGAGAGACATACATTCACGCCTTTTATCCCCGAAGGAGTAGGCAGAGATGCATCTAGTGCACCCACTTTTCGCCGTGCGAGGGGCGAGTCTATCACCATGTCAGGCACAAATATGGGACTCCGATACTGAATATAAAAACTCAATATCTCTTTGCCCGACTCGGAAATCGAACACAAGAAAAACCTCAGCATTGCAGTCATACCGTAATACAACTATACCACCGAGGCAAAGTGTTTATCTGATATTGAAGGGGCTTATGGCAACTTAACCGATACAAACAACCCTTGCCAACAAGGCTTGTAAGAAATACAATTTAACTTCCTCGAGAACACAGAATGTTTCATTTGAAAACGTTTCCTGAAAGATTGTAACGAATCGTATCTTACGCCCGCTCAATCCTTTATTTCCCTTAATACGAAGAAAGGATTATTAATCGAAAATTTTCCATCTCAGTTGAAATGTTTTGAATGAGTTATTTTGATTTACCAGAATATTGTTTCTTGACTTGTATATTTGGTATTGCTTTGTTAATTTGGGTTTTATAAGTTTGTAGGCGAAATTGTATTACGATATAGATCTCCGTTGTATGGGAATGTAACAAGAAGATCTTGAAGTATTCTTTATTTTATTAGAATTATTTGATTTCTATTTCGTATTTTTGGAGTTACTGGTCTCACAAAAATAGTCGCTAAGAAAATATCATATATTATGTAAATATTTGAACATCCTAACCTGCGGAAACTCTTCACTAAGTTGAAATTCATTTAATTTTTGAACTAGTACAATCATCAAATAACTAATTAAACAAATCACTTAACGGCACAAAGTTAGCTGAAGTACAATGGAAGCCGAATTCCTCAACGCAAATAACTGAATACCGTCGGCATGTTATATTTCGCAATTCCCCACAACGGCCAAACTACGTAATAATATTGTGCTCGGGCCCGCATTCGGGGCAGAATCATCGATAGTCATTATCGGAAAAGCGGGTTTAAGAGGCGTCCCGCTCCCGGTGGGACCTTTACGAAGGTCTCATCCAACGCGTTCGATAACTATGCTAATGTTATTTGCGCCAGTGGGTTTGAAAACGACGGCATCCACTAACTCGGCATTCCCAAGAACATAGGGCTCCCTAAAGGTAAGGTTTCAGAATGAAACATCTTACTTTACGACCCATAATACCCATATTGCGAAAAGATTTGCTATTCCCGAAACTTATGGGTCGGTGAATTTGTTTTTGTGAACGGTGCATGCAATGCTTGTTTAGGATGTGTGACATTACAACTTTACAATTAGGCAAACTGAAGTAAACTGTTCAAAGGGCCTTATCTTCGCTGATCTTTCCGGTGGTGTCGGAAATCTCCCCAAGGACCATGTAATCAGCTTATATACGATCTACTAAAGGATCTTATGAGCCACTTGAGGATAGTCAATTACTGGCCCAATGTAGTTCCGTTCTGAGGGGTTTTAACCTCATGTAACATCAAACCATTCATAGATTTCTATTTAATAGTAATAGCAAAATTACGGGATCCCTTTGGTTTGCCTACTTTTTTTTAAACTATCATTTTTTCGCATATTTGACTTTGCATAATATGTATTGGCATAATAGTACTATCGCATAGGAATATTTTGGACTATTACTTTTTTGTCATAATAAGCTATTGGAATAATTTTAGCTTGACTAATTTGTATTAGACTAATACACATTTTGCATAATATATATCTAGAAATAGTAGTGCTCGCGGCTCCGCCCGCGTGAAAAACTTTTTCCGGGACAAAAATATTTTCCCGGGATAAAAAGTAGCCTATAGCACTCAGGAATTATGTAGCTTCTTACTAGTGAAAGAATTTTCAAAATCGGTTCAGCAGTTCCTGAGATTAGCGCGTTCAAACAAACAAATAAACTCATCAACTTTATAATATTAAGTAAGCGACGAGCGTGTTAGGTGCATACGAACCACCGCACGAGCCGAGCGAGCGAAGTGACCGTGCCGCGGCAGCGGCCGGCGACTGCCAGAACCGACTTTAAGACGTTTCCAACTCAGACAAAACCAAACATGAATGATGCTTATTTATTTTTATGACTTTTTATATTTATGCTTTTTGACGTTAGTCGTTCTGATGGTTGTGCTTTTTGTATTTATGCTTTTTTATTTTATGTTAAAACAATTATGCGTAATGATTATTATGCACATTGATAATTAGGCTTAAAGCTAAGATTCGCAACAATATTATTACAAATACATTTATGCAATCCAATAGGGAACCCAAAATTACATTTACTTGTATAACATAATGCCCAATAGAATAATCTGTTTGTTTGAACATACATACATACACTCACGCCTGTTATCTCTGAAGGGGTAGGCAGAGACGCAACCAGTGCACTCACCCTTCACCATTACTCCGTCCTATAATGTGATAGGGGGCGAGCCTATCGCCATAAATTCCAGACTCCGAGCTAATACTGAATAGAAAAACTCAATATCACTTTGCCCGACCCGGGGATAGAACCCGAGACCTCAGCATTGCAGTCGTAGGTACCATATTACAACTACGCCACCGAGGCAGTGTTTGTTTGAAATCGTGAGGAAACCTACATGGGAAGTTCTTTATAAGATTTTCCAAGGTATGTCAAGTCTGCCAACCCGAACAGGCCAGCGTGGTGAACTTAGGCCTAAACCCACTCAGTTGTAGAGGAAGCCCGTACTCAGCAGTGGGCAATATATAATATGAAATGAAATCCTCCTAGCCAGTTTCGGCCACGGCGGCCAATCTCAAAGATCAGCCAGGTACGCAGGAGATATTATAGTGCACAAGTATGTGCGCAATACACAGGTGCAGTCGCTATTCCTTCACTCTCATAGTCCGGTGAGACGGCAATCCGACATGACCGGAGAGAGATCAGGCGCAGGACCAACGGCTCTACGTGCTTTCCGAGGCACGGGGGTATCACACCGCCAACTTCCTGACTCCGGGCTGCGACTGAGTAATTTTTTTAAGATGGAAAAACCCAGTCACAATGTTTTTTGGCCCGACCCGGGATTCGAACCCAGGACCTCAGCGCGCAAATCGTACTCGTAACTCGTACGCAATACAACTACGCCACCGAGGCAGTCATATATAATATAGGCCTGATATGGTACGGCATTAATCAAATATCAATTATCGTTCGCTTTAACGGTGAAGGAAAACATCGTGAGGAAACTTGCATACCTAAGAAGTTCCTTATAAGAATTTAGAAGGTATGTGAAGTCTACTAACCCGCACTGGGCCAGCGTGGTGGACTAAGGCCCAAACCCCCTCAGTAGAGGAGGCCCGTGCTCAGCAGTGGGCAGTATAATAATACAGGCCTGGCATTATTATATTTATTATATGATACGGCATGTGATTGACACTAACAGATTATTAGAACTAAATAGCTTTGCTTTTATTTGGTTCTTGAAAGTAATAGAAGCTTTAACCATTAATTTTTGTAGCTAAAACCTGAGAGAAGAAGTAGCTACTCTGTGCAATAATAAACCTAATAAGTAGACACTAGTGATTTTATCCCAATACTCCCGGCTCACGAGGCCTCAATATTAGGTCGAACAAGAATATTCTGTACCTAAATCCACGTTGTTTCTTTGTATATGATCAATTCTTTCACGTAATGTTGCTAGTTCCCTCGGAATTACTACTATTTTTCATCCCGCCGCCAATGTTACCTTGTAACTTCGTATTCGTGTCAATATTGATTCTCTTATATTTCATCTCTTTAGTTACAGTTGGGTTTTCTGTTATATTATTACGATTCTGTAAGATTATTTTAGGTTAATTTGGTGGAAATATAACTGTTATGCGGTAAAATGTTGACACAGTAGAATTCTAGCTAATCAATTAGTTTTTCCAGAGTTTGTATAGTGGGTTCCTATAAATTGTAAAACCATATTATAATAACATCTGTTAAAATCCAAGAGACCTAACGGTCTCAGTGTTTCTTGCTTGAAATAATGTTGTAAATATTCAAATATTTGTAAGTGTTTCATGAATATAAATTCACAAATGATTTAGAACAAAACATATTAATATTCAATAATAATATCTAAGAATATTACATAAGACTTTTGAAGGTAAGAAAATTCATCTGTATTAGGCCAGCGTAATGGACTAAGGCCTCAACCGTATCAGTGCTAAACGAGATCCGTTTCCAGGAGTTAGTTAGTAGGGCTGGTGTTAGGATTATTTTTTTAATAAAAAAAATATATTATAATGTTACTCAGCGGCGCAATCAGTACCATACTTTGCCGACAATATATATACTCCAATCAAACGAGGTGATAAAGACAAAGGCTACTATCGTATTACACAACGAACATATTATTTTTATGTGGCATTGAATGACGAGACGAGCTTGCCGTTCGCCTGATGGTGAGCGATACAACCACCCATAAACAGTAGCAACACCATCTAGCACCTTGAGTTACACAGTATTGTGTGGCATTCCACTGTGCTCGTCATCCTGAGAAATAAGATGTTAAGTCTCATTGTGTCTATTCGTTACACTGGCTACAATATCCTTCAAATTGAAACACAACAGTGCATGCACACTGCTGCTTGCCGGTATAAATAGACGTTGCGGTGGTACACACCAATACGGACTCTTACACATGAGAGACCTCCCACCAGTCATATATGTTAAATGCTTCTATTTTAGGTCTGTTTTTAATTCAAAACATTTAATTATTTTCTTTTTGCCCGAGATCGGAGTAGAGACCCACACGGCCCACAGTAGGTACAAGTAATCATTAATATGCTGTTACACAATTCCATGATTAAATTTAGCTGATCTATCAATATACCTATGTTATAACTAGATGCTGCGTAAACAGAATATCGCGATATGACGTGCAGCTGACAGCGGTGCTTGCGCCATGCTCATGCTGTGTGCGGCTTTGTGTAATGTAACTGTTATTCTATACATTGTTATGCAATGGCTCTCAATGTTTCGATTATATCCATTAAGATTTTAATTTGAATAATGCAAGGTAAATTCATATTCGAAATTCAATCATTTTATAATAAAATTATTTATGTTTACGTGAGTGTGATCAAAATACTCTATGAGACCACTAAAGGTTGATTACTTTTAAGGAAAAAATTTAAAAAGAAATCTCCACACATTTTATAGGAAATGCGAGTTCAATCCGTTTTTAAACATATTGATTGAATAAAACAGTATATTATTCAACCTAGGTACCCTATTTATACCACTACGTTTAAACACGCTTATATTATCCTTGGAATAAAACATAACAATGTATATAAACATATATAATAATTAAAACAAAGTTTTAAAATATTGTTTCATTAATACCAACGAGTGCAGATCAAAGCTTTACAAGCAGTTTAAGATAATTGAGAAACTCAGGCGGGTGACGAGTGACGTCACTTTATTAGTGTCAACGGATGTACGTAGTTGAGACAGTTTCATCAACTTGGCAATTGCAACATGTTTCTATAAATGTAATTCGGAATGCTAATATCTGCAACGCAAAGACAAAGGTAATATCAGACGTTACTAGTTATTATGTAACTCAGGAATAGCAGTAGCATAGTAGAGAGATAAAATATTTAAGTAATAGCCGCATTTTATATATCAAACTGGTTATTATTAGAGCTAGTAGTGCTTGCGGCTCCGCCCGTGTGAAAAAGTTTTTCCGGGACAAAAAGTAGCCTATAACACTCAGGAGTTATGTAGCTTCCTATTAGTGGAAGAATTTTCAAAATCGGTTCAGTTGTTCCTGAGATTAACGCGTTCAAACAAACAAACTCTTCAGCTTTATAATATTAGTATAGATTACTTTATGGGATAATGTTACCCTGTTTTAATTCTTCCTATGCAAGCTTAAGAATAGGTGAGAATAATCTTTATAGAAATTCAATTCCTTGATTTTTTTATGGCATTGAATGACGAGACGAGCATGCCGTTCGCCTGATGGTAAGCGATACGACCGCCCATAAACAGTAGTAATATCATACAGCACCTTGAGTTACAAAGTACTGTGTACAAAAAACGGAAGTACCCAGGATAAATTCGGGCTACGGTATTTTTGCTTCATACGATATTAGCCCTCATCCGAATGAACTTAAATGTGATTTTTCGTATCTTGCTTTTTAGTTCAAGACATACTTAAAGAAGTTATACAATAGGTATAATTTTTGCGTTTAGTTCTTCATTATGTTCACATTGTTTGCAATTACTTCTAAAAACCTGCAAACATATTCTCAAACAAATTTGTAAATATTTAATATTTGGAAGTTGCAGTGGTACATAGATTGATACCAACATACCTACTTATTATTTCGTACGAAAACTAAATATTTCCTCCAAAGTACCATGGGAACCCGCGTGTTCGAATAATCGTATCTGCAATGAGACGTTTCATATTATAATTATGTTTGCATAGATCACTCTGTAATTGGTTACACACAAATGCACTGTTATAATTGATGTACATCTTTTTTTTTTATTGCCTCGAAGGCAGACGAGCTAACGGCCCACCTGATGGTAAGTGGTTACCGTCGCCCATGGACGTCAGGAATGCCAAGAGCACAACTAAGCTGCTGCCTATCGTAAAAAACTTTTTTTAAACCTCGTTTGAAGAAGGATGAGTCATAGCGCTGAGGAAACATCGTGGGAGGAAGCTCATTCCAGAGTGAACACGTTCGAGGTAAAAATGATCTCTGGAAACGTACAGTGCTAGCAGTGGGCGTTACCAGGTGGAACGGATCTAAAAGTAAATTTTTAAAATCAATGCGATGTTTTTATTTTTTTCCACATGTTGCATAATTTTGCTTAGTGTATACATTCAGCTCTGCCTTTCTGTCGTCAGAATCTCGAATGAAACATAAAAAATCCCACACAATGTTGCCCGACCTGTGAATCAAACCCAGGTCCTAGAACCCAGCCCATTTGAACAACAAACATGATTTTTCTCACATTTTGCCGTGCTACACCGAAAAAAGGCGACAATATTTAAATTAGACACCATTTTAGCATTTTATGCAAATACATCAAAATAGAAATTTAGTTACATTCAATATTCCCCATTACGCCAATTATAATTTCAAACACTATACAAAGCGAAATAATAAAGCTATTTAGCCTGTCTAAGCATTGTGCGGAATAATAAAAGGGTAACAATACATCTGCACCGTTTACGTCCCACGTACAAAGCACTATTCAGAAGATCGAAAAAGTTTTCCAATACCACAGTCTTGCTGATGACAGAAAATACTTGGCCACGGAGACCTGTGTATGATTCTGAGCGAAACTCATCCGACTTTTATTGCAGTCACCTCTTCCGAGCTCATGGAGTGCAATAAACTCGTCTACCAGTAATTGTGTTAGTTTTCCGAACTAATGTTGCTGGGATGAAGATATTGAGAGACGATGTTATTCACTCGGTTTCGTAGTTCATATACAATATTTGGTCACGTGGTGTTCGATTTTCGAATACTTTGGCTCATATCAATGATTCAGAAAGTTTTGGCGGGAACGTCGAAGTGTCATGAAGTGCTCTTGTTTTAATTCATTATTTTGGTGATACTTAGTGTCATATTGCATAATTATGGTGGTATATTGTCCAATATAGTTCTATTAAAGGGCTCAAATGAAGTGAATTGAAATAACAGTGCTAATCAAGTGCTTTTTTTGTTGCCGCCAAAACTTCTCGGCAAGGTCTTGGTAAGGTAACCACTGCTTTACTTCGACATAGTAGTTAGTACTGAGTATAACAAAGAAACAATGCAACTGCAACTTATACTTAAAAAAATGTCTTACCTTATACCTAAAATTTTGACACTGGCAGATGCGCAAACCGCACCTTGGCAAAGAGAAAAAAGAAAAAAGAAAGAAATGATTCAGAATAGAAGGGCTATATTATTATTTGTGAACAAAAATATTTGGGTAGGTATTTGGTGTTTATTAAAACCAAGTATTGTTCTTTAAAGTAAATAGGTATTTAAAGTTAAACATATTTCGGTTTCAAAATCAATGTACAAAACTTTACCTATAACATAATATGAATTAAATAAGAAAACTGTAAGAGATATAACATTCATCACACAGGCAAACCTTTAGAGGCCTTAAAAGAGATTAAATTTGATACTTCAAATAGATATTTGGAACTCTTCCAGTTTTTGGAATATAATGCGGCTGTGTATCGGGTACTTTGAAGGTAATCGCTAAGTACATTATAAGCATTAATTTATTTATTTACAAGATTTTGCGACTTCACACGTGTCACCGTTGTTAGATCCCATGTAACAGGGGGCAGGCCTTTTGCTATTTACTAGGTATTTTTTCCGACTTAATAGATAATGAGTATAAAACCCAATATCACTTTGACGGACCCGGGATTTGAACGTGTTTTATATTTTTATGGAAACATTGAAAAAGAAACAGTCAAAAGTAGGATTTGAACCCACGACCTCCAGCGTACCGTGCTGGTGCTCTGCCAACTGAGCTATTTCGACCCTACCTTCGTATGTCCAATTTCAAGTTCCCTATTTTATCTCTTTAAAGGAGATGCCTAGCCTTATCACGTTAATGCTTATTAACGTGATCTATCTGTGTGCCTAATTCCACCCATATCTATTTAGAGAGTATAAATAAAAAAATAGAACATTATTCAACAACTAAGCGAACATAGTTGCACTTATGATGAGGTAGATACCTACATTAATTTAAAAATAATTATTACAAAGGTCACTTACAATATAAGTGACTTTTTGTAACAATATAACTACTGAAATTTTTATTGGGAGTAAAATTAATGAAAGAAGAAAAAAAGAGATAAAGAGAAGAGAAGAAATAAAGAGATGTAAAATAATGGGACACACGCGTCGCAATCCTCACCGGCGAGGATAATACAGATCCTAACCTAGCTAACCTACCAGTCTTTCACTAGCTAACTAAGCGATGACTACCTGAAGAAAAATGGCAGAGGGAAACTCCGAATTTACTTTTATGAGGCCAATTTTGACCAACAATTTAAAGGAATCGTCTTTATTAAAATTTTCACGCTTCTGGACTATAATATCTGGCAAGAACACTGAATAGTGTTATTTTATTAACAGATTATAAATAGGTTTTTATGACCATCATAATAAATCCTATAAAATATGATTCCAATTAGATATCAAAAGGTTCATACATATTTGGTGTGTTATAATCGGAATAACTACTTAGCAGTTTGCAATAATTTAAAATATACACAAATTACTATATTATACGTAGGGCATAGCTGTAAATATCAGGAATTTTTTTTGTTGAAAGTTTTAATGAAACAAGGAGAATTTGTAGAGCACGGGGTGCAACTCAATACGCTTGATCGATCAGATCCGCACCACAGTTGACTCCACTGTATACGACGACATATAGGTGGCCAACACTCGAGATCGATGGCGTGACGTCATACGGCAGAAGCTGGTGAGAGGAGGTAACGACCCTCAGAACGCACCACACTTGGTACCACTGTATACGACGCTATACAGGTAGCCAACACTCGAGATCGATGGCGTGACATAATACGGCGGAGGCTGGTGAGAGCAGGTAACGACGCTCAGAACGCACTATAAGTTGTACCACTGTATACGACGCTATACAGGTAACACTCGGGATCAATGGCGTGACATCATACGGCGGAAGCTGGTGAGAGGAGGTAACACCCTCAGAACTGAGGAGAACGAGTTAAGGAAGAGAATTTTTAATAACAAATATATTTCGTATTCCCAAAGCAACAATAATATAATTATTGGAACGCTCGTCGTTGTGAAGACGACAAAAACTATATAGTATTACAAAACAATCACATATATTTTTGAAGTTGGTTATGAATGAAATATTACATGGATTTCCTGATGTATTCTGAATAAAAATCCTCAAATAGGGCGAGAATATTGCGTTGTGTTTTATAAACAAAAGCGGGCCTAAAATTCTAAACAAGATGATCTATCTATCTATACATATAATTAAGCAATAGAACCGGTGTGTTTGTACATTTAACGAAATTTGATAAAAAAGAAAGGGGGTGACTAAAAAGAGTAATGGAATGCAAATCAGCGATTTTTGTAAATTTTTTTCTGTTTGTTACTGCACATCTCCGAAACTACTGAACAGATTTCGATGAAATTTGGTATGTTCATAGCTTGAAACCCTAAAAAGGACATAAGATTTATATTTTATCCCGGGAAAATATAAAGCGGGACTTTTATCCCGGAAACACTTTTTTACGCGGGCGGAGCTGCGAGCAAAAGCTAGTTTATATATATTTGGATAGAGCTAACTAACCTTTTACAATAAATCGTATAATTGTAGTCTGTCAAGGCCCGTTACGGACACCGGTGTCCATATATATAGGGGTTTTCCATACATATATAAGCGGAGCTTGATGGGTTAAAGTAATCCGATTTTGAAATTTATGTAATACTAGCTTTTGCCCGCGGCTCCGCCCGCATTAAAAAGTTTTTCCGGGATAAAAGTCCCGGTTTATATTTTCTCGGGATAAAAAGTAGCCTATGTGTTAATCCAGGATATGATCTACCCGTGTGCCAAATTTCATCGAAATCCGTTCAGTAGTTTATGCGTGAAAGAGGAACAAACATCCTTACATCTTTACATCCAAACATCCATACATTCTTACCAACTTTCGCCTTTATAATATTAGTAGGATTATTTTGCTTAAAAACTACACTTTAAATGAATAGTATTGTAAAAGTTAGTAATAAATAGTCTTAAAATAATTTTAATGGATCCAAGATCCATATTTTGTCCCTTTAATATCCATAAAGTTTAAGCCTACTTTGATCTTGAGGCCAACACCGATACAAAAAGCGGACATCTTGCCGATCAAAGATAAAAAGTAAAAAAAATAAAAGTTTCATAAAAACAATGAAAAGTCCAATGAATGCTCAATCTTCACTACTATTTTACGCATTAAAAACTTCGATGATTAAAAATTGTACGACCGGAACAAAGGAGCGAAGTGAAAACGATACTTCAGTGGAGTTATATTACACGTAAAGGTGAGTCAGATTATAGATTATTCTGTCATCGTGCCATGAAATGACAACACTATTGGGTTTCCTTCAATGTTTTTAACGCCCGATACAAAAGAGGGGTGTTAAAAGTTTAGTTTTTGGTCTGTGGCATTGTAGCTCTCAAACGAATAGACCAATTGTGCCGTAATTTTTTTTGTTTGAAAGCTGATGCGATCGAGATGGTTCTTAGTTATAATTTATGAATACTGTTCAGGCGTTTGAAGATTATCAGCTCTTTTCCAATTTAAAAAGCCAGATTGAATTTAAATTTGTTGTACTGTGACTTCGGCAATATTTTTAAACATGAGCTGAAGCACCATCAAATAGTCTGCGGTCCCAACTCCTAAGCAACTTATAGGAGATATAGCGTGTTTGAGCTTATAAGAGTGGTCTCAACGACTAGTTGATAGAAAGTTGATTATCAAGGCCCCATGATGGAGAATAAAGTAATTTAAAAATGTGAAATAAAAATTAAATTAAAATTAAAATAAGCCCCGACACCCAAGCGTCCTCACGTCGGAGGACCGAACACCGGAGCATCGAGATGAAAATATTTCAGTATCGGGTCCCTCGACGCGACGACGCCTGTGTCAAAATATTACTAGGTACTTAAACGACAAAGACACTTTTATTATTTTACTTTTAAGAGATTTTTTGTGTCGAGGGTTATTTTAATTTAATTTTTATTATATCCCAATGATCTTGGAGTTTCTTAAATGTTTGGGTCTAGTGGTGTTTCCGCAGTGAGTCGTTCAGTTAATTATGTGTTCCTTTCGTTGCATTTTTGGTTGTTAACTTCAATAATATTATGAAAGTTCTCTGAGAAGTTCTCTGAATTTCGAAGGTATGTGAAGTCTGCCAATCTGCACTAGGTCAGCGTCGTGGACTAAGGCCTTAACCCTCTCAGTTGAGAGGAGGCCCGTGCTCAGCAGTGAGCAGTATATAATACAGGGCTGGTATAGTATGGTGTGGTATGGTAAACCATAACGTAAAAATAACATTAACAAAGATAATATACACTAATATTATAAAGAGGAAAAGTTTGTGAATGTTTGTAGGGGCTAATCTCTGGAACTACAGAACCGATTTGGATGAAGTTTGGTATGCAGATAGTTTGAAATCCCGGAAAAGGCACAGAATTTTTATCCCAGGATAATATAAAGCGGGATTTTTATCCCGGAAAAAAGCTAGTGTTATATAAAGCGTTAGGAATTTATGTCAGCCCCATACAATTAGGGCCCGTTTCACAGGTTTTAAGTAAATTTAATTTGACAGTTATCGCTAATGTAGATAATACACATTTTATGTCAATTTATATGGAAGCATATATTGGAGGATGACTTTGGTATTTAGTCGGCTTTTACATGTGACGAATAGCATTTATTACATAACTTGACTGTCAAACAAACATAAACTTCCACATTCAAACTAACAGTTTAATCACGCTATCATTTCTAGTCTGTGGCCTCCAAACTTATAATAACTAACTTGAAAATTGCAGGAAACTTTCATAAAGATAGAACTTGAACATCTTGCGACGTAGTGACGTCAGAAACGGGCTGCGAAATGAGTAGTGCAGAGTTGAAATCCTCTGGGAATATTAGTGTTTAGTTCAAAGTAATGGATTAGATAGAGACGGCGATAGCCTGGTGGGGTTTCGTTAGGGGTGACGATTGTGAATTTGAATCCGGGCATTAAGCACGTAACTTTTAATGAAAAATTACCTTTGCGTTTATTGTTAGTATCGCTTGATTTGGTGTTTTTTTAAGACATAGAATGACGAGTCGAACATGCAGTTCGCCTAATGGTAAGCGCTACGACCACCCATAAACAGTAGCGACACCATCCTGCACCTTGAGTTACTAAGTACTGTGTGAAATTCCACTGCGCTCGTCATCCTGAGACATAAGATGTTAGGTCTCATTATGTACAGTAGTTACACTGGCTACAATGTCCTTCAAACTGAAACACAACAGTGCATGCACACTGCTGCTTCGCCGTAGAAATAGATAGACTGGTTACGGAAAATCAAGTGAAAACTCACATACCTAATTTTTGTATATGTAACATACGATCTATATATTCAGGAAATAGGCAGTAAAGTTTCGCAAAATAAAAACATATTTTAGCAGTCGTAAATACAAATAGGAGGGACAAATAGATTCCTATCAGCTTCGCAACTCAAATGACCAATTAATAAACCAACTCAGTGTTTTTCTTTTTATTTGGACTCAGAATCAAAATTAGTTCCTCATGGTTTGAAGACCCGTATAGATGGTCTAATAATACGACAACAATATACGCGTTATGATACAGTCTGATAGGGTGTTTACGTAAATTGTATTGTACTCATGCTGTCTCGCTCCCACGGTCGCCGTCTCGCTCGTGCTCTCCCTGTCCCACTACAAAGAAGATTTCAGATATTATTCAGTAATCCCTAATATGAAATGTACCTGTATTTACTGGAGCATGTAAGCTGTATACTGAACATGTATCTTGTGGGCTGGTTCTAATTAATTTCTATGTGAGTGTCTTTAAAGACAGTGATAAAAATGTTAGAATACCTTTTCTGAAGATATTAAGAGAGTAAAATGTACTTTAAAAGAATAAAATAAAGTTGAATTTAATATTGTTTTATAGACTTGGTTAAGAGTGAATGAGGATTTGATGAATTTCAAGGGTGCAATGAGTTTCGTCTCTGCTTACCGATCTGTGAATGTGAGCTTATATGTCTATATAATTTATTTTTTATGGCATTGAATGATGAGACGAGCATGCCGTTCACCTGAAGTGATAGGACCACCCATAAACAGTACTAACACCATAAAGCACCTTGAGTTACAAATTACTGTGTGGCATTCCACTGCGCTCCTCATCTTGATACATAAGATGTTAAGTCTCGTTATGTCCTGTAGTTATACTGGCTACAATGCCCGTCAAACTGAAACACAGCAGTTTATGCACACTGCTGCTTGGTGGTAGAAATAGACATTGCAGTGGTACCCACCCAGACGGATTCTTACATAATATGAGAGTCCTACCACAAGTTGCCAAATTACGAACTACAACAATTTGTCTCCTATAATTGTATTACATCTAAACATATAACTAACAAAACTAAATGATGGGCCACATAAGGCTGAAACAGGAAACTATTACAATTTACAATACAAGATTTCCTCAAACATCCCAATGCACTAACATAAACAGCCCAATCGTGGTTCCCGAGGGCTCAACAAGGTAGTGTTGTGCTTGGGAGGCAAAACCTCTCAGCCCTTTGTATTCATGACGTCACCATGGGATAAGCCGGCCTAAAACGTGTCCCTGCACATCTGTATCGAGTCGCATAAAGAAGTTTTGCCGCGTCGGCCAATCTGGGTTACAAGATATACCAATCTACTCGAAAACGATTTCGGTTAGTACTTGAGAGTTACGTCGCTAGAGCTGAGACTTTTCTAGAAATAAGATTATGGTAAATGGTACCTACTTACTTAACAATAAAAAATATATCGGATCTTTTTCTTGAAAATAAAACCCTCCACCGTCCACGATAAAAACTGTTAAGACAAAATTTAATTTTAACTTTAAATAGCTTTTTTATTTAAAGCTTCATGAATTAAAAAAAATAATGATGTCGGCATGTATGATTTATCATTTTTCGAATTGCTCCACTTCTGCGTAATCGCTTACTAGATGTAGATTATAAAATGTGGAAGGCACTGGCTGTTGCCATTTGCAACTTTTACTGCCTCTATTTTCACATTATAACCTCAACCTTTACGTAGTTAGGAGGCACCACTAAATAGCAGTATAGTTGCAGTGAACGAAAATAAGTAAGGTCTTATAATATTCATCCTCCATAATTCCGGTCTTTTATGTGGTGTTTGAGTTTTTACAAGAGAGCATACTACTTGAGTACCTACTGACAAACGGACAATACTATTCTACTAATATTATAAAGGCGAAAGTTTGTAAGTATACAGGGTCATTTTGACATTGCGTTAATAAATGAAACCACATACATATCTCGTTGAAAATAAAACTTTCCATTAAGTTATTTTAACCATAGATGTAAAATAAAAAGTGTAAGTTGCAAACAAAATAAATATCAACAAAATAAAACTTTAAGTTTACACACCATAATGCCACTATGACTGCTCTAGGAGAATTCGTCGCAGCAGCAACATTCACTTTCAGTCAGAAATACACTTACGTACACCCCATATTCACACTAAACTACAAAATGATAAAAAAAATTGAATCAAAAACCGGGATTTTTGGCGAAAGTATTCGTTATTCATGGATCATTTTTAACACGATGTTAGTAGAGGGATCGACGAATATGTGGTTTCATTTAGTAACGCAATGTAAAAATTACCCTATATATGGATGTCTCGATGCATGGATGTCACGATGCATGGATGTCACGGACCTGCCAAAAGCAAATAAAACAAAAATAAAAACATGAAACTGTAATTGAAGGGTTGTAACTCTAAAGGGTGCAAAAAAAATCAATATTATTACAAAAATATGATCTATGTGCCAAACCTAATAATATCCAAATGGATCCAAGTGCCTGTGTCTTTGAATTTTTTACTCACACACAGATAATAAAATATTTAATTTTTTTAAATTTTTTTTGTACATTATAAAACTAAAACATATGTGTTAAATTTATTTAGGTAAAAGTATATAATTATTTCATAAATTTGTTTATTTTATAACTTTTTTTTAGTTATATCTACAAAAAGCAAAATTGGCACTTAGACCCTTTAGACTTACATTATTGTGTAATTATTAATGCAGGAACGCGCTGGATGCGGGCCGCTTTTGACAGACCCATCTGGAAATCTTTGGGAGAGGCCTATGTTCAGCAGTGGAAGTCATGTGACAGATGATGATGATGTATTATTGTGTGTTGATTCCTTACTTCAGTTTGGTTTACTAGATAATTGTCATATGAATTTATTGGACTTGCGAGCAAATTCGAACAATAATATGAATCTCCCTTACTATATTGTCTCTTAAATCTATAGACATACAATCTAAACAATACATTCCACAAAAAAGTATGATATCGGCCCACCAAATTCATACAATTCCGCCGTTCCTGGGGGAAGTTCGATTAACAATTTCGTTTCACATGGGTAAGCGCACTCAATCCCGATCCAAGATAATGTCACAAATGGGACTAATCGCGCGGAGCAACCCTTTTACGGACCATTGTAGTGCTTTCGTATCAAAAAAGTGTTTTTTTTTCATAAAAGTACCTGTAAATAATAAATCGGAAATGAATATGAAAAATTCATTCACCCCGTGGAGAGGTTTTTTTTAACAGGAGGTAAGTAAATGTGAGGATAAGTGATCATCACCACCCGCGAATATCCAGGGGAGTGTAAGTGCGTTGGTTACCTGTAAAGAGAATCAATATGAAAAGGACAGGGAATAACTTTTTTTCCTTTGATTCCACTACAGTGAATTCACAATAGTAATAGAGTTTTCGAAAGAAAATGTTGAAGAGGTGCGAAATTTCGTTATTAGATACGTACGTCACCGCTTTAATTTATTTTGGGCATTTTTCAGCCACATAAACAAATAAGGAACATAAACATTTGTAAGTTCAGATTTATTAGTCGTAAGTAATGACTAATTTACGCCTATAACTTACGCAAACTCTCGTACGTAGGGTAAACCTCAGTTCATCTCTGAACACCACCCCAGTTCTACATCATGCTGCTAATGTGAAGCCACAATATCCATCTCAGTTTCGTAACAGTCCAGGAATTTCTAACAACCACACATTCGCGTGGACCAAAGGTTTGTTCACACAACCGTAGAGGCGCCGGGCAGTGGCAGGACGAAAAATATCGACAAACATATTTTATACTAGCATTGTTCGCGGCTTCGTCTGCGTGAAAAAGTTTTTCTGGAATAAAAATACTTTCCCGGTATAAAAAGTAGTCTATAGCACTCAGGAGTATTGTAGCTTCCTATTAGTGAAAAACTTTCAATATTGTTTCAGTAGTTCCTGAGATTAACGCGTACAACCAAACAAGCAAACTCTTTAACTATATAATATTAGTATAGATGAACAACATTTGGTATAGTGGGTTAAACCATAAGCTGTAGACCGGTTCTGGATACGGTTTTAGGATCAAACAACATATTTTTCCTACACGATTTTTCTAGAAGTGGATAGACCGTTATATGCTCACTCCCACGTGCCAGTCGATCAACATTTTAGGCGTTTCATTTCGGTTAAAGTGCACAAGATGAAATAACTTTAGCTGGTTCTTACAGATAAACCGAATTTGGCCGGCTAATCTTAAGTTTATATTCCCATCTACCTTAAGCCGTAACATAATATATTACATATAATACAAATAATTATTTTATGTAATAAAAATAAGTAAGTTATTCTCACAAACACAATATAACGTAAGCTTCCTGATTACACCTTTATAGAGAATCTAAAACCGGCAACGATACGAGAATAATGCAATCAATCACTTCCATACAATCTCTTGAAAGCTTCGTGACAGCGCGGTTCAGTTTAGTAGCAAAACTGACAGAAGGTATACTTGAGTTGTTTCGGTATTAATGTTTGTTAGAAGTAAACGCATAAAGTACTGAACGGATTTGGATGAAATTTGGCACACGGTTAGATTATGTCCTGAATTAATACATTAGTTTTTTATTAGACTACCTCGGTGGCGTAGTTGTATTACGGTACGACTGCAATGCTGAGTTCTCGGGTTCGATCCCCGCGTCGGGCAAAGTTATATTGGGTTTTTCTAATCGGTATCAGCCCGGAGTCTTAATTTGTGCCCGATATGGCGATAGGCTCTCGCCCCCTATCACATCATGGGACGGAATACGGCGTAAAGTGGGTGCACTAATTGTACCTCTGCCTACCCCTTCGGGGATAACGGGCGTGAGTGTGTGTGTGTTGGTGTTTTTTATTCCGGCAATGTGTTCCCATTGGTAAAGTATACATTTTGAGTCTATTTTTTTAATAGATGGCACTGGCGTTGTACATCCTTTTAGGGGCTTTTGTAGTGGGAGCGGCTATTCACGCAGGTGAAACAACACCTAGATAAAAATAAAAACAAACACTTTATGTCTTTAGCTCTGAAGGGGTAGACAGTGCTGTACCCACATTTCGTCATGTGTATTCAATTCCGTTGTTCTATAAAGCTCGATAGGGAGCGAACCTATCGCCATATCCGGCAAAAATTTCAGACTCCAGATTGATACTGAACAATAAATAAGATGAAAAAGTATCGTGCTAGTGATGCAAAGGCGAATGTGTATGGAAGAGCCGGTAGGGATCGACTGCACCGAATATTCGAATGTCAGATATCCCAATGCAAATATCTGAAATTCTTGATAAAGGCCGGGTGAAAAGTACTTACTCTGAACCGCGGGAATGCATGAAAAGATTGATGAAGGTGGAGGAAGCGGGAGAAGTATGCCAGAATCAAGCAACGTGGCAATGCATTCTCTGTCCAGTTTCTGCCTATCCCTATGGGATACAGGCGTCATACTATGTATGTTATGTATGTTGATAATATAAGTCGTGTCTTCTCATACACTTCTTCATGATTACTGTTTTAACTATTAATATTAAAAGTGAGTTTGGCCTTATCATAATATCTTTATTTTATTTATTTTATACGATAGGTACATGCTGCAAAATCCTACACAAAGTGCTGTTGGAATTGGGAATCGAGCCCAAGAAAATTCATAGACTACAAACATTATACTAAACTATTTTTAGGGTTCCAAACCTCTAAAGGAATCCTTATAGAATTACTTGTCGTCGGTTTATCTGTCAAGACCCTTTTTTTCAGGAACGCGTAGAGATATTAAGTTGAAATTTATATCAAATACCCGAGTCTAAAGTATCTTTCAGCTGTGAAAAAATTAAACTTAAAAAATATATATGAACGTTTATGTCGTATATTTTGCGATTTCGCAAAGCAATCAAAACCTATAGGGTTAATAATCCTGTTATCCTAGTCATGAAATTTGACAAGAAGCAAGATCAAGCACATGTGAAGGAAAATATCTGAAATCTGTAAATATAACCTTTAATAACAAAAAAGCGAATTTGCATGTATTTTAATTTAATTAATGTGTGACTTAATGTTGATGACTGAATGATCGAATCAGAAATGAGGAGATCCGTAGAAGAACGAAAGCCACTGACATAGCCCAACGGATAAGCAAGCTGAAGTGGCAATAGGCGGGTCATATAGTTTGAAGAACTGACTGCAGATGGGGAAAAAAAGTTCTCGAGTGGAGACCACGTACTGGCAAGCGCAGCGTCGGCCGTCCACCTGCAAGGTGGACCAATGGCTTGGTAAAGGCCGCAGGAACGCGCTAGATGCAGGCCGCTTTTGACAGGTCCATCTGGAAATCTTTGGGGGAGGCCTATTTTCAGCAGTGGACGTCATGTGGGTTTTGAACTTAAATGCTTGGATACCTTACCTATAAGGTTGTTCGGAACCCTCGGGACTCGAGTCCAACTGGCACTTGTCCAGTTTTTTCTATTTATATCAATAAGGATAATAATCTATTTATTTAGTTATCCTGTCTATCTATTTGTATTTACCTGCCATATTGTTTACAGTATGAATTGTATCTAGTTCATGCAGTATGTTTGTTGGAAACGCGTTGGATCGTGAAGAGCGACACAGTTTCCCAAGACTACTGAATCGGCACCGATACAAGAATTATACAATTAATCACATTCACACCGCTTGTGTAAGTTTTGCTATAATATGGTGTACTGGTAGTATTACATAACAGCATGGTTCATCTCTGTGCTCGTTTTAAAATGCGATTTTTTAAAAGTGAGTACTCAGTTCCTCAGCGTTAAGCCCTCTGAGTGCGATTTAGACGTTTTTAATGCGCGTCGTAGGCGCGTACAAAATACGTCATCTCCACTCTTAAACTATATTTTCCAGATGAAAAGGCCTAGGTGGGTTCCACAACAAAAGGTAATAAAAATAGAAATGATGCAAAAGAAAGGAAATTAATTTATGCCTACGCCTCGCATAAGCATAAACACACGTCCTAGAAGACGGTAGAGACGTAACTAATGATAAAAATCGTAGTCGCAAACCTAGATTACTGGATACAAATTGGAAATCTCGATTTCGGTATGCGTTTCAAATTTTAACACTTAGTATTTTTATCTCTTCTCTATTGTAGTGCTATAGTTTTAAATAGAAAAATTACAATTTCTACCGCCAAGCAGCAGTGTGCATGCACTGTTGTATTTCGGTGTGAAGGACATTATAGCCAGTGTAACTATTGGTCATAATGAGACCTTATGTCTCAGGATGACGAGCTTACTGGAATGCCACACAGTACTTTGTTAGTCAATTTGCTGTGTGGTCTTACTACTGTTTATGGGCGGTCGTACCACTTACCATCAGGCAAACGGCATGCTCGTCTCGTCATTCAATGCCATAAAAAAATAGAAACGGCCTCTTACATTTTAAAACCAGCAGAACGTTTTATGACCTTGTAGTTTTCTTCCACGAACTACCTTTTAAAGCCTTTCACGAAGTTCTAATGTGTGGTCAACTATTTACATTTGAACACGTAAAAAGGTACTAGCACGGACGACATTACACGAGGAAAACGTGTGGAGGCATTCTTATAGGAGCCGTGATAAAAAACCTTTTTCTCACCTCTTAGCGTATCATAAAGCTTTCTAAACAGAAACCTTTCGTCCATTGCCTGTTAGTGTTCTATTAAGGTACTTTCTACGATAATCAAGTAGGTGTTTTGGGCCAAAACATTAGTTAAACTTTTGATAGTCTGTGAGGAGTTTTTACTATTAGATGACACGTTTGTTCTTTTGAACATTTTTATAAAGCACTGCGGACGATGACTCAGCCACGAAACGAAAGATGCTAGTGTACATGATCCATCAGTTAATAATTGATTTCAGATCTTTTATGGATTTTTTTTGAAGTTATACTTCTTTAGGCGTGTTATGAAAAAATTATGAGACTGAAATTTTACGATGCGCACGCATGTGTGACACAAAATTCTCACGAAAAATGTTGAAGCTGTTCAATAAAAACTTTTTTATAAAAATGAAAAATAAATATTAAATTGAGAAAACAATACATTTATAAATAATGAATAAACATAAAACCTTGGCAAGCGGAGAGAGGACCATATAGAGTGCCGACGAACGAGCGATGGTCATTCCTCGTCAGTCGAAATAATTATGCCGGCCTGTTTGAACCGGATATACACACGCTGATCCCGGAACGCGGCTCACTTACTTAGACCACTTCTACTGGTAGTAGGTCTCTCATATGTAAGAGTCCGTCTGGGTGGGTACCTCCGCAATGTCTATTTCTACAAGCAACAGCGTGCATGCACTTTTGTGTTTCGGTTTGAAGCACATTGCAGCCAATGCAACTACTGGACATAATGAGACTTAACATCTTATGTCTCAGGATAACGAGTACTTTGTAATTCAAGGTGCTGATTGGTGTTGCTACTGTTTAAGGGTGGTCGCATCGCTTACTATGAGGCGAACGGCTTGCTCGTCTCGTCATTCAATGCCATAAAAAACCACAATGGCGGCTTTTCACACCTAATGTACGGTAGTCACTCCGTATACAAAATACATTCCACCACCAGCTCATCATCGTTTTTGATATTCACGAAACAATATAAGGCCAGGATATGTGTATGTAACTGTCGGTCGAATAAAAAAATTTATTAAAAACATACAAAAAACCCGCCTCGATGGCGTAGTTGTATTACAGTACGACTGCAAAGCTGAGGTCTCGGGTTCGATCCCCGGGTCGGGCAAAGTGATATTAAGTTTTTCTATGCAGTATCAGCTCGAAGTCTGGAATTTGTGCCCGATATGGCGATAGGCTCGCCCCCTATCACATCATGGGACGGAATAATGGCGAAAAGTGGGTGAACTAGTTGTGCCTCTGCCTAGCCCTTCGAGGATAACAGGCGTGAGTTTATATGTATGTATGTATGTACAAAAAACCCGACTGCGTCAATATCTGCCATATTTATTAAATTCACCGAAGAACTGAAAAGATAGAAACAAGATTTTAATTTGAATATTTTATTTTAGTTTTGAATAATTTTTGTTGACAGTGTTGACAAACGCTGTCAGAGGCATAACACGCTCACTTCTTATAATTTGGTTGGTGATATAGGTAGAGCGACAAAATCTCTGAGCTGGCAGATGTTTCGTTCCGTTAAAAATCCTTTGTTTTGATACCACACTCGATGTATTTTGAAAACATTATTATTTTTGGATTACTTTTTGCCGCCAAAAATCCTCAATTTCGGTTTTTAAAAATTTTGATGTACCCAGTGTCACTCTCACGACTAAGACGAATCTATTGACACCACTCACATAAAAATATGACAAGCCGTTTAGGCTCTAGGGCTCTAAATATACATACATACACTCGAAAAACACAACCCTCCTTCTTTCGCAGTCGGGTAAAAAGAGATCATTTACTAAGGAAGTGATATGAAAAATCACGTGTTAAGGAATAAAGGTCTAAAAATACCTTTAAACAACTCACATAATATCAAGCTGGATATAAATTGGCATTTATGTACTTTGCAGTTACGACTGAAAGACTTTGAAGTGTCAAACTTAGTTTCTCAGATTTATAGCCGATACAAATGCATTGGTGGTCATAGTGTTAATATTTAAAAGAGAGCCAGAAAATCCAACGCTCACTGAGATCAAATAAAACAGATTTCGAAGTGCCTGAATTAGTTATTCTTAGAATGTATGAAAATCATAATAATAAAGTTAGTATAGCATTTTATTTATTGATGCAGTTATAGTAGGCTTATAGCCAAATACACGAGACTTTTTTTTTCTTTTTTTTTTTTTGTCCCTGACTATACTCTTGTTAGCCTGACGAGAGTCGGCTTATACAAGCACACCGGTCTTGTGGGTGAGCGCAGAAGGCGCTCGCAACCCATTAAATTAAGCGACCACGCTGAGGGCGACCCACTAACGGGTCACGAACCTCGGCTCAGGACGGCCACTGAGAGGATAAGACATCAACGTTTGGGGAAGAAGGTTTTAACCTAATCCTATTTGACGTGGTGATCGTAGTCTTCGGCACGCGGGCCGGAACTGCTAAGAGAGGGCAGGGGGTTGGGGAACGCGACGAGGTCCTCGACGGCGAGGACGGTACAGCGGTCTTGTGGAGTGTAAGAGCTTTAGATGCTCGTTCTTTTCGCGTAAAGCCAGAGTGATTTCGTCCTCTGGATCTGACAGGACTGAACGCGGTCGTCTCCATTTGGCGCGATCAAATGGAGTATAAATCGACGCTTTACGGATAAGCGTGTTCGGGTGGTTTACCGCCCTGTCGAAATAGCGTCTGCTGGCGCACTGCATAAAGTGCCTGATGGTCGGCATATTGGTGTCCACGTGGAGGTTGCGATTGCGAACGTACCACGGGGCACCAAGTGCATGTCGTAAGAATCGGTTTTGAAGCACCTGCATTCGCTGAAGGCGACGGGGCGGTAAATGAGCGAATACGGGCGACGCGTATGTCATTATCGGACGGATGCATGTTTTAAAGATCCTAATCTTGTTGCGGATTGACATTTTACTATTTTTGTTTAGGAGCCAGTGAAGCTGGCTCATCGCGAATGCGGCTCGCGCGCGTACCACATTTACGTGTGGGATGAAGGTCAACCTCTAATCAAGGGTTACTCCTAAGTATTTGGCTTGGCCCTTCCAGGGGATAACCTGGTCGGACATGCGGACTGAAAAGTGAGGGACATGGACTTTCGGACATGGGATTGACGGTGATTCGCCATTTGCGGAACCACTCGCCGAGTTCGTCGGCGGCGGTTTGCAAAGTGCGCACCACTTCGTCGGGGTCTCTACGCGAAGCGTAGATTGCGGTATCATCCACGAATAGTGCTAGATGGGCGTTTTGTGGTCTAGGGATGTCGCTCGTGTAAAGCGAGAAAAGAAAAGGGGACAGGGCGGAGCCTTGCGGGACTCCGGCCGTGATGGTGTGTCGGGAAGAGAGAGTTCCCTCCACGCGATATCTGAAACCGCGATTCGACAGGAAATCTCGTATGATGTGCACGAGTTGTGAGGGCACGTTGAGAGTGTACAGCTTGAAAAGCAAGCCGTTGTGCCACACCCTGTCGAATGCTTTTTCGATATCGAAGAAAATAGCACCGGTAGGCATTCCTTTACGGAATTGTTCGTGGACGTACTCCGTGATGCGGAGCACCTGATTGACACAACTGTGTCTAGCGCGAAAGCCAAACTGTTCTGGAGGGATCAAATTTTGATTAAAAGCTACTATTTTAAGGCGGTCGAGGACGATCCGCTCGTAGATTTTGCCCAGAGTACTGAGCAGACTGATGGGCCTATAAGAGGAGGGTTCGAAAGCGGGTTTCCCCGGCTTGTGGATACCTATCACAACTGCCTCTTTCCAGACCTCTGGGAAGATGCAGTTACGAAACGCGGCGTCGTATATGGAAGTTAAAATTTGTACTAGATGCTCCGGGAGCATTTTAATCATACGGGTGGGGATTAGATCGCCCCCGGGGGCTTTCCTACGTTTGAGTGCCTTGATCAGAGTGGTGACTTCTTCGATCGTCACCGGCGCAAGGGGATCGGGCGGCGGGTCGACGTCCGGGTCGGCGTTGTCGTATAACGGTCGCGGTATAGAGACTGGCGGTGGTCGGACCGCGTTCCTATCTTCGACGAAACTGTCAACCGCAACAAGAATGTCGTCATCTACGGGTACAGAGGTGAGCGAGCATTGAGACTCCAGGCTGCCGGCCAGTAGTTCCGCTTTTTCGTCGTCATCAAACGCCGGGCGTTGATTCGGACGATTGAGCGGAGGCATGGAGGCCACATCGTTTCTCCCGAAGGAACGAACCAGTTGCCAAAAGGCCGTATGTGTCGGATCGATATCGGCAAGGCGAGTGTCCCACCTCGATTTTTTATTTTATCGACACATGCGCACACACACACACTTACACACTGAGCGCAAATTGTGCTTCTTTTATATGTTTAATTTTTTTTGGATGACGTTCTTCTGAGCCAGATTCTGGATGAAAATCAGCGCCAAACAATCCACTGTTTGGCATTATGCTGATCCAGAACCTTTTGGCACTGTTGTGGTGGGGCATATACCGTCCACAAGTGGTGAGTTTATTTCTTCTTATTATTTTTTTTTTATTGTGTCTCCTTTTTTTTTGTTTGTTTGTTACCATGATAAATTGTCACCACCCAATATTGTCAATAAATGTTTTTCTTTCTTTCTTTCTTTCTCGAATCGACGACCTCTTTTACGCGACGCTTAACCTCACGTTGGAGGTAGCGCGCAAGATGTCGTCGTTCTGGGACGGGTCTCGTCGCGCAGGCTTTGAGCGTAGCGTTACGCAACCTCACCCACCACCGAACGTCTTCGGGAAGTTGCCAGTGACTGTGAACAGTCTCTGGCACCCTCTCGGAGCTTTCGCTCAAAACGTTCTGAAGGTGGTCGGTGAAGACGCGTATCGCGCCGGTCGTTTCCTCAGGAGTCACGATGTTGGTCGGGATCGCGGAAAGATCAGTGGATGAGGTGTCCGCGAGCTTGGTGCCTAAAAGACGCCAATTCGTTTTCACCTTCATCGGAATATTAGTACCTGTGTCTGTTGGACTGTTTTCGGGGACTAGATCGAGGATCACAGGTCTGTGGTCAGAGTCTAACTCTTGTAACACTTGCATGGAACGCACGCTAAGGCTTACGTTCCGTACAAGTGCCACGTCGAGTATGTCCGGTCGGTATACACGAGACGGCTTATTTTACTTATTTATACACTCACGCCTGTTAATCCCCGAAGGGGTAGGCAGAGGCGCAACTAGTGCACCCACTTTTCGCCGTTATTCCGTCCCATGATGTGATAGGGGGCGAGCCTATCTCCATATCGGGCACAAATTCCAGACTCCGAGCTGATACTGAATAGCAAAACTCAATATCACTTTGCCCGACCCGGGAATCGAACCCGAGACCTCAGCATTGCAGTCGTACCATAATACAACTACGCCACCGAAGCACACGAGACGGGTTCAAGCAAAATACAGGTTTGATTCGATATTCTTCAATTAGTTTTCGTACAATCAAGGTTACATCTAATAAAAACCGACTAAACTAATTTATGTTCAAATAAAATGGGCTCGCGGCTTTTAGTGAAAAACAAAAATAAAATCGAATTTGGTTTCGTAACCGATAGGATACGATAAATAGGTAATATTCATATGAATATTTTTTGTGATACTTTTTTTACCTGTTAGCTGTCACTGTGCTGATTCTATAAGTATACACCTACAAATTAAGTTGTAGTATTATACCTACATGTGAATGGCTAGTAGAAGTATAACATAAAACTTCCATCAGGTAATCAATTTACCCATCCACAACATCTTCAATTAAAAAAAGTTTTATTTTTAATCTATTTTATTTATAAAGGTTTACCAACATTTGTTTACACTTATATATCTTACAGCTATCAAACATATACCTACAATAAGAAAATTATGAACTAATTGCAACAGTTACAGGTAAACACCACATGTATATAACAAACGGTTAATAAACTAAAAAAATAATTTTATTACTACTAATATATTTTTAAGCTTAAAATTCGATAGTAATCCAAACGCCATATAATAAACATTAAAAAAATACATCATGCATAAAAAAGGCGAGTAAAATGACGCAAAAAGAGAGGGTACTTGTTGGAGAAAAACAATTAAATGGCCATGTTATCCAGTTTTCGTACATTACAATTTAAAATATTATAAACTAGGTGATGCTCAGATACAGTACGACGATAGCGCCATCTAATTAAAGTAGGGGCATATCGGGCACTTATTCCAGACAATGAGCTGATACGGAAAAACTCAATATCACTTTTCCCGCACCGGAGATCGATCCCAAGACTTCAGCATTGCAGTCGTACCGTAACACAACTACGCGACCGAGGCAATTAATTAAAATACCGTTCAAATAAAACTAGTTGTTTCTGTGTTTACTTCTAAAAACATCCAAAAAGTTTCAGAAACTTTCGCATTTATAATTTTAGTAAGAATTAAGATGAAAAACATTCCCTGTTTTTTGAAAAGAAAATTGACTCAGTGTGCGTTGGATTTAAAACTTACAATGATGTAGGTGTTAACGGTGGCTTGACAGTGGACAAGGCTTCGGACCAGGAGAGTCATTTGTCTTTCTTTACCCTAATAATTATGTGATGAAAATTTATTGTCGCAACTACACACCGACTTATTTCGTATGCTTTGTATAGATCCAAATTACAGGGCTAGAGATTTTTTTGTGTGGCCTGTTTTTTTAAATCGATGGATGTCATGTTTTTTGTAACTTTCATGTTAAAGGTTACATAAATAGCTTGGTTTGTCGTGTATGTAATTGGGTAACTAGTAACTTTCATGTTATAGATAGTTTGATTTTTATGTAGGTAGTCATTAGATTTTAAAACTAATATTTGTTTTAAAAATATAATAGTTTTTTATGAACGATTTTTCATATAAACGTATTACAATATTATATAACTAACATTGTTCTGCTCGACATTTGATATTACCTTTTAACCAAAACCGTATTAAATATCTAGCTTTGCTATCTACGTAATAAAAAGGAAACATTTTGTTTTGTATTAGTATAAATATTATTGCATGTATTTTTTTTATTGCATTGAATGACGAGACGAGCACGCCGTTCGCCTGATGGTAAGCGATACGAACACCCATAAACAGTAGCAAAACCATCTAGCACCTTGAGTTACAAAGTACTGTGTGGCATTCCACTGCACTACGCTGTTCATGTACCATCCAACTCAATGAATTTAACAACAATTACGTACAAAGATTGAAAGAAAATTAATTGAACCAACATATATTTTTTAAATTAAACTGTATTCGAAAGAGCTTAAAAATAATAATCAGTGTTGCGAAAACCGTGTTCGTTTGATGTTTTAATCAAGAAACCCTTCTTCACATGAAACTTTTTTAACATTCCGCAGTATTCTGCGAAATACGCCTTTGATATTTGAAATAACATGTACCCTTGATTGTATCTTAGTACTAGAAATGTCAAAAAGTTTATCGGTTTACGGTTTAATTACATTTTTATTCTGTCTACTAGATTTTTAGATATTCATTTTTCACAGAATCGATAGAGATGTTGCTTAAAAAATTAAATTAAAATTTAAATAACCCCCGACACAAAAAATCTCTAAAAAGTGTAATAATAAAAATGTATTTGTCCTTTAAGTATCTAGTAATATTTTGACCCAAGCGTCCTCAAGTCGGGGGACCGCGAAAGAAGTATAAATTCATCTCCCTGGTCCGGAGTTCAGTCCCCCGACGTGAGGACGTTTGAGTCAAAATATTATTAGGTACTTAAACGACAAAGACACTTTTATTATTTCACTTTTTAAAGATTTTTTGTGTCGGGGATTATTTAAATTTTAATTTAATTTTTATTTCACACTTTTTATATTAAGTTCTTTATTCTTCCTCATGGTGCCTTGATAATCAACCATCTACGAGCCCAAACATGCTATATCTGCTATAAGTTGCTAAGGTGTTGGGTATCCCATAGACTACTTGATGCTGCAGCATCAGTTCATGTTGAAAAATATTGCCGAAGTCACAGTACACCAAATTTAAAATCCATCGGGCTTCTTAAGTTGGAAATGAGCTGATAATCTTCAAACGCCTGAACAGATCTTCATAAATTATATGAAGCACATCGCAGTCACATCAGCTTTCAAATAAAAATAAACCGCATCCAAATCGGTCCATTCGTTTGAGAGCTACGATGCCACAGACAGACATACAGATACACACCCTAAACTTATATCTCCCCTCTTTTTTGTCGGAGGTTAAAAAGCTAGTCAGCGTCGTAATCGGATACAGCGGTTAGTGTTAACACTTGAGTGTTATCGTAAAATACTGAATAGTTACTGATCATGGTATCATCTTTGACCTTACACTCTTAAAAAATTGAAACGCGAAAACAAATACTGCGTCAAAACAAAATCAAATCTCGAATTAAATGTCAAACTAAGGTCTTGTTTTTTCAACTGTAGTTATTTTTGTTTCAGGGTCTCATTAAGCTGGACGTGCACGCAGCACCTGGAGCTCTGCGAGCACCTCCAGCTTAACAAGACCCTTAAAATTGAAAAAACCCGGTCTAATTGCCGTTATCAAATTATATTGCCTAAGTCGTAGCCGTACGTACCGTCTCGACTATTAAAAATCAAAAAGTAATTAAAATTTATGTTCACTTAGTATAAACGTATATTTGGAGTCGATGCCTAATTTAAATTACCAGCTAAGCTAAGGAAATACACAACCAATATAAGAAAACATTGTTCAATTTAAATTAGGCACCGACTCTAAATATACGTTTATACTAAGCGAACACAAATTTTAATTATTTTTTGTTGATTTGTAGTGGTTTTGAAGTCGGTTTATTTTTGTTAAAAAGTTTTTATTTATTGCTTTTTTGTTAGAGACTATCCCGCCCTCACACCCGCCACTACAACTCCTGTAAGCCAGGATCGGTAATGGCACGCATTTTATGACACCGAGCGGTGAAGCTCGGCGAGTCTCAGGGAACACTAGTCTTAATCCCGCAACGAAATTAATCAAATAGAAAGATAGGGAGGAGTTGGAAATATCAATTGTCCACTTCCCTCCGTAGCAAAGCGGGCGACAAAGTAATGAACTAAGGAGGCATTTTAACCTCAAGTATAGGGATGTTTACAACTAGAAATGCCAGTTGTAAAGCACCACGGATAAAATTTAAATTAAAGGGTTCTACCATATGAGCTGTCAAGTTTGATTCCAATAAAAGGCATGGCAAAATAATGCTTTTTTGTTAGTTAACTATGGAATGGTGTAAACAATACATCACACATATACGATTGCAGCATTTGCGAGTCATCTGCTGTTAGTTATTGAAGAGTTCCATTGTGTATCTCTGAAGATCTTCATCAGATCTTCATAAATTATATACTAAAACCTTCCCCGAAAAATATACATTTGAATATCGAAAACCACATCCAAATCGGCTAAGTAGTTTTTGAGAAGCGCGCGGCCATACAAATTTACATACATACATACGTACTACACGGATCGAATACAGAACCTCCTTTTTGAAGTCGGTTTAAACAAATGATGAATGACATTTCATCATTGGCTTCGAGAACTAATCATCATCATCAGCCTTTATCAGTCCACTGCTGGACATAGGCCTCCCCTAATGAGCGCCATAGCGCCCTGTCTTCAGCTTGCCGCATCCAGCATAATAACTAGAACGAGAACATAGCATTCGAGAACTAATACTAGTGTGTAATGTATGTGTGTACACATCTCACGTAACGTCAGAATCAGAAATCTGTACCAACTAAACTTACCAACGACTAATAGTACGCCGTACGGGTCCATGTCGCTGTATTATAGTATGCCTAAATGTTGATAATAAAAAATAAACAACGCGCGGTTGAACGGTGTTTTGCGAGTGTTTGCTGATGCCCGTCTCGACGCAAACAATTAGCTCTTTTGTGTACTTGGCCAGACTTGCCACACTTTGCGACGAGGGTGATGTGCAAGGATATTTGTGTGCTGGAAATGAACTTTAAACTATTGACTTTTGAACCAGTTTATTGAATTAATAGCCGCTGTTATGAGCAATAGATTTAATTATGCTAGGTTAGGTTAGACTCCGCGTGAATGTCTTTTCAAGAAATTAAATTCAGCAGATTAAAATAAAATATTGCTAGCTTAAAATTTTCCAATATAATTTTTTGATTACTTATTGAATTCATATTGCTTACGGTAGGCATTTTACGTATTCTACACGCTTGTCATTCATTAGATGCCTTTGACACTTTGTAACAATGTACTTTTTTTTTTGTTGACGCGGAGAAAGTGACTTATTACTACCGCCCAGTGTTCAAGGGGAACGACTGAGCGGTTATGTTGGGTTCACCGTGCCTTACGACCCGACGTTGAGCCGCCCGGAGAGATGGAAAACGTCGGGCGACCGCCGGGCCGAGTCCCTAACCTATGTACACCGCACGGCGTACCAACTAAAACTCCGCGGTGGCCATCTTCGGCGCATTAGGGACGGCTGCGAGCTTCCTCCGACTCACGTCTAAGTTGTCGTCCGCGACCGCTCCTGCGCGTACCGCTGTTGCGGTCCGTCTCCTGTTGTTGCGGGGGCCCCCGCAACAACCCCCCCCCCCCCCGGGGTACACCGAAGGACGCCCGGAAGTGACCCCCGGAGGCTCAGGGAGTCAGCCCACACTGGGCTGCCATAAAGGGCCATGGACCGCACGACTCCGTGATACAACCTCCGGCAAGGGAAACCAGGACCTTTCAGGTTGGGCAGCAGGCCGGAAAGAGCGCCCGCTGCCCGTTGTAATAATGTACTAGAGATACAAAACTGTATAATTTAAACCATGACTCTTCTAGCAACTCTACATCTATGTGAACAGATAAAACAGTGTATAATATACACACAATTAATATTTTTGTTTGTTCAGGTCACCATAATTTATATATGATGTTAAAGCGCGATCTTTGAAGATGTTTAATTACGTATGATGCTATTATAAAGAGAAGATAAGTTTAACATTGTTTTTAAAAATGCTAAATGTGTACTGCAGTTCCAGTTACATATTTTATTTTGCATCTAGGTGCTAAGTTATTGGCATATTCATTGAAATATTTTAATGCAAAGAATGTTTGGGCGACTTTCAAGTAATTATAACATGGTTATTTATTTGTAATGAGACTGAATAGCAGGTATTTATCTTATTTGTTACAAGATATTGTGCGAAAAAATATTATTTCGTTATCAATTTTAAATGGTTAATTCTAAAACTATACTATTAGTGGACGATAGGCTTGTTGGGAATGTTACGGTCTGCCGAGATAATGTCCGGAAGTTCAAAACCCAACTCACACACCTCTGACTTTTCGAAATTACTTGTGTATTATTTATCAATTATCATTCGCTTTAACGGTGAAGGAAAACATCGTGAGGAAACCTACCTGAGAATTTTCCAAAACAATTCCAAGGATATGTGAAGTCTGCCAACCCGCACTAGGCCAGCGAGAAATATAAACCGGAACTTTTATCCCGTTTTATTCGCCCGAGTGGGGTGGCCAAACCATTCAACCGATTTCTGTGAAATATGGTAGGGAGATAGTTTAAAACCTTGGGAAGGACCTAGACTACATTTATCCCGGAAGAACATTAACCCTTCTCAGTAGTAGAGGAGACCTATGCTCAACAATAGGCAGTATATGTTACAGGGCTGATTGCAAAACTATATTAACAAAATGGATACATTTATTTTCGTATTCGCCGAATCATTAAAATTATTAATCATTTTTTGAAGCACTTAAATTCCAGCCTATTTATGTATGTGAGAGCTGTTCCAATGATATGTAAAGATGCTGCCCGTCGTGGAAAATTAGCACTTTGATGGGTGTGTAACGTTTTTCTAAGCTTTGGTTAGATTTCAGTGGAAAATATTTGTAGGATTTTGTGATACTATTTTGTTATATTTTATAAGTTATTTACAGTTCATTAATAGCCTATATGTTAATCCAGGATATGGTCTACCCGTGTGCAAAATTTTTAGTCAACATCAACTTAGTGATATTACTTACCGCTCTGTCTTTACACCTTTTAAAACACAATACTGTTAATAAAGCATGACCAGCTAGGCTACTCTCGACGCCAATACCGATCGATTGGATATTGTCCAATTGGATTTGGTATTCTTGAAAATCACACCAGCGCCACATTGGACCAATATTAGGTGGCTATTTAATGAACTAAACTCAATTGGGATTGACATTGGAAAATTCGTTAGCGGTACTCTTGACGTGATTTTGACATTTCAAATTGATATTAGATTGCGGTGTGTTTGCGTTGTCAAAGAAAAAATTTTAACAAAAAAATAGTAACTTTACTTTTATTGTATTAAATTTTCATTGGAAATTTTTAAGAATAATGTATTGAAATGGTAACTTTGGTGTTCGCCTATAAGTTATTGCACAATACCCGATTACGGGAATTAAAAAGAAGGAAAAATGAGGGAAGAATATCGAGGCCTTTCAAAACTTTATTATACCTATATATTTATACCTATAATACCTTATATTGTCCTTACCAGACGATGAATTTCGAGCAATTTCTCGAATAAAAAAAACCTTTATTTGAAAATTTGTACATAGAGTTGAAACCATATCTACCCGTCCCCAAAAGAAAAAGTGAAATATTACCTAAATTTAAAACTAGTACTTCTAGATCTATCTTTATCATAATCATTAACGTAACCTAAATATTTCAAATCAATAATCTGAGTAAAAAATGTTTCTCAAGTACCATTTGCTAAATTAAAGTTCGTATTTAACGTTTAGATATTAGTAGCGTTGTCCTTTTACACCACCGGGAGCTACCAGCGCCTTGTTGGAGGTACTAAGGGGCTTATTGTATCCCAATAGCCGGTATCTCGGTGTATAAAGCAGGTGACGGCATGCGCACTTTTTAAAAGCCCTTTTGCCATGCCCGGGTGGCTTTCCAAAAAATCTACTTAGGCTTCAATTTGCACGTAAGTTGGTCTAGATATTTTCATGTACATAAAAAACATTTTTAGGCTATATGGTACCGAATATCTTCGCCTTTCTAGGTGTAAAAATTCACGCATAACGAATTTTAACAACCAAATACTGCTTTTTCAGTATTTTGCGAATTTATTTACCTATTTTAACTAAATAAAAACAAAATGCACACAGTCAGATTAGTTATATAAGCAAATGCACACACATCACCGTTAAATAAGGATATAATCCAATTGAAGGAACTTTACAAACATAAAACACTATACCTTCATAATAAAATTAGAGACAACATCTTCTACGCTCGAAAATGGTTTTGTTATAAGTGAAAACAGAAACTAATACAACTAATGCCAGTTATGACCTCAAACTCTTGTTACAAGACTCTAAATCTTAACCAAAGCGCCAAATGATGATAACACAACAACGTTAGCGCTTAAGTAAGCATACCTTGATTATTAAGAAACTTTATGTGGAATGTGTGGAATAAATAATGCTAAATAAAATTGGGAGTAAAACAATAAAATCAAATATCACAAATAATTATTTTAGTTCCCGTAAATATTTGACTTTTTAAAAAACAGTCCATGGCAAAGGACAAACAGCATACAGCCTCAATCTTTCAAATACATTCATTTTAATATATTTTTTTAATGAGACGTGCGTGAAAATATTTTAAATATTGGAAGAGAAATGAATTTTACTTATGGATAAAGGATTTCAACCGGTAATTGCTAAGATTTTTGTCTTTAATGTTTGTTTTACCGATTTCTTTGAAGCTTCTGACATCTCTAATGTCAGCTAACTTCATTTTTAACGACGAACCAGTTACCCAATGACAATGCAATTCTAATTTTAATCCAATTACAATAAATTGCGTTTCAAGAGTACGAAATCATGTGACGTACAAATTGAGATTGGAATTGGATTGACATTGGTATTAGAATTATCTTGGCGTCAAGAGTAACCCAGCTGAGAGCCAGATTCATAGTTTACAATATTTAACAAAATAAGCAAATTAACACAAAAGTGGTAAGAATATTATGACCGCCACGGTACTTTGTATGTTCATGTCATAACAAATTTAATTAATTTTGTGTGTACACTAAAGATTACACGCGCCGTTCGGTGTTTGGACGAGATAAATCTATTATTAAAATTCAGCTGCATAAAGCGCGTATTAAAAATCTTTACTGCGCTGTTAATTTTGTTTTCTTTTTTATTGTTTTGAATTTGGAAGTGTGTGAATGTGGTGCGATTATGGATTTAAATCATTACATCAATGATTTAAATAAATAAAATAGTGGGTACGACTCCAATGCCGAGGTCTCGGGTTCGATCCCCGGGTCGGGCAAAGTGGTTCTGGGTTATCTGTCCAGTATCAGCGCGGAGGATGAAATTTGTGACCGATATGGCGATTAGCTCGCCCCCATCACATCATGGGACGGAATACGCACGGCGAAAAGTGGGTGCACTAGTTGCGCCTCTGCCTACCCCTTCGGGGATATAAGGCTTGAGTGTATGTACGTATATATTCAGGAACTAGTTGCAACTTATATACATGTTACATAATGATGTACAGTCTGTAAGCTGTATTACTAAAGTCACATCACTATGTCTTGAGATTCCTGTTCCGGTAACTTCACTTCCCGCGTCCTGACGGCATCTGCTTATGGTCATGAATCTTAAATGTCTTATTACATTAAATATATCTTTATCAAGATACATCTGTCCAATCATTTATAACAAGTCATCACACAAACATAATAAAACATACAATTATTGTGAATTTAATTGTCACGGTACAAGGGTCGAATATCGCGACCTTTTGTAAACGACTCATCACCCGCCGCGCCTCGCGGAACAAACGTATTCGTATGTAGGGCTGCAAGTAGTTACCTTTGTCAGCAACCGAAATTTACTAGTTGGTAGATCTCTTGTTTACTAGTCTGTCTGGGTGGGTACACGTTTATTATTATCTGTTAGTAAGCAGCGGTATATTAGCACATATTACGGTTCCAATTTGAATGACTATCGGCATTCTAATGACTGAGTATTTAGACTTAAATTATTACTATCTATTCAAACAAAAAGTCAAAACGTTTGCACGAAAATGATTTAATTACAAACATTAAAACTCACAGTTTCGTGGACCGCTTCCTTACATTCGAATATAGCGAACAGAGTTGTTAACTTTTGTTTGTGTTCATTACTGCTCCCATTAGAGCAGTTAGGAAAAGTTCACGACCGCGTACATTCTGCATCGGAGGAGTTAAAAATACAACCGTCTAACGACCACAGCTTCGCTCCGAGTCCTAATGGCGACGTCTTTAAGTTCCGTTTCCTTTATAAGTCGGTAAATAAAACAACTTAAAATCGAACACGAAATATTTTATTTTTATTTTTATTTTTATTAAAAAGGTACAGATACAGACAACAGATTGAGTTTTAAACAAAATTACATTCGTTACATACATGTTATAAATCTGGCATCTATTTACTACTGTACACAACATTCTAATTACATAGCTTCGTTATATAAAAAAAAAGAGAATTTATAATAACCTTAAATACCTAATAATTACAGATACAATAAATTTAATACAATTGTGAGATATTCAAAAAGAAGGAGACGTGGCCGAATAAATGAGTGGTTTGGATAAAACTCTAGCGTTATTGCATACTTGTGTTGCATATTAAATGTTTTTTAAAAGTGTTTAAGCTATCTTGAAACATATCAATCTCCGAACAGACGGTATTGTATTGACCACACATTCTAATCAGTGGATTATTTTGTGAGACATTGTTGTTACTTGCAGTTAAAGTAAACACTTGTGGTATACGCACAGATCGTGTTGATATTTTGAAATTTAATTGGCTTAAAAGTTGAGTATCCATTGAGCCGTTAGCAATTTTATATAACGTGCATAGATCGCTCACCCATCTTCTCCTCCTCTCTAGACTCATCAATTTGAATATCTGTAATCGATCATTATAATCAGTTAATTTGCGACTCACACCATATTTTCTGCATAAAGCTCTCAGAAATCGCCTTTGTATAGATTCAATACGGTCTTTATGAGTGTTGTATATTGGCGCCCATACTGAAGAACAGTATTCGAGTATGCTTCTTACTAAAGAGCATTTAGAGACATTTCTTGCTTAAAGGGTCTAGCAATTCGAAGAATAAAAGACAACATGCGGTTAGCTTTAGTGCATATGTGGTCAAAGTGTGGTCTGAAAGACATCGTAGAATCAAACATAACACCCAGATCTCTAACCATATTAACTCTGTCCATGACAATGCCTTTAATATTATAGTTATATTTAATCGTATTTCTATTTTTTGTGAATGTAATGACTTGACACTTTTTGATGTTAAGAGACATGTAGTTATCATCACACCAGTTACTAATGGTGTCGATATCAGATTAAAGATGTTCGCAATCACGATGGTCAGCGATACGTCTATAAATTTTTATATCATCCGCGTACGCCAAACATTCACTATCAAACCTACCCAACAAATCATTAACAAATATCAAAAACAATAATGGACCTAGATTTGATCCTTGCGGAACTCCTGATGAGGCCAAAAAAGGAGTAGATTCATACTCACTTAAGGCAACAAACTGTGTGCGATTTAGGAGATACGATGAAAACCATCTGTATAGATTGCCATGGATTTCCACATGTTGAAGCTTAGTTAGTAAAATAAAATGATTAACCCGATCAAACGCTTTGGAGAAATCAGTATATATCGAGTCTACTTGTGTCCTTACATTAAAAGATTCACACAAATAAGTTGTATAACAAAGAAGATTGGAATTAGTTGACCTGCCTGTAACAAATCCATGTTGTCGTGGACTCAGTATATGTTTTATGTGGTTATATACATGACTATAAATGAATCCCTCAAATATTTTGGCAAACAAATTGAGTACACAAATTGGACGGTAATTAGTTACATCACACTTATCTTCAGATTTATATATTGGGGTAACTTTGGCAATTTTCCATAATTCAGGAAATATTCCTTCTTGAAGAGATTTATTAAAGATTATGGATAAAGGTGTTACCAAAGTTTTTGCGCACAGTCTAATAAAAATAGGGGGGATACCATCAAAACCACCATTCTTAGCAATGTCAATAGTCTTTAATTTTTTTAGGATTTCAGATTTTGAAATATAAAAGCTAGTAATAGTATAGTTAGATGGGTAAAACTGGGGATTATATTGTTTAATTGAACTAGAGCAATAAACAGATGAAAAGTAGTTTGCAAATAAATTAGCTATATCAGTTCCCGTACTTCCAACTGCATTATGGTAGAAAACAGTGTTGGGAATGTTGTTAGTGACACGTTTGCTTTTGGTGTAACGCCAAAATGCTTTTACGTTATGCTTAAGATCATCTTCTGTACGCTCAATATATGTTCTAAAACAATGTAGTGTAATGACACTACATTGTTGGTCATTAGATCTAGGGCCAAAGTAATGACTTTGGCCCTAGATCTAAGCATGGAGAAAGTATCATAATCTCTAGGGTTTCCGTATTTTTTGTACCTGAGGTGATATTTATACTTATTATTAAGCAATTTCAAAAGTTTTTGTGAGAACCAGGCAGGAAAATATTATTTAGAAACTCTAGTTTTTGGAGTATGTTTTTCAATAATATTATAAATTTTGTCATAAAACAAGTGTACAAAGTCATTACATTCGAGAGATAGTGCCAGCTGCCCCCAGTTAATACCTTCTATATCCCTATTGCAACTGTCATAGTCAGTTTTTCGATAGCAAAGTTTCTTCAATGAAGTATTGTATTCTAGTGTGGATGTAATGGTTCGAAATGTAAGTTCAAAAGGCGGATGATGAGCATCGAGGCGAGACATGGGTAAGCACGGCACAATAGAAAAAAGCTCTGAACGATCTGTAATAACTAAGTCAAGTATCCTGGCATTGTGGTTTAGGGTGTGATTAAGTTGACTTATTAATTTATAATTAAACATGTCATATAAACATTTTGATTTTTCGCATTTATAATTTAAGGGACTACTCGTTTTACTCGACCAACCAATATCGCCTAGATTGAAGTCGCCCAAAAAATATGATGTTTTATATTGATATTGATAGATTACATTGCAACTAATAGTTGTATGTTTTATATTCATTACATTACACACACACACACACACACACACACACACACACACACACACACACACACACACACACGCGCGCACGCACACGGACACACACGTACAGGCACACACGCGCGCGCCGTTTATTCCCGAAGATGTCGGCAGAGGCGGAACTGGCGTACCCACTTTACGCCGTGCGTATTCTATCCCATAATAGGGGGCGAGCCTATGGCAATATCTGGCACAAATTCCAGATTTTAAGCTGATACTGAGAAGAAAAATCCAATATCACTTTGCCCGACCCGCGGATTGAAACCGAGACCTCAGCACTGCACACGTATCTTAATACAAGTACGCACCGAGACAGTCATTACATTATATATTTCTATACATTAAAGGCAGTTCGCCCGGTCTCAGTCCTGTCTCTTGCGGACAGAACTGAGACCGGAGACTGAGATAGTTATTTATAGTAGTTTGTATTGTCAGTTTATGAGACTAGAGACCGCAATAAAATCTTTAATTTAGGTAATAATCTCAGACTCCTGTATATGCCGGATCCCTGGACGGCTACCTTTATTTTATTTTAGCATGAGTGCCAGTGAGACTAATTATAAGGACGTCACGTCGACACAAAAAACGGTCTCAGCGCGGTCTCCCGTCTTCTGTCTCATTCTCCTATCTTAATCGCCGAGAACCACTGCTTATTCTTTTAAATAGTATTATGTCAACAAGTAAACATTAATTAATTTAGTGAACCAATGTACACGGGTAGGGGTTGATAAATGCTTTCTGTGGTCATCAAACAGCGGACAAAATTATTTATTCGTTTTGAAAGACTTTTGTTGTGTGAGGCTTTATAGGAATTATCAAAAACATAATTCTTGGGTAAAATAAATTCATAGACAAAATATCAATACTGAAAATATAAGAAATTCTAACATTATAATAATTATTAATACGTAAAGAACTGGTATTCTTATAACTAGTGTACAAAAAAAAGTAAACAGCAGCAAAGTTGAATTAAAAGAGTACTTATAATATATTAAGCGATAGTAATTATGATATTAATATATTATGTTGGGGGTCTTTCAAAAGAAGACAAGCTTTTAGACCGTATCTGGTAGGCCATCTATGCAATATTAAGTATGCTAATTTATTTCACAACTTATTTGGAATATTAATCAATTACGTAACTCCATATGATGGAATGAAGTGTATTTTGGTGTTGAATGAAATCAAATCTATTAAAACAATATTTATAAGCACATACATATTTAACATACATTTCGATAGTAATTTAAAGCCCATTATCCGAATATAATGCAAATAATTTGTTGTCACTTCGTTAAAATGATTACAATATTTCAGAAAGTAATATTATGATTTTAGTTGTATAAATTCGTAATCCATTAATATATCTCTTTATGGTTGTCTCGAAGAGACCGCTCTTAAGGATTAGATCGCCTATTTTTGCACTAAGTACGTTTGTATGATTTTTAATTCCTTAGTACATAAGTGATGTACAATAAAGTGTTATTTATCTATGTATTTCTTATAAACTAGTTTTGGGGTAGGTATCAATAATCAAATTTCACTTGAAAGGCTTTAGCAAACCCGTATAAAGTGTTACCTAGGGTATCGTATTTCACAACCCCATAATAGGTTAGCTACCTGGTCAAAAACTAAGCTAAAGAAATTATGGTCACATTTATATTACAAAATATAAAAGCAAACTTTCTTCTTGAAACACAGCATACTAAATATTGTAAATTGTTAAGAAAAACTCCATAATTAGCCGCCTGAGCCTGTACCGAACAAAAACATTAAACTTAACAAGCGAATCATTTAACCTTCCAGCGGTGGGCGGTTTCAACACTACATACGCATAGGGCAAATTAGAACACAAATTAATATAACCCGCTTTGCAAATGGAATATAATTTATTTTCAAATACCTATTCCAATCATTTCGGATTTCAAATTTACATACGGTTTTCTTTATTGTTCGATACTCAGTACAGGTACATTATCAAGTTAAGAAGATTATTGTTAACAACTATTTAAAATACGTTTTATGAAATTTTCGCTACATATATCGGATATTATAAAGTAAAAGGTTTTATTAAAACGATATTTCAGTCCACACGCGTACCTACTATAAATAAATAAAACAAAACAATTCAATCAGTTACCTACAAAAACAATGAAATCATTATTAGCAATCGGTCTCAACGACCCCACACTCCACAGAGGGTTGAACAAGAAACTTGTTGGCTTGAAACCAAAAACGTGGCATCGAGTGGTGCCTCACCGAAGCCGCTACATCTGATCCGGGTTTAATTAGAGACAATACCCGCACCAGTGCCAAATTCACGAAACAGGTTGTGTGCTGTAACTGCCATGCTCGATGTTGGCCGAATCGACCCTCGATTGTTGTTTATATTTGGAATGTATTCGTTCCGCGATTATCAGACGATTATGAAGCTTTGCGGATGCAGCATCTGTTGCGGTTTGAGTGTGGTTTTACTATTTCGATAGTTATGTGACGAATGGTTGGCTTATTGGCCAAGCGTTGGTTTAAAGTTTGGTGACGCGATTTTTTTGTCACTAAAGCACGTGATAAGCGAGCGAGGCTGGTAATCACTTGTAACTACTGTCCATAACCAGTAGCAAATAGCTCACAAATAATCTACCTACCTACCTGATTTCCATATATATTTTTTATCAAATTTTTTTGTTCCGTATTTTATTTATGTTTATGCCACCAGCTGTACAAATTAAAAAAAAACAGCGAGAACTGAGGTGACTTCGATAACTCTGGTGAGACTATGAAATGACGCAAGTGCGACAATCATAATCATTGTTATATAATACCAAGAAGTTTATAATAATGGGTATAAAATTCTTGTATAATACCGATTAGCGTGATTCGTGGGATGTCACTTATAAGTGAGTTTAGTTCGCTTCACCGTCATTTTTACTCTGTGGCGCTAGTACACATTTCACTGCGGATTCAAAAGTAGCTCGGTACTTACCTTACAGAATACTATAACTGTGATCCTTAATTTTCATCTCTTGCTTTCTACGTCACAGAGGTCATACTTTACGCAAAAAGATTAATTGTTGCCCTGAAAATGTTCTTAGCACATTAACTATAATTAAACTAATTTACTTAATAGTTCCAAGTAATGAAGGCGGTCTTATTCTCTTGATAACTGTGCTAAAATATTTCACTAAGTAAATTGAATCTTCAGTCTACACGTAATTTCTCAAGGCCTTTTTTCGCATATTTTACCTAGTTCTTCGTACCTTTACGTACATTATAAAACCGTAGGTATATATTATGTTTAACTATACGACGACAAACTTGAGCATTGACCAACATATAGGGATTTTTTGTTGTGTGTATCAATAACAATTATGGAATCTGATCCCTCAACGCTAAGACCTTATTTAGATGGATTAATTATTGCTATAAATAATTATACGCAATAATTGTTAAACAATTTGCCCGCGTTGACGTATACGAATCCTTTATCAGATAAGACGATTATTGCTATAAACAATTGCGTATGATTATTGCTAGCAATCATTGCTCGGTCTCATTGAGGCTTCAGACTGGGAACAAATATTGCTTACATAGACGTTTGTCTCCAGTGGGATTGAATCAGAGGTCTCTCGTTCATAGCCAGTTCATCGCCATGGAGGCTATAGTTTGACTAGATTCTTACTCGCGGTGTTATTTCTACGTGATTACAGGGTACAATAAAGCTAATTTTTCACTTTTTCATATTAGCGGCGAAAAGATAAAAAAAGAACACGTCTTTATTCCCAAAAGGGTTTAGCAGAAGTGCAACCAGTGTATCCACTTATCTTCACGTGTGTCCATAGAAAAACTCATTACCACTTTGCCCATCCTGGTATTCGAACCCGGGAACTCATAGTGCGAAGGCAATACATCTACGCCACAGAAGCAGTCCATATTCAGTACAAAATTGAAGTACAATAGCATAACAATATCGTTCCGATTACGGAAACACACATAAAGGCTTACCGCCTCCACTAACCAAAGCTTTGAGTCATTCTATTTCTGAAAGCTGGTTTAATAGTTAGCTTTGATTAATCTACAAGTTAAACATGAGTCAACATCTCACTCGGCCCTGTCAAAGTTGTTGTGCCGTAGCTAAACAAACCCAACTTAATGGCTTAATATTGATGCGTGTGCTTGACATTTCCTCAGTGACCCCTTGGCACCTCCAAGAGGCTGAAAGGTCTTTCCTCTTAAACCCTTGTCCTTAGTTGGTAACTTTTGATGGCATTTCTTGCTAATGTAACTAAAAGTTCATATGTTAATAATTTATTTTGTTCCTGTTAACTTGATTGATCAAACTTTGGTGGAAATAGGTAACATGTATAACAGCTGTGTAAGTTTTGTGTTATGTCTCAAAATTTTGAAATGGTTTTATCAAACAGAAATTGAAAATGGAATTTGCTATTAGAAACAGATATAATATGTAGGTATATTCAAAGTTTATATTCCAGTCGTCTGCATAATATCTGTATTCCGTAAATACACCATACTT
This sequence comes from Lapara coniferarum, assembly GCA_949316025.1. NCBI lineage: Eukaryota > Metazoa > Arthropoda > Insecta > Lepidoptera > Sphingidae > Lapara > Lapara coniferarum. The sequence continues at coordinate 28,662,346 of OX438925.1, read as the reverse complement.
TATTGATATTGGGTTCTTCCATTCAGAATCAGCCCGGAGTCTGGAACTTGTGCACGATATGGCGATGGGCTCGCCCCTATCACATCATGGGACGGAATATGCACGGCGAAAAGTGGGTGCACTAGTTGCGCCTCTGCCTATCCCTTAGGGGATAAAGGGCGTTTGTGTGTGTGTATGTAAATGCACTAATATGAAATATGTATAAAAACCCTGTAATAAAAAACACACTATAAAAATACACGCAGTAAAACATTTTGCTCCAAAACAGACCGAACGATATCCGTACTAAATGAGACTGTGGAACTAACTTTCATCCAAAGGAGTATTGCAACGTATCACAAAATATGATTGAAAAAGAACATTTTGGACAACGTAGATGGATTCGTACGACATAAATACACATATAAAATCTGGGAACTGGCGACGAGAAACACTGTATAACTAGAGCAGGGATGGCCAACCATCGGCACATGTTGATAAATACTCCATAAAATATATTTGTATTATAAAACTAGAATATTATTGTTAAGGACAACCACATCAAGATTTCAATAAAACAGACAAGTACGTAATATAGAAACAGTATATTATGTTTACACGGGCACGGCATAGTGACCTCACTGCACTAGATAAGTGGAGTAGGGCCCAGGAAGAAAGTAGTGAAGTAAAGTAAAGTATATAAAGTAGACTGACTAGAGGTGATGATGATGAAGTCGACACAATTATGTCGGCCTGTTTGAAACTGGATATATACAGGCTCACGGGAACCCTCGGGACTATTTTTGGGGAGTTGCATCTGCATCTCAACTATACTACACAATATAATTAAGTTAATATCAAATTCAAATCTCGCGGAGATTTGAATGTGGTCGAACGTAATATAACCTCTGTGGTCGATAGTAGGTATGCATTATTGCAGACTACCTTTTGCTCGCGGCTTCGCCCGTATTAAAGAATTTTTCCTGTATAAAAATCACTTGATATACAAACTATACACTTTTCCGGACCGGATTTTAAAACTTAATCATTTTCGAATCCACCTGAATACACACCAAAAAATTCATTAAAATCGGTACAGTCGTTTAAGAGGAGTTCAGTACACACACGCACATATTATGCATGTATTATACATAAAAAACCTTCCTCTTGAATCACTCTATCTATTAAAAAACGCATGAAAATACGTTGCGTAGTTTTAAAGATCAAGGCATACAGATTACAGACAGACAGCGGGAAGCGACTTTGTTTTATACTACGAGTGATGATTTATTCAGTGACATTTTTTTTTATATTATTCCAAGTGCTCCCCCTTACTCCATTCTTCGGGCGCTTATTCACAAGCTGATACCGAAACGCGACACACGTTTGTTTATTACTTATTCCTATCTAAGATGTTTATTTTGTATCTCTTCTTTATTATATCAATATTATGTCGTCTTAAATTAAATCATGTTTAATTTTTTAAGCAAATATGCGCACACCTACAAAAATGTTCACCATCCCTGATTTAGAGGATATTTCAAGCGGGACAGGTCCAAATATGAAAGTATTATTGGCATACACTATTCAAAGTCCATTGCTGCACGATGAAATTTTCATTGGTCTAATAAATATTTACGTTGGCAACTGATACAGCTCATTTACGTCAAAATCATCAATAATATATATTCAAATTGCGTTCGTTGCTATCAAATGTTATGGAATTTTTATTGAGTCCTCGTAAAATTTGTCTGGATGTAGCTAAGTGAAGATCTTACGTTTTATGCCACTGACAATTTGAAACGCTATGAGCTGGCATATCTTGAGGTCTAGCACAATTCAATTATCTACTAAGTGTTCGCTAACTGTGTTATTTTGATAACTTCGGGACAATATTAATGCCTGATATCAATAAACAATTTTGATCGCTATCTTTAGATTGACCGCAAAAGTCGACCAATAAGAATAGTTTGTTTGACATGACTCAGATGACTTCAGTTGTTAAATGCTCTAAGCTTCAGGCCTATTACACAGGTTTCAAGTAAATTTAATTTGGCACTTATAAACAGCTATGTAGATACTAGATAGTATTCACTAACGAATTCAAAAAAGGACATTCTGTACTTAGCCCCTCAAACTTATATATGTATGTATGTATGTAAGTTTGTATGATCGCGATTTTCTCAAATACTACTAATCCAATTTGGATGAGGTTTTCGTTATTTAATACAATTTATTTGAAAGCATAAATTAGAGTATGACTTTTGTGTTTGATCGGGATATATACAAGGTGAAATTGAATTCATGAGAACCATTTGAACCTAACACATTATTCATGAGACCCTTAATGAGACTAAAATTACGCAAATCAAGATTATTAATAGTGTAATATAAAAAATCCCAGAAGTGGCTTAAAGCCTATTGAATTAGATTACTTACTACTGCAAATAAATGTATCAGAAAAAAAAGAATGAAAACACTTAATAAGCGCAAATAAATCTTTAAATATCAAAGTCTAGAAGCATTTTGCGCTGTTTTGTGCGGCGCGGAACAAAGCCGTCTGTAAATATATGGTTCGATTTACATTTTAGATGACTTCTAAGCATTCCTATTAAGTAGGTTAATATAAGGTTTACATAATGGTCATGACTTCAATTACACCTTGTATATTTATGTGACGAATATCATTAATCAGCAAGCTGCAATCAAAGATAGCAATTAGGATTGTTCTTTGATTAGGGCAATATGAGGCGAAGCTAATGACGTATTTCATGAAAAGATTAAATTTATCAGAGATATTTTATAATTTTAATACCATAAGGGCTGTTTTCACAACTTGCTGATAAATGCTACTTGTCGCATAATGTATAATTCGACCAATTACAAAAGTTACACTCCAATTTATGTTCAAAATCGTAAATGAGTACTACCTACATGAACTATCTAATACGATAATTGTCAAATAAAATTTACTTGAAACCTGTGCAACTAGCCTTAAATATTTTAAATTATGTTTCTTGGGATAGACAACAATCTTGCAAGTTAAAAATCGCACTCAAAGCTACCTGATGAATTTTAAAGCTGCTAAAAATCTGTAGTTTATAATTCTCGCCAAACTACATTCAAATAGTTGAAAGAAAACCGAGAACGCCGAATGCAAGTTGCTGCATGAAAAACTAATGTGTCGTCGCGTATTTTAGTTCATGAAATTTTAATATCATAATATAAGGGTTATAAACAGAGTTTGTTTATTTGGTTCTTATTTTATCTTCTTTATAAATAAGGAAAAATGCTAGATTATTCTTTGGAAGTTTGGTTATATACATTGATCGTTAATAATAACCTTTATACACACACACACTCTCTCACGCTTGTTATCCCCAAAGTGCCAGGCAGAGGCATAACTAGTGCACCCACTTTTCACCGTGCGTATTAGGTTCCATGATGTGACGGGGTCGAGCCTATCGCCATATCGGGCACAAATTCAAGACTCCGGGTTGATACTGATTAGAAAAACCCAATATCTTTCTGTCCGACCCGTGGATCGAATCCGAGACCTCACCATTGCAGTCGTACCGTAATACAACTACGCCACAATACACAGTAACACAATAACCTTTATATCTTATAATTTATGCAAAAAATTACAATAATGATGCTATTTTAAGATAAGAAGTATCATATTAATAACGATCACTATGTAGGCAGAAAAATAATTATAGTTTTATTACTAAACACTCCTAAAGTATTGACTGTTTGTATCCATATGAAATATCTATGTAAACATGTCGGCAGCTCGATGTTCTCGATTGTGGTAATTGGAAGCTTAAAGGAATTTATTTTCAATTTCCTATGATATGGACTTTTTCCGTCTATAATACGTTTCTATATTAAATTTACTCGATTGCGCATTACGACTTTATGTTAAGTAATTGAAATGTTTAATCATTTTGTCATCGTTTTTTACGTCTGTTGTCGAAATTTTGCATATCAATATTTTTATACTTCATTGGGTTGTGGTTTATTTGGAACTTATTAACTGAAATGATGATGGTGAAATTTCTATAAATGATAGTAGTTCTGACAAGTTTTTTAGACGCGGAAAGAACGAATATTGTTTATGTTGATAACACAGTATTAATATAAAAATATTTACATTTGAATTACGCATGTACTCTGTTTTCTGATCAATAAGACATGACCCACGAGGTATAAAATTATGTTTACTTCAAGAAGCGTTTGTATTCCCCACCATCGCCAATATCTATGGAGAGTGACAATCACTTATATCAGGCGTAGCAGAGACTTTCCGCGCATTACTCAAATCTCAGAATACTTTATTACTATCAACATTAGGTAACTCTATTTTTATCGTGTAACGAGGACGATGATTTGACAACCTCTCGAGTCTTATCTACTTTTTCTCCAGAAAATGACTCGTCATCCTCGGAGTACCCCAACGAGGGAACAAAATGCTTCCACATCACACATTAGTATGACTTGCATTAATGGGGCCTTGTAGACCCTTATCGTGAGTAATCGACCGAGGACAGTTTGCGGGGTTGTGCTGTCATCGACTGAACAAGTTTCTGTGACGTATACTTATAGATTAGTTGTATATTGAGCTTCGGAGGAAGGGTATTTGGTATGTGTATTATACTAGGTGCTGCTCGTGACTTTACCCACTTGAAAAGCCTTTCGTACGACTCCAGCGTCATCTACTTAAGAATCAAGTAATAAAACATCCATTATTAACCATTTGAGAAAATTACCGGGATAAATTGCCCGACCCGGGGATCGAACCCAAGACCTTAGCATTGCAGTCGTACCGTCATACAACTACGCCACCGAGGTAGTCTAATAAAAACTTATGTGTTAATCCAGAACATGATCTACCCGCGTGCCAAATTTCATCCAAATCCGTTTACTTGTTTCTGCGTTTACATCTAACAAACATGTACTAACATCCAAACATTCTCACAAATTTCCGCATTTATAATATAAGTAACCGTAAGATAAAATAAGATGTGTAGACAGAGAGAGACTGTCTCGGTGGCGTAGTTGATTGCATGCGAGATATGACACCAGTCTGGTGACACCGCTTGGTAGGCAACGGCTTGACTGTGAAAAGTTACACGATAAAGAATATGGTACACACTCTGAAATACCCGACAGGATTCGATTAGGGGTAGGTGAATACAGGGCATTTTTTGCATTACGTTAGTAAACGAAACGAAATACTCGTCTTTACCTGTGCTAACATTGCGCCGAAAATGGTACATGAATAAACAATATTTTTACCAGAAACCTCTGTTTTACTGTTCATATTTTTTTATCATTTTGCAGTTTATTGCTAATATGGCGTATGTGTGAGTGTATTTTTGACTAAAAGTGTGATGTTGTCGCTGCGACTAATTCTCTTAGAGTAGTAGAAATATGGGCGTGTAAAATTAAAAATAATTATGACATTTATTTTGTTCGAAACCTTACCCTTTTTTATTTTACATCAGCGCGGCGGTCCAATAACTTATTGTAAATTGTTACTTTCAAGAAGATAACTCGGTGGTTTGAATCACCCTGTATACAGTAAGACAAGCACGGGCGTAGCTATAGCTTTCATATCCGGGGTCCGAAGATACCAGAACGATAATGGCGTAGCGCGGATCCAAAATTTCACGTATACAACCCTCCCCCCATCAAAATTTTAAAAGGTTTAATTTTACGCAGTTCCAGTTGATTTTGCGTTGGGTTTTATTTTTCTTGTAAGCTAAGGGGGCTCCAGACTCCCCCCCCCCCCCCTTATATACGTCCATGAAGACAAGTCAGCATAGTCTATCGACGTCGATGTAGGTCAATATTATAATAGTTAACAGGCACTGTGCTACGATGAAAAGTTATGTAGACAATAGCTTAGCAATCAAAGTGAATAAAAAATAAGGGCGCGTATCCAAGATGCTTATTTACAAGCGTTAACGCTTATAGAGAACGAAAAAATGCATCGGAAAGACGTATCCTTGCAATACTGCCCTAGGTAATGGAACCACTGAAGGCCCATTTTGGAATCTTCATAAAATTGTTTTTTGAAGAAATATAAAGAAAAACCTTTGATTATGTTGCAACGTTTCACTACGTATTATATACAATTTACTAATAAAAAAATATCGTACGATGGTTTTGTATAACAATACATAAAATAATAGGAAACTTGGATGATGGGCCATATTAGGGACCGGCTTTCTTCGGTCGCAGTGCAATACGTAAAATTTAATCATAAATATTATGTTTTTGTAATTTTCATAAATGTTATGAAAATACCAATTCTAAAGGCAGATTGCGATAGACCAGTGCCACAAACAATTTTAATTTTGCATCGTCAACAGGGATTAACATAGACAGCCATGAATATGTTAACCGAATTGCACATCATAAAAAACTGATTATTTTAATACAAGTGATAAAATTATGATTTCACAATTAACAATTTATTTCAAAAAATGTGAGTGTTTAAATATTTTCAGTTTTAAATCACTGACTATTATAGTCATACATTATTTAGGTTTATGTTAGCATTTATGTCTTTTTTTTTTGTCGACGCGGAGAAAGTGACTTATTACTACAGCCCAGTGTTCAAGGGGAACGACTGAGCGGTTATGTTGGGTTCACCGTGCCTTACGACCCGACGTTGAGCCGCCCGGAGAGATGGAAAACGTCGGGCGACCGCCGGGCCGAGTCCCTAACCTATGTACACCGCACGGCATACCAACTAAAACTCCGCGGTGGCCATCTTCGGCGCATTAGGGCCGGCTGCGGGCTTCCTCCGACTCACGTTTAAGTTGGCGTCCGCAACCGCCCCTAGCATTTATGTCTAGCCATGTCGTAAATAATCGCATACGTATATTCTGACTACACCTTTATAATGTCTTACCTTTTCTACATACTCCATTTTTTTGGCATTTAAAAATTATCGGTATAAAAGTTTATATCAATTAGTATGTATCAATTTTATAAATGTTGCACTTTTGCAGACCATATTTTTAAAATAACAGTTTACCTATAACACCTCTAAAGCCACATCGCAGGCATCATCAAGGCAAAATATATTTTAAAACTAACCATTTTCGATAGCATACGACGGAAATTCCTTTTAGTTTTTAGTAATACTTGCATATTGGCAAATAAAATTTAAGTGAAAATCGCTGGGGTAAAACTGCAGCTTTGGAGTCGTTTTGATGCAGTTTGCTGAGAGATATTGGTGGGATAAATTACGAGACGTATTAATAGTTATTTTAAATAGTAGTTTTCTCTTATCATACTAAATTAAAATTTTCAACACTATGGTATTATTTTAGAATAATATTATAATGACGTATCCAATTGCCCGGCATAATTCTGTCGACTAATGATTCAAATTCAAATTCAAATCATTTATTCTGTAATTAGGCCCCTAAAGGCACTTTTACACGTCATTTTTCACAATTTTTTACTTAAAGATTCTACCGTGCTTCGGAAAAGCCCACTGACCTGAGAAGAAGCACCAAGAAACTCAGCGTAGGTCTTTTGTCATTTTTTTTTTAAATATATATTTTACAATTTACAAATTACAATATTACTTCAATTTTAAAGATGGATATTAAGTGCGTAAATTAATGAGGGATAACCATCGCTCGTCAACCGACACTCTTTCTGAAACCCATTCCGCTTAGCATCAGGTGTAATGGGGTCACTTTGCATAGCCCATATAAAACATAATCTAGAGTGAATTCCCTAAAATAAATTGAAACAGATTCCAAATACTTAATTTTCGAAAGCCAATTACAATCACGTACAACATAAACATAATATTATCCATTAATTCCGTATCAACTTTCATAGTGCCAATATTAATAAATTAACTCAATATGAGTAAAACTTTTCCTAACATATTAGGTAAGAAGACGAAGAAAGCCCGACGCAATACACGAACCAATAAGGCACGTAGTATTTCTTGGTGAATGTGTGAATTCCGTGCAGCTGTTTTGCGCTCGTAACCTGACGCTGTTAACTACGCTGCATATATATTGACAAGCTATAGTATTTTCTTAGCTTAGTGGGCGTAAATTCCATTATATTCTTACTTGAGTTGGTTGTTACTTTCTTTGTTTTTAAGCGTCGTCTCTGGTTGAGTGACTGCAAGAAGTTATAAAGGTAACGTTTGGGAATGATGTTTTACATTTGTTGTTTAACTTTTTAAGAAATTGTAACAAAAGTTATAAATTTTTAGTGACGTTATAGAACTTCATTTAACAAAATGTTATGCAAATAATGTTATTGATGTTATACTACGAGTTGAACCGAGTGTGGGAGCGCTTATAACATATAACATTTTTAACATATTGTAGCAGAATGTTACTACATATTGTTATAAAATGTTATCGTGTTACACTATGTTTTATAACGGTATATAACTGCTGTCTGGAAGCACTTTCAGATCCGAATATTGACAACAATTTGTTTTGTCCTGATTTTAGACAATTGAATCTGCTACGCCTTGTTATGGACTAACAATTTGAAAACTTAATTCTTCATCGAGGTAATGAATACATTAACATTTTCCTCATTTAAATTATTCAAAACGTTTAAAGCTATAATCGCCATGTTTAAATTAATATTCCAGTCTCAAGACTCACAACAGTGTCGTAAGCTGCAGTAAGTGCTTACATTTTTTATTAATGTTAATAAATGCACTCGTTATTTACTTGGAAATTTATTGCTCCTGCGGCACCTGCGCCCACTCATAAACTTTGGTACTTTCGCCGGCTCTGTGGTTATTGAGTCGATCGGAAACTGCCATTGCTTTCATTACCGCTAATCTCTAAAACCGTATACATATATGTTATATAGGTTTGAAGTTATTTCCTTGGTCAATTGCTTAGGATATTTTATTCATAGAAATTCCTGCATTATTATGTGTAAGGAATGTATGATATAATAATTAGATAGACAAAGTGTTGTTTTTAGTTTGCATTGAGTTTTAAATTAAATAATTTTGATTCTACTTAAACTACTGGTCTTTTATGTTTATGCTATGCGCTTAGACAACCTTTGATAAATAATGATTTTTTTTTTCATTTTTTATCAGAACAAGTATAAGCTACAGTTTCGATTTTTGTCTTTAGTGTGCATGATGACATCTTCTTTTTCCCATATTAATAATTCGGGATTGAAGTTTAATAATGATTTACTATCCCAGCCTTGGTCAGGGTAGAACATGACTACTACTTTTTGTTACCATTATAGCTGTCATCTAATTTTTTATTTTTTTTTAGCCTTATATGTCCCACTGCTGAGCAAAGGCCTCCCCCTTTTTCTTCCAATTCCCTCGATCTTCCGCTAACTCTTTCCAGTCTGGTTCAAATGCGTCTAAGTCGTCTCTCCATCGCTTCCTTGGCCGTCCACGTTTTCTGCGACCATTTGTTGGGATCCAATCTGTAGTTAGCTTGGCCCAGCGTTCCGGATTCATTCGAACTACGTGACCCGCCCAGTTCCAATTTAGTGTCGCGGCCTTTTTCCCTACATCTACTACTCGAGTTTTGGAGCGCAACTCTGTATTTCTGACACGATCCATCCGTTTGACATTGAGGATGATGCGCTCCATCGCTCGTTGGCAAACCTTAAGTTTCAGCTTCTGGGACTCCGTTAACGACCAGGTTTGGGCGCCATAAGTTAAGACGGGCAAGATACACATGTCGACGAGTTTGCCTTTGATAGAGAGTGGAAGGTCGCCTCTTAGAAATTCTTGAAGGACCAGAAGCTCTTCCAAGAATTTTCAATCCTTCTTGTACTTTCCAGGTCCTGTCTATTCTTGAAAGATACTATCTGGCCCAAGTATGAATATTCGTCGATATATTTGATCTCTTGTCCGTCTATTTCTACCCGATGTCTATTGCAGTTGGCCATTAATTTTGTTTTTGTCCCGTTCATACGAAGCCCGACCTTAATTAGGTGACTATTATTATAATTGCCTACCCCGGTGGCGTCGTTGTATTGCGTGCACATCCATCGCGCCGCGGTCTCAGTTTCAAAGTTCGATTTGCGCTTAACTGTTATTGGGTTTTTACAACATACCAAATGTAATTAATAGCTTGCGAATACTAGATGCACTAATCTAATAGTTAAAACTTTAAAAACATATATAACAAATATCAACCGTCTAATTTACATCAGAATTCCAATCTAGCGGAAACTTAAACAGGAAAGCTTAAGATTAAGGAAATATTATACCGAACCAATTCAATAACTTTAATATTGACGAGTTTTAAGTAAATCTTCCAACCTTTTAAGCAAATGAGTTGCGCCAGTAGTTCAACTTGCGATCCATGGTAAGATGTGGACTTATACCGAAGCAATTAAAACTTCAACCTGGACTTAGGTTGTTAGCAAAATTTGGACCCTTTTTGTATTGTTACACTAACAATTGTAGAGTAAACAAAGAAGTGGCGAGACAAAGGAAGTTCGCTTGGAAACAGTATTTAGTACAGATTTCCATTGGACTTAGTTTCTTTGGACAGCAACAAAATACATCCGTTGTGCTGAATAAAAACTAACTTGAGTCAAAATAGTTTTATTGGAGAACCTTTGTTTTGGAATTTAACATTGTTGAACAACACTTACAGGAAACTTGAATATTTGAATGTTTTTTGTAATTCCAAAACTATCAGCGTTATAAAGTGTCAAGATTTGTTCGCACATTTTGGATATGTTAAGCGCAATTTTACGTTCATCAGTTTTGATACATGTTTAGTCTACGATCAGAATTTAAATCAGACGATGTTTGACTAACGTTTGCTCCTGTCTCCATTTATGCGAAAGTGTTTACCTAAACTAAAATTCTCTTTGTGCACTTTTCAGGAATAAAATTTAGCTTATTATGTTAATCATGAATATGGTCTATCTGTAAGCTATGGATACCGACTGCTTGAAGCGTTAGGATCTAATGGTTTGTTCAGACTGTGCCCAGATAAGTACATATTATGTTTATTAATTGAGAGTTTAATTGAGCATATTTTGTGAAATAGTTTTTTCTTTTTCGTATATGATACCTACGTACTAATGCAATCTGATATTTGGTTGTCCTGCCCCGTATCAGCCTGGAATCTGGTGGTAGGTCTCTCATATGTAAGAGTCCGTCTGGGTAGGTACCATCGCAATGTATATTTCTACCGCCAAGCAGTACTGTGCATGCATTGTTGTGTTTCGGTTTGAAGGACATTATAGCCAGTGTAACTACTGTACAAATTGAGACTTAACGTTTTATGTTTCAGGATGACGATCGCAATGGAATGCCACACAGTACCTACTTTGTACTCAAAGTGCTGAATGGTGCTGCTACTGTTTATGGGTGGTCGTATCGCTTACCATCAGGCAAACTTAGGCAGGCTCGTCTCGTCATTCAATGCGATAAATAAAATCAGAAATTTGTGTCCTAAATCGTGACAGGCTCACTTTCCATCTCATCACACACTAGGCGAAAGTAGATGTCTCTCGTCGCACCTCTGCGCATCCTTTCGGGATAAATGCGTAATGTGGGTGTACGTACAATCCGAAGTTTTAGAGTACGAGTACAAGTGTGTCAATCTGTTGAATGTTTTGTGTGTGTTTATGTATAAAACAACGTTTTTAATTTAAAACTGAAAAAAACGTATTAGGTCGTCATATACGTTCAATATTAAGTAAGCGACGGGAGATGAACTCTCGTTCGAGAGTTTATCATCGCCCTGTCACTCCACAGTTATTTATGGACCAGTAAACTTGGAAATATATTTTCCCCGCCGGCGGCCGCGCGTCCATTTCAGGTTAAGCCCCTTGGGCTAGGGCACTAGACGAGTCGAGTGTCATAAATTTGAAAACTGTTTCGTGAAAGGGAAAAAATGAAACAAATATTTGACGTTCACTCCGAGTCGATCTTCGGTATGGCCAGTCGAGCCTACCGAATTTACGACTGTTTACACGCCGGTCGAGTTAAACGACACCTATAAACTTAGATGAATTTGCTTTCGGTTTCTCCGGTATCATGATATTGCTCTACTTTTTAGATTTGCAACATTTTTCTGCGTATTGATTACAAGAAATCTTGATTTTTTTTTTCATATTGAACACCTACATGCCAGTATTTTATTCTCAACATATTCTAGAAAAAAAATCTATAAATAATTGGAGCCAGAAATAAACATATACATGTACACTCACGCCTGTTATCCCCGAAGGTGTAGGCAGAGGCGCAACTAGTGCACCCACTTTTCGCCATTATTCCGTCCCATGATGTGATAGGGGGCTAGCCTATCGCCATTTCGGGCACAAATTCCAGACTCCGAGCTGATACTGAATAGAAAAACTCAATATCACTTTGCCCGACCCGGGGATCGAACCCGAGACCTCAGCATTGCAGTCGTACCATAATACAACTACGCCACCGAGGCAGTCGAAATAAAATACGCAGAAATAAGCCAGTTATTGCGTACGGCATAGGGATTGTTCCCAAAATGACGAGGTATTAAAATATAATAATTTTAACTAACAATATTCTAAATTTAAATTTATTTCTATAAAATGTTGGAGCCAAAAATAAAATACGCAGAAATAAGCCAGTTATTATATTGGGTACGGTATAGGGATTGTTCCCGAAATGACGAGGTACTAAAATAATTTTAACGACAGTTTGATTACTTTTATCGTGAGTTTTCGGTTCAATTGTCACGTTTTCAAACCATTAGTTTTATGCGAATTACCTAGTACTGAGGAATTGCTTATTTATTATTAGGACTTTGCGTACCAAACAATTCGTCTCAATCGATTTGAGGCATCGATAATTTGGCTGCTGTAAATTTAACACATTTAACGGATCGAGTTTCACCGCAATTTTCTAGATAATGTTTGCAGGGGTGGATATTCTTAAAGAATTTGGACGCTTATTACATTTTAGGTTATGTAAGTTTGAAGTATTTTATGCGATAAAATTTTGTATAAAGATATTTACAAAACCAATTAAGCATTTGCTTTCAAATTTATCTTAATGAAAGCGTAATTTTTGCGGTTTACCTATTTGTGTTACAAAAATCTTAATGACTAATTTGGCGAATTTAAAAACATAGCATAACACCAGACTGCCTCGGTGGCGTAGTTGTATTATGGTACGACTGCAATGCTTAGGTCTCGGGTTCGATTCCTGGGTCGGGCAAAGTTATATTGAGTTTTTTATTCAGTATCAGCTTGGAGTCTGGAATTTGTGCCCGATATGGCGATGGGCTCGCCCCCTATCACATCATGGGACGGAATAACGGCGAGAAGTGGGCGCACTAGTTGCGCCTCTGCCTATCCCTTCGGGGATAACAGGCGTGAGTGTATATGTATGTGTGTAGCATAACGTCAGATTATTTTAATAGACAATTGAGCTAAAATTTAATCAAAATCTACACATATTAATTGCATTTTTTAAAATCGTGATAACGGCAATGCATCAGCCCAAACATGACCACGACCACACTGTCAAGACTGCACGACTAAGAAAAATATTTTTAATGTACGTTGTTTATGAATCAAATTGAAAAAATTGTTAATCTTACTCACATTTCTTTTTAACATCAAGTAATATAAAAATGCGGACTTCGGTAATGGATTCAGAAGATAACGCCAAAAAATAATAACTCTATTTAATAATCCAAGTTTTCAACATTCACAAACATCTGTGAGCTTGTCAGCGAAGGCCGGTTTAAAAGCTAACAGGATCGACGGCTGCGGAAGGATTACCGGAGCCAATCCAACCTTCGGAAAAGGAAAATGTTTGAACTAAGTCGGTTGAGTTGAACAAATATTTTAAAATAAAATCGTTTTTACAATAATTGATATGTTCTAATCTGATTTTTTCGCATAATAATAATTAAATAATAATAATAATAATATGATAATGATCTGTGTAATTAATTACACAGAATTAATTACACAGATCGGTATTATGGCGTTTATTTATTTAATTGTTAAAACAAATGTTTGCAGAAAATTTGAATATTTGTGCATGCATAGATATGAATATTTATTACACACACACACACACACACACACACACACACACACACACACACACACACACACACACACACACACTCACGCCTTTTATTCCCGAAGGGGTAGACAGAGGCGCAACTAGTGTACCCACTTTTGGCCGTGCATATTTTGTCCCATGCTGTGATAGGGGGCGAGCCTATCGCCATATCGGGCACAAATTACAGACTCCGGTCTGACACTGAATAGAAAAACCAAACATCACTTTGCCCGACCCGGGATTCGAACCCAATACCTCAGCATTTATGTATTAACGCGTGGGGGTTGCGGGGCTTGACAGATTAATGATAAATTATTGGAACGCAACCGTGTATGTTTGTAGTTCCGTTACCTTACGTTTTCCATTGTTTATACAAATACGATGTCTATGTTTTGTGTCTATGTCAGCTCACTCTCTCTTTGGTTACTAAGTTTGTCTCTTAATCTTAATTTTGTAGTGCGCAATACATCGTTACTCAGACAGTGAATTTTATTATACCACGAAAATATATCTACAATTAATATTGAAATATATTTCATGTATGAACATGCCATTAGAAAGTATCTTTAACTTATAGGTATGATACAACCATTGATGTAAAAGGGATTTTTTAATACATCAATGGATGCAACCAACGATCATAAAACAGTTGCAAAAGCCTAAGCACGCAATCCAAATCAACCAACGTTAGATACATATTATAACTAACTGAAACTGTTCTGAATTATAAATCGTTAAACAAACCCAAAAATAATATTTCCAAAACCAAACAGTAAACAAGATCTATATATTGGGAAATAATGAAGCAAATACAAACATATTTCCAAAAATTAAATTAAAGTTTATATAGACAAAAACTCTAAAAAGTAAAATAATAGAAGTGTCTTTGTCGTTTAAGTACTTATCTAGGAATATTATGTTGATCCAAGGCTCGTGCGTCGGGGGACCGCTAAAGAAGTATTTTCATCTCCCTGGTCCGGAATTCGGTCCCCCGATGTGAGGACGCTTGGGTCAATATATTACTAGATAAGTACTTAAACGACAAATACACTTATATTATTTTACTTTTTACAAGTTTTTGTTTCGGGGGTTATTTAAATTTTAATTTAATTTTTGTTTCAAACTTTTCAAATTAATTTAATCTCCATCATGGGGCCTTGATAATCAACGATCTATCACCTACCCGTTGAGACCATCCTTATGAGGCCAAATACGCTATATCTTCTATAAGCTGCTAAGGAGTTGGGTATCCCGCAGACTACTTAATGCTGCAGCATCAGCTCACGTATAAAAATATTTCCAAAGTCACAGAACACAAAACTTAAAATCAATCGGACTTGTGAAAGTTGAAAATGAGCTGATGATCTTCAAAACAGATCTTCTTAAATTATAGTTAAGAGCCATCTCGATCACATCAGCTTTCAAACAAAAAAACCGCGTCAAAATCGGTCCATTCGTTTGAGAGCTACAATGCCACAGACAAACATGCACATACACAGATACACACCCTAAACTTATAACACCCTTCTTTTTCTGTCGCGGGGTAAAAACAAAATTTTAAAATTTACTGGTGGTAGGTTTCTTACATATATGTAAGAGTCCGTCTGGGTGGGTACCACCGCAATGTCTATTTCTACCGCCGAGCAGCTGCAGTGTGCATACACTGTTGTGTTTTAGTTTGAAGGGCATTTTAGCCAGTGTAACTACAGGACATAACTAGACTTAACATCTTATGTCTCAGGATGACGAGCGCAGTGGAATGCCAATAATTTTGTAACTCAAGGTGCTGGATTTTTTCTAATGTTTATGGGTGGTCATATCGCTTACCATCAGGTGAACAGCAAGCTCGTCTCGTCATTCAGCGCCATAAAAAAATGGTCCTCATAATAATATTATGTCAACACCAAATTATTGACATTCGTTTGTTTAAATTTGTAGGGCGGTGTATCTTTGGAGTGCGCTTCATATAACTTCCCAAAAGCTAACCAAACAATCCTTAGTTGACCAGCACATGACAATTACTATTTTACCAAAAAAACTAATAAACGTTAAAGGAAACATCTATTTTCGGTCACGTTCCTAGTTCGAAACTAAAATAAGCCGATCACGTATGCTTCTCGGCGATATTATCAAATTAGTCTTCTTAAAAAGATATTATCAGAAAATAGGTTATATAAGCTTTGCTAGCCTCGAACTGCGTTTATATAACGATAGCTTAATTGGGTTTGAAAGCATTGTTTTCTTTCAGCGACTATATAACCCTTTTGCTCCAATAGATTTCGTTCCTCTCACAATTTTAAAATTATAGCGTATTTGCAACAACTTCATAAAGAGACGGTGTTTTTTTCGTTTTTTTTTTTTTGTATAACGAACGCTAGACGTGGGGTTGGATTAGGGTACATAGGGAACATATTTTGACAATACATATTTAAAATATAATTGGATCAGGCCCGTAGCTAGACTCGAGTTTAAGGTTGGCCAGCTGTGGTTACAGGTAGGGCTGAAATAAAAATATTACTTGATCTGTACTCGTCATGTTCTGGTTAATCCAATTTTGGATTTCTTGACTTGGTCACGCTTTTTTCGCTCGTATTTTTATTCTGTCTTAATCATTTTCACACTCCTTATATCAATATTAGTTAATTATTTGGGCAGGGCATTGGAATTTTAAGGTAGGGCATTGCCCCACAAAGTCCCTGCTTAGCAACGGCCTTGAATTGGTCTACTCTGTTTTCATACCAGGCCTATCAGATCTAGTTTCTTGCAGTGCTTGAATATAACAAAAATAAAAAACATTTTAAAATACAATGTCATAAAACTTTAATATGCCATATTCTATAGCTACCGTGTTTATCTCGCTCGCTACTAAGCAGTATTATGAATGACTGCTTAAAAAACTTCAAAGGCTGAATTGATTTTTTTGCTGGTACTTAATATAAGGTTTTAAAAGCAATTGTAAATAAACGAATTGAATAACTCCTTTTTTTACTTCAATGCTGAGGTCTCGGGTACAATCCCCGAGTGGGGAAAAGTGATATTGAATTTTTCTAATCAGTATCAACTCGGAGTCCAGAATTTGTGGCCGATATGGCGATAGACTCGCCCTCTATCGATATCATATGACGGAATACGCACGGCGAAAAGTGGGTGCACTAGTTGCGCCTCTGCATGCCCCTTCACGAATTTAAGGCGTGAATATGCGTATGCGCTTATAATATTAATCCAAGCCTATACAACATAACACTAACATATCGGTTTAACTTTATCGACCTACATCGCTGAAATGGCTGTAAGATGTGGAGTCACGCCCTATTCCTTTTGGCACGGGCAGAACATGAAATCCACACGGCCTTATGTATGTACTCTATCGTTGTATAGATTCGAAACTGTCAGTTTGATGTTAATTGTCCATAGTGGGAAGTTATGGTGTTATTTTATACAGTGTTTTGTTTAAGATAGCTTTTGCTTCCGGCTGCGTTCGGTAGGTCCGTTCTTGAGGTAAATGGTACTCTGTAACATGAAAGGGATAATAGAGCTGTAAATATTTTTTGTGTTAAATTGTTAGTTTAATAGGGGACATCCTTCATTCATTCATTCATCCCCTACATTCAACCTTAGAAACTTTACAAGTAATAAGGTAGTCTAAATTTATTTTCTGTTAGTGTTTTTAATAGTTCAATGAATATCCAGTAACGGTGACTGATAAAATTGACATATTTTACGATTTTTCATTTTCGTATTTACAAAACGCTTCATTTGGATTTTTTATGAATCAATCAATCAAAATAATATATAAATCTTCGCAATTCTGCATATGAAAGTTATTTAACAATGCAAAATATTTATTCAATATTATTAATTAAAGTGGGTTTTTAATACCTCAATGATTAAAGTCAATACAAACAGATCCGAAACTTGTGCTACTGTACATATGAGTAAAACGTTATTTATAGTGGTTTACTTAAATAACTTATATTTTTAACAGCTATTACATATAATTTACACAGTTATAAAGACATTATATTTTGTACAATTTAATTAATCGATTCGAAAAACTCTACTATTATAATAGCAACCTATACTAACCTAGTGTAATATAGTAAATTTTTATTTCCTTTATTATTTACCAAAAATCTCATGCGGGTATACCGAGAGGGAAAATGTTGTATATTTTATAATGTAGTTATAGCATGTTCGTAAATAGTCGAACGTTGTTTCCGCAAAACTGTAACGAGCTTACATACATTTTACAAACTATTTCAGGCTCATGGTGATGCGTGTCCATCGTTATATCAGATCGTTAAATCCTCTACGAATTTTCAATTTTCCATCTAATTGGTGAGTTAGTATCCATTACGAACTATGAATTTTGACGCTCTGGTTTCTATTCCTCGCCTGAGTAAATTTACTCGAACAATAGTATTATTTGCTTCTGCTTTTAAAAAATCATAGACAAAATAAGCTCTGCAAAGTGTAGATGCATTTTTGAACCTCTAAGAACTTTTGCGAGGATAATAATGGCGGAAACTTTAAATAAGATGCTAAACAGTATCTTTTAAACAACTTTACTTAAAAACATGTAACAGGAAAATCAAGCTGCTTTCATCTGATTACATATTCTCTGTAAAAGACCCAAAAGACTAGTATGAAGATTACCCATTTTACGAGCAGTCCCTCTATTTTAGAAGGGTTGCAGTAAACCAAACATCAGCTAAACCCTCAACTATTTGAAGGGTGAATGTATGAAATGTTTGTAGGTTTCGGCGTCTATTTCATGAGATATTTACGTCGTGTAGCTTCAAGTAATTTTTTTTGAGAGCTATCGCATTAAAAAGCAAATGTAGATAATACTCATTTTATTATCATTTGTTTGAAAGCATCGATTAGAGTCGGACTTTTGAATTTGGTCGAGTTATACATTAAGGTGACGTGCAGCATTTAGTGATATAGGCCTTTAGACTTTCAAGTAAGATACAGATACAATGTAGTTATAAGCATACCTATACGACTATCAAAACTGTCCTTCAATTAAGACGCCCGTAATTGCAAAGACGGATATGCCCCCTAAGACGGAATGGAGTTCCCTGACCTTATCTTAGATAACTGTAGAATCTGATTTGCATTTTAGTTTAATATATTATCACCCGAATTTCTTTAATAAATAAATTATTTAAAAATAATTTCGAACAGAAGATTTTATGCATATTAGATTCATAGCTATATCTCCACTTTATATGACTGCCTCGGTGGCGTAGTTGTATTACAGTTCGACTGCAAAGCTGAGGTCTCGGGTTCGATCCCCGGGTCGGGCAAAGTGATATTGAGTTTTTCTATTCAGTATCAGTCCGGAGTCTGGAATTTGTGCCCGATATGGCGATAGGCTCGCCCCCTATCACATCATGGGACGGAATGTCGGCGAAAAGTGGTTGCACTAGTTGCGCCTCTGCCTACCCCATCGGGGATAATAGGCGTGAGTGTATATGTATGTATGTATCTCCACTTTAATCACTCCAAGTTGCTCGCCCTGAGAATAAAAACTAGAACAGTTCAAAGTCCTTGTATGCTATTATGAAACCAAAAAGCTAATTTCATAAACATTAACAGCAATTAATTACAATAACAGGATAATTAATGATCCAATAATCTTTATTGTTTATACATCCATCTTGAACCTGGGTCGATGCATCGCGGACAATACGGGTGTTTGACTGAGATAACTATGATAAATGGCGGTTTTGACACGCTCGGGCCGACCGCGAATCGATTGTTTCGATAAAAATATATGCTCGTATAACACTATCTAGTTTGAGTACAAGCTTAGTTGCAAAACCATGGGATTTTCGATATCTGGAAATAGAAATCAAACGGTTTTTTTTTAATGTTTTTATTAGCTACAGACTTATGTATGTATGTATCTATGTATGTAAGTAACTGACGTATTGTACTCGAATTTCATTTTAAGAAATAGAGTGTGTATTATACTTAAAGTATACATTTTCCACGCCCGGCGTTACATTTACGTGTTATTTATAACTTCGGGCAAGTTTTTTTTTATACATATAACAGACAAAATTTCGCTACCATCAATTTAAGCCGAATTTAAGTAAATTACCACATTTCTACTGCGGCGTAACAAATAAAATATTAACTTTAATATACTTAAGCTTTTAGGTAACATAATAGGAAAACAGTAAGCACCAATTTCCGAAGCGGAAGTAACAGTAAGACGCTGCAGGTTGCCCATAAACGTCGAATCAGGGTGATATAAGGACGACAAACGGCTCCAGTACTCGATTTACTAAGAACAAAGAAAACGTTTTCGTCTACTTTTCTTTTGTGGAGAACTGACGACAGTTCGCAGTCTATTACCGAGCTATTCATTCGCTCAAATGAGCCGCTTAATTTATCGTTCCTTTATTAGAAATAATCGCTTTCAAGGTACGACGCCTTCGGATGCAGCGACTGGTCCATCGTCGACTAATTAGCGATGTAATCAATCAAGATCACTGAAAAAGTGCAGTTTATTCGAATTGTATTTTCATTTCATTGTTTATTTTTATCTCATCTCGTACATTCAATGATAAATGGTGATTGCTAAATTAAATTCATTTGTACATATTATGTTATTTATAGGAATTATTTACACTGTTATAAGTTTTCTAGTATGTAATAGTTACGGATGAACTGCAAACATCCATAATATTAACAACTAAATGTGAAGACAGTGTAATGCTACAAGAAAGTTCCTTAGTATGGGCGTCGGATATTACGCAGAACTTGCTTTCACAATATTCCGTGTTGGATCAAATCGTGTAGCGATTCAACTATGCATCTGGAGTAATCGATTTCAATGTATATATTCGTACAAGTTGTAGATAACCCAAAGATTTGTTATAGCTTTCTGCCCTAACTAGAAGTTTATCGGCATAGAATAATTCTAACCAATGATTTATAGTAAATTGCAAATAACCAAAAATGACGATAACTTTTTCCGATATCCGATTTCAATGAAACAGAGTCTACATATTTATATTCTGTTCTCAATTAGTGGTTACGTGAGAAAAACCTTACAGGAGAAAAAAATGCTGATTTGTGTTCTATTGGTATTCTTTAGCTATCCCTTTTATAGTATACAGTGTTTTAGGGACTTCCGTAGCGAGAAAGGCTTTTTTATGACATTGAATAACGAGACGAGCATGCTATTCGCCTGATGGTAAGCGATACGACCACCCATAAGCGGTAGAAACACCATCCAGCACCTTGTGTTACAAAGTACTGTGTGGCATTCTACTGCGCTCGTCATCCTGAGTCATAAGATGTTAAGTCTAATTATGTCTAGTACACTGGCTACAATGTCCCTCAAACCGAAATACAACAGTGCATGCACACCGTTGCTTGGCGGTAGAAATAGTCATTGCGGTGGTACCCGCCCAGACGACTCTTACACATGAGAGACCTACCACCAGTGAGGCTTTTCATTGATTTTTTTTTACACGGGCGAAACTGCGAAGGACACCTAGTCTACACTATAATATTATGAAAAGGAAAAAATTCTATTTTTGTATGTAACGGATAAACTGAAAAACTACTGAACCAATTTTAATAAATTCTTTTACTAATATAAAGTCACATTAGCATTGAGGAACATAAGCTACACTTTGTTCCGGAAAAATATAAGCGGGACTTTTATCCCCGAAAAACTCTTTCACGCGGGCGGAGTCGCGAACAAAAGTGTAGTAGTAAATAAAATACGTAAAAGCTTTACGGTTCACGTCACATTTACCCCTCTAATCAGATTTGCTGTATTTATCGGCGTAACGACTCTGTATTATAATTCTCAACAGCCAAATTAACTGAATTTAACGTCTCGCATTACCGTCTTTCTGTTTGGAGAGAACAACGTTCGTTTCCAACGCTTTTAGTGTTTGTTGTAACATTTATCTTGCTCTTCATATATTTAACTAAAATGTTTTTGTCCTTTTGCAGTTGCTTGTTAAAATTACTTGAGAGAGTGCAAGGTGTACAAAGGAGATGAATCTGGAATGAAGCAAATTCGTAATAATAATTGATACGTAATATTATGTTTATCTAATACTTGCTTTCGCTTACGGCTTCGCTAGCGGTAAAAAGTTTTTCCGGGATAAAAATCCCGTTTTATATTTTCCCGAGGTAAAAAGGGTAACCTATTTGTTAATCCAGGACATGATCTACCTGTTTGCCAAATTTCGTCGAAATCCGTTCAGTAGTTCTTGCGTGAAAGAGATAAAAAGAGAGAGAGATAGTGGATAGATATTAAGATGATAGATGATAAGAGAATGGATATTCATCCATACATTCTTACAAACTTTCGCGTTTTTAATATTAGTAGGATACACCAACACACACTCACGCCTTTTATCCCCGAAGTGGTAGGCAGAAGCCCTACCAGTGCACCCACTTTTCTTCGTGCGTCTTCCGTCCCATGATGTCGATAGTGAGCGAGGCCATGTTCATATCGACAACAAATTCCAGACTCTGGGCCGATACTGATTCGAAAAACCTAATATCACTGCCCGACCTGGGGATCGAAACCAACCGAGCATTGCAGCCGTGTTGTAATACAACTACGCCACCGAGCCAGTCAATGCAATTTATTTAAATTATAATGTTATTGAAGTAGGTACACTAAGACGCTTGTATGATAGTTACAACATAAGTATATATTCATATAGGTTGAATTTACTGCATAAGGTCAAAGTTGTATATTTTAGGTCAAATCCATATTATATATTGTTCCAGTTTTATTATAATTTTAGGTTCGATTACTACAATGTTGGTATTTTTATTAGAACTAGGAGATAAAATATTCCCAACAAGATTGTATCAGATAATCGTCATATAATTTAAAGGCGCTGAAACGCGTTATCTACTGAAAAATAATATAGCTCTTTGTGCAAACGACATTGTGAAACTAAGCTTTTATAAATATCAACAAAAACTCCACAGCCGGGACCTATAAAAATATGTTGTGAGAATTTAAAAATATTTTTCCACTTTTATTTTT
This sequence comes from Lapara coniferarum, assembly GCA_949316025.1. Taxonomy (NCBI): domain Eukaryota; kingdom Metazoa; phylum Arthropoda; class Insecta; order Lepidoptera; family Sphingidae; genus Lapara; species Lapara coniferarum. The sequence continues at coordinate 28,639,250 of OX438925.1, read as the reverse complement.
TGCTAACACTAAACGAGACATTTGGGTTTTATTTTATACGCACCTTAATAAGGTGGAGATATGTGAACATACATCTAGAAACATATTCAATATATTCTTAAGATACAATTTGTTTGGTTGTTTCTAATAAAAAACAGTATTTTGATTGTGTATTTAATTTGTGCGTATTTCGCCGTTTTTGGTGCATAATATTTAATGCATATTTTGACTTTTTGATTCATAGAATCCGATGTCTATAGTCATATTGTTATTCATAGTAGCAACTATCAAATCACTACGTAGCAGTCGCTCGTGTAGCATACAGACACTACGCAATAATTATTATGCGTAGCACTGACCACTACGCCGCTATTTCATTCGTAGCTAATGCTACGCATATCGAAACTGCACTTACTACGGAATTTTGTCTATTCGTACCATTATTTTTCGGGGTCACCTCATCTGTCGTACTAGTTACGACACGGTCACTGCATAATAAAGTTACAAGAGCCTCAAATGTGTTATATAGTTAATGATTAAACGAACTTACCTGTACGTGAAGTTCTATCGAGACACGCGGCAGCGTGTCAAGCCAAGCAAAAAAAAAAAACTTGTCAAAGCTGCCTAGTGTAGTTTCACCCGAACCATTTGGAGCGACTTTTGACGCCTCTATAACTCAAAATCTGTTTAACGTAAAAACCTGAGATTTGTTTTATGTATTCAACCTCCTCAAGTTAACCAGAATCCCAAATTTCATAAATATAGCTCAAACGGTTATTGAGATACTAACATCTAAAAATCGGCATTTTTATCACTGACTGACATATAGATCAAAATCCTAACCCACTTCCAGATGACCTAGAAAGTTGAAATTTGGTGTCCAGGTAGGTAATTGTATGTATACAAAGGAAAAAATCTGAAAACAATACATTTTTAAGATTTGAAACATTTTCCAAGCAATCGGAAAATCTGCATACTATCTATAAATTATCTTCTGAATAATGAACGTTTAGGCGTACACGTCCATTGATGCTTTATTTTACATTAAATAGTATTTACCTTGACCCGTTAATTACGTTCCCTCCGTATTAAGGCATCACTTTTGCTTGAATTTTTCTATAAATTTTCCGAGTAGACAGAGCTGTTGTGGGACACGGCGATAGGTTCCTATAGATACGTTATAGGCATCAACAACTCGTTCCCACTCTTCAGTCTTTTAAATTATATATTTACTTCTGTTTCGAGCTCGAATTAAAAGTTTCTGATTTCTACAATGTTTATTTACATCTTAAGACGTTTATTATTTTGACATGATATGACATTGGACGTTCTATCATAATACTTGCGAATCATAGAGTTTAAGTATTTATTAAATAGAGGTTTTTATACCAAGAGGACTTCATCGCGTGCACATAGCCGAGCGTTGAAGTGGTTTACGGCTTTTAATACATTGTTTATTTTCTTTCTAAAATAAGTAACTTCATGAATATTGATCAAAGGTAACTTCTTACGTAATTGTTTTAATTACTTAACTCAATATTTTAATAAATAACATCTTTACAAAAAGTAATGATATCCCATCAAAAACATAAATGTGAAATGTGGAAGCCAAGTCTAATATTAAGAATATGCGTGCTGCTCGACTTCACCGACAAAAGAATTGAAATCTTAATGGTTGCCAAGCCCTGTAGATAATCCTGAAAATTATTTATTAGAACACACTCCATTCTTAAATATATTTTAACTAATATTTCTTTGCTTTTCTGCTACGACAATGTATGATACTTAAAAATATAATTTCTTAAATTTGAATAGTCGAATTATTTACACAAAGCAGATAACTTAGTATAAATTTAAGCCCAAGATTTGTCTTGGCTAGTTTTATCAGAAAACATTTTTATCGAAGAGTAGAATAGGTTGACTTTACAATATAAAAACAGTAACATAAAGATAAGTTTATTCGCCAAATATAAGAAAAACTGTATGTGAAGACTAGCCAAGTCAAATCTTGAGCTTAAATTTATACTAAGTTATCTGCTTTGTGTAAATAGTTCGTCTATTAAAATATAAGAAATTATATTTTTAAGTATCATACATTGTCGTAGCAGAAAAGCAAAGAAATATTAGTTAAAATATATTTAAGAATGGAGTGTGTTCTTATAAATAATTTTCAGGATTATCTACAGGGCTTGGCAACCATTAAGATTTCAATTCTTTTGTCGGTGAAGTCGAGCAGCACGCATATTCTTAATATTAGACTTGGCTTCCACATTTCACATTTATGTTTTTGATGGGATCATAATTATACGAAGGCTTCGTCCGAGATGATTAGCATGAAGAGAATATATAGAACACATGTAGTACGTGTACTAGTACGCCTTTGCACTTTATTGAGACTTTTTTTTTATATCTTTGGTCACACTCAACCTGTCAAGAGAGATTCATTTATTTTAGAGAGTTCCATATACCAATATTTCACAACTTACTAGGGTTAACGCAAGTCACGGGAGGGAGGGATGCTAATCATCTCGGACGAAGCCTTCGTATAATTATGATAGAACTTCACGTACAGGTAAGTTCGTTTAATCATTAATTATACTTCTGCTTCGTCCTCGAGATTAGCATGAAGAGAATATATAGAACACATGTAGACTTTTAGAGAATAAGTAGTGAAATATTTGTATAATTTCAACTCCAGTAGTAATTACAATTAGCTAATCAAAAAAACTCTATAAGCTTGTACTTAGGAATAAGTTTTTTGATAGGATATCAATTTAAAATTTCTAATTGGTAATCATTGATTTAACAAAAATTCGTCGTTCCCAACTAGATTCTTAGTCTCATTACCGAATCTCCAAGATGAGTCAAAGTTAATAATTTATGATCCAAACTGCTGTTTGGTAGATCGAATGCAGTTTAATGCCATAAGTACCTATAGGTACGAGGTGGAGCCCGTGGCAACGTCTCTCGTGCTGTGAGCACTAGACATCTAATACAGTTATATCTATTCCACATTCGCTAAAAAGATATGGTATGTGAACATACTGTTATATGTGGCTTTCTGGCAACGATAAATAAAGAAACTTATTTTTTATGAATTCATTTTGTCATAAAATATATTATATGATCAATACTATATTAGCGATTATTTGAGCAAATTCCGAGTAAACTATAAAAAATATTATATTAGGCCTTCCGTAATAAGATCTGGTTCTAAGAGAATTCTGATTTCCTTCAATAAATGGTTGTTATGGATGGTGGCTATCTATAGCCGCTATAATATAGGCATTTAAAAATAATTAAACAATAGCCTTGGCATAAGGGAAATGTTCCCTGTTGTATGATCTAATATCACCTAGGTATATAATATTTCGATAGCATCGATCGAATATACTTCCCTTAAAAATCCTTTTATTGGTTTGTCTTGACCAGCATGGCAGCATGTGATTGCAGTAACTAACTTGGAGGTGATCTACACTTCTTTCAAAGTCTTACGCTTCTTCTTGGAAATATTTGTGTCAAAAATCCTATTAACTGGAAAAATAAACTTAATTAACGGTAACAATGCAATGCAATCAGCCCTGTATTATATATCACCCACTGCTGAGCTCGGTCCACTTCTAGAACAGAGGGTTCAGGTCCCAGTCCACCACACTCGCCCACTGCGAGCTGGCAGACCCCGCATACTCGCGAGATCCCTATAGAGAATTCTAATGTATGTAGGCCTCCTCTCCATGTTTTCCTTCACGGTAACATTATTAATTAAAATTACAATCGACAAAAGAAAGATATTTTCTTAAAACAGACATCTTAGATCTGTCATCAAATTATATTATTTATCAATATTAAAGAACATTAAAACTTGAAATGGTATTGGAGTATCATCTGAATAGATGATACCGACTCTGCCACAAATATACCAATTTGAAGATTAACTCCTAGGCAAATTTTATATAATGACCACATTTTCACGTGTGGAACTCGTAGCGAATGCTACTTATTGGAATAGTTGGATCAAAAAATGGAGCAATGTCATTTTATATAACCGACCCATTGATGTATTAAAAATCCTAATACATCAATGAACCGACCCAACAAAATTCTTTCCGTGACAAAGAAATTGACAATTGCCGACTGCGAGAATATGACAGAATTAGTCTTACTGTTAGTGAACGTTTTCAAGAAGGAAAAACACCACGGAAGCTTAGATCTCAAGAGAGAAACCGGAGTACTTTATAACGCTTTATAAAAAAATGGTTAAAGCGGTCGATATTATAAAATATCATCATAGCAAGAGTCCACCCTGCATTAGTTACGCCTATAAATAGAGTAGGTTTTGTAGAATTCGTAAAATAAATACATACATAGACTCAGAGATTTTATCCCTAAACGGGGAACAGAGGCGCAACCAGTGTACTCGTCCCTAAAGGTAGCTAATAACTTTAAATAATATTATGCTCTGCTTTCTTCATACTTTTACTCTCCGCTAGCTGCGAGTCTCCTGCATGTATCCCCCCCCCCCCCTTTGTTCAGGCATCTGAACAAATTTTGAGGCGCTACCGATGATCGATAGCATCGTCTCAATTTCAATTTTCAATTATTTACCACAATTATTGCTTACAAAATGTGTTACATTTTAACAATATAGTCAGGTACACAATGTCCTTGTCGGGCACGGCAGAATTTGAAAGAGAGGGAGAAGCTATAATATAAAAGTAAGTACTATTATATTATTATTATATTATATCTTAGAACCAATAATAGACATATATTAATAAATATTGAGTTGACGACTAATTTATGATATTTGAAAATTATCACAACACTGTATGTGTTAGTAGTAGTTAGTATTCACATTTGACTAAAATTATAACGAGAAAAGTTTTGTTCTTTTCATATTTGTTTGTAATAAATAAAATCAAAAAATAAGTAACCTATTTTGGAAAAAACATTTCAATAGGTATAGGTAGTTAAAATATCTCTGAGTGCTACTGGCTGTTCTTTATTCCAGGAAGGGATGTCAACGCAAGCGCAAGCTATTAACAATAATAATGCTGTACATGTAAACATCCTATTTAAGGTGTAGGCACAAGTGTTAATATATTTACACCACAATTCGCCCGCTATGTTAGAGCTAGTGTAAGCGAGCGTATTGATATTTAGCAGGCAAATTAATTTTGTCGGGAAGAAATTAGACGTATAACATCCGGTCAAAAACAGTTTCCAAACGAACCAATCATACGCCGTTGTGGCGAGCCCCGAGCTCGCCAGAGCCACGCGTTCGGCAGTTGGGAGCGGCGGGAATTTCCGCCAACGCCATGCGCGCGCAATTACTCGCCCGGCCCGTTACCGCTAACACCATTGTCGATTATTTTTAATGTAAAATACCAATCTTTTCATACATTGAAAGGTGTTTCTTTTTGGTAACTGTGCTTGTGAAAGACTTAATAGATATTCTGAGTTTAAAAAATTGTAACGAGTCCCTTAAGGCAATCAAACAATATAGACAGATCATAATGTTTCTGAGGGAAACTCTTCTTCGCTTCTGAAACAACATGATGGTAGATAAATAACGATTTACATGATCTTTTTGAGTCAATTTTAATAAAAGCCTCTTTGATTTGATTAAAATTATAATAAAATTCGTCTATGTTGTTTATAGACAACCCACAGATCAAAGTAAGTATACAATGAAACAATTAAATACAAAGAATAAAAGCGGAACGCCTAAGTTCCGGTTGGACAAAATTTTAGTCACGTTTCTGGGATCTGTGTCATTTTATTTTAAAATATTTTAAGAATCTATTCGCCTAATTTAACCATATTGGTTTAGGCAGGTTACTTTATAGAGGCTTAACTTTATAATAAGTACAACATATTTTTTAGCTACCTCACTCCCGCAACGCGCTGCGACGGTTACTATTTAATTTAGGCATTTTGAAACTGTGATTTTATACCATCAAAATAGTGACCTATTCGGTCATGAAATCCTCCTAGCCAGTTTCGGCCACGGCGGCCAATCTCAACGGAGATCAGCCAGGTACGCAGGAGATATTATAGTGCACAAGTGTTTGCGCAATACACAGGTGCACTCGCTATTCCTTCACTCTCATAGTCCGGTGAGACGGCAATCCGACATGACCGAAGAGAGATCAGGCGCAGGACCAACAGCTTTACGTGCTTTCCGAGGCACGGGGGTATCACACCGCCAACTTCCTGACTCCGAGCTGCGACTGAGTAAATTTTAAGATGGAAAAACCCAGTCACAATTTTTTGGCTCGACCCGGGACTCGAACCCAGGACCTCAGCGCGCAAATCGTACTCGTAATGCGTACGCAATACCACTACGCCACCGAGGCAGTCATACCCACGGCACAAGACATAAGGCCAAAAAACCTTAGTATATAATTCTGTGATCATTTATGATTGCGAGCGACTACGATTTTTTAACTCAGACCACCAACCTGCAACTTATTCTGCCTGGAATTGCGATGTAGACGATGCTGCACTGTTCTCGGTGAATTCAAATGGCAGTACCTCGTTGCTGCAGGATGTTTTGTTCTTAGATCGACTCCTTACCATTTAATACATACTGTGCTGTTGTAGGTCATTAGGCATTCAAGACGTTGCTAAATTATGACCAGACATAACTGTCTCTTTTGTGCTATTAAATTGATATTTCGTAATATCCAGCACAAGGCGTGGTGCAGTGGTGCATCGTGCTACGTTGTCAGGAGTCGTCAATCCACTGCGCCGCTTGAGCGGATATTTTTCAAGCAGTGCTCGTTATCTAGTGGTAGATAATAGCGGCCTTAAATATTGTAAGGCTCTGGCCAGCAGATGTTAGCGAGGCCTTTTTTCCCGATTGCCGAAGGAGGGTATTTTTCACTCCCTAAGGTCGCCACTGGTGGTACTAACATACTGTTACATAACATTATACATAAGAACCAGTCGTACAATACTGATCGCAAGCATCAAATTCCCGTAGCACGCAGACCCGGGTAACAGAATTAACATAACGACGGTAGATTGAAATAATGTGTAATTAGGGCAATGCCCCTCAGAAACTTTAGCCTTCTGATAAATTTAAATTGTACCATGGTAATAAGGAAACAGTCGTAACACCGACATAGCAAAATAAGTTGTTCAGGGACCATATTAATATTATCGATGTAAATAGGAGACAGACGCAAAGTAACTGTCCTCAACATTATTCTGGCCCGGTACACAATCAGAACAATAAGGTTTTGGTACTAACCGTTTTACCCGATGGTATTTTTCATTATGTCGGTAGTCTCGGAGAACGGGAACAATGTTCATCACTTAGGTAATCTTGTATCAAATAGAAGTAATTTCCATGTTCTTCTATTCTATTACACTTAAAATCTATGATGAGCAATAGATTAAGAATAACTTTAATTTAACATGCAATACGGCGACGCACTAAAACGCGAATGAATCTCTCTTGACAGGTTGAGTGTGACCAAAGATATAAAAAAAAAGTCTCAATAAAGTGCAAAGGCGTACTAGTACACGTACTACATGTGTTCTATATATTCTCTTCATGCTAATCTCGAGGACGAAGCAGAAGTATAATGAACTAATGATAAACGTAATTCAAAACATAATTGCTTGGACAGACAAACGTTGTATATACGTAGTAACATCTTAATATAAATGTAGGTAGTTAGTCCATCAGTATGAGTGAACTACCCCAGCTTACGATTTGTACTTATCTTGTATTCTATGATTAAAAAGTGAACGTGACGGATGTCTTTCATTTACCAAATATCGTATAATACTAGAATCAAGTTGTGCAACTCTGCAATTTGTAGAGCTAGACGATTCCAACAACGGAAAGTATTCGAACAATATTATTGAATTCCGTGTCACGCGTTCAAGTAATGTTATTAATAGGGAAACTTGGTGCTGTTTGTATCAACTATTCGAGTAAATAACGATATACGAATTCATGAAAGCCGGCGCGTATTCATTTCCCTTACTTTAAGTTCTTAGCGTAAACGAAGTAGGATTATTGTAGGTAAGTCTCTGATATAGAATTTTGTTCGGTGCATTCATATCATATAAGGTAAATTGATTTTTAAATCGAACCGAACAAAAATTGCATTTTTAATTGCCGTGTTATCTTACCTGCCATTACAATGTTGTTTTTGAAAGAACTCTTTCATAGTACTCACACTCATGTTTTGTATCCTCGAAAGGGTAGGCAGAGGCGCAAATAGTTGCACGTACTTTTCGCCGTACGTATGCCCATGATGTAACGGGGGTGAGCCTATCGCAATATCGAGCGCAAATTCCAGACTCCAGGCTGATACTGAATAGAAAAATCCAATATCACTTTACCCGACCCGGGGATCGAACCCAAGATTTCAGCATTGCGGTCGTATCGTAATACAATTACGCCATCGACGCAGAAATTATGTAATATCCCAGATTTTTTTTCGTCAATAGTCAGTGACCTTCCTTGCGTACCTAATTAAAGGTCAAAAAGTCACCAATGATGTCATATTTGTGAGATAGCGTTTTATGTATAGTTATCAGTAACCTTGTCAGGAAGCGGTGATTCTTGCCCTAAGAATATCAGTAAGTTTATTAGTTAAAAAATGATCATAGTTGCAAGATTGTATACAAGAATCCATCTGGGTGGGTACCACCGCGATGTACCTAACAGCAAACAGCAGTACGGATGCACTGTTGTGTGTCTGTTAGAAGGACGTTGTAGCCAGTGTAACTACAGGACATAATGAGACTTAACATCTTATGTCTCAGGATGACGAGAGCAGTGGAATGCCACACAGTACTTTGTAACTCGAGATGCTGGATGGTGTTTCCATCGTGTGTTACCATCACGCGAACGGCATGCTCGTCTCGTCATTCAGTGCTATAAAAAATATAAAAAAATAAACTCACTCACAATCCAATTACCTCACCCACGAATAAATAAATATACCCAGATACAAATAGATCGTATTACGATAAGCAATATATTGAACAATATAACATTAAACGTATGTGATGTTAAGCGTATCCGTCAATATATAGTCTTTGATAATAAATAGTTTCAAAATCCGATATCAAACTATATTGATATCCGATATCAATATAGTTTCGACTTGATATTGAGAAAGAAACGGTATTACCCGCTCCTAGGTACTTTATCAGCATGTGGGAAAATCCGTAGTAGTGGTTCCGTACAATCAGGTAACAAAATACATGTAAAGCGGCCGGTAGCGATGCGGAATTGTTATTCTAACAATTATTGTCAATTGAATAACACGATTTGCTTATGGTATATTCAGTTAATATTAACTAATTGAATAGGTTCGAACAATAGGGTAGTTTTCTATATATGATTTTGCATGTAACAGAAAATAATACAAAAAGGAAATTCTTCTGTGAAATCAGCATCAAAATTGGTCGAAAAATAAAGCAGTCATCATAGTTGAAATATGATTGTAAACAAAGGTGGGGGTGTCGCGGGAATACTGCGCTATCTCTTTCGCACGCACGCAGCGTTATGGCTGGCGACACTCGGCTACGTCACATTCTGCTGTTTCCGTTATCTGACAGATGCCCCTTCCCCCAAACTTCAAAGCTTTATAACTCATTTATTATTGCTTGTGTTTAAGAATTATTGTTCCTCTAGATTTTAGAAGACATAACTTTTGATAAATGTATTTTAATAAAAAAGTAGACAACTGACCCATAAATAGGTTGCGTTATTCCTGTTTATATCAGTGTTGTTCGTTCAGAATTCGATTGTTTATATTCTACTATGTATATTAGCTGTTTTGAAACACAGATTGCAAAGCACCTATGTGCTTAGTATGTGGCAATAAAATCGCAACTCGTTAGTTGATGTTTAATTTTGATGGTTGTGATTGATCGAAAGACCAATACGTCAAGCATGTCACTGGTGGCAGATCTCTCATATGGTAGAGTCCATCTGGGTGGAAACCACTGCAATGTCGATTTCTTCCGCCAAGCAGCAGTGTGCATGCACTGTTGTGTTTCGATTTGAAGGACATTGTAGCCAGTGTAACTACAGGACATAATGAGAGTTAACGTCTTATGTCTCAGGATGACGATCGCAGTGGAATGCCACAGAGTTGTAACTCAAGGTGTTGGATGGTGTTGCTACTCTTTATGGGTGGTCGTATCGGTTATCATCAGGCCATACGGCCCTTCGTCTCGTCATTCAATGCAATAAAAAAAATGTGTTAGTCTTTCAACCAATCCCAATAAAACGATACGGAGTTGTGTAGTGTTTTTTTATTGTGTTAATTAGAATCTAGCTTTTGTATTTGATCGTTTTATATTTTTATGTCATGAGTCGCATTTACTCAGAAGTCGTGAAACATACCTTAAACATTGTGCGTGCCAATTAGTACAAATACATGTAAAACATAGTTGCACAGTAATTCTGGTAGCCTACGTAGCGCTAGATAAATAAAGGGTATTTGAACGAGAGACCGCAGTTTCAATCTGTACCGAGATAAATGAAGAACTGTCCCGTTTAGATCTAGCCTTTATTGTGGATTTAGGTCATTTCTATGGATATGAAAATAATGATTGAATACACATATATAATTTTTTGTAGATTAACCGACCTTGAATACAAAATTGTGTTAGGTTTAAATCAAATTGCGAGTCGCAATTTCTACAGATTGTAGGGAGAACGGTTTTAATATTTTTTTAACTCCAAGGTACTCAAACTTTGCCATATTCCATTCAATTTGATTTTAGTGCAGCAATAACAATAAGTGGTAAATTTTATTTAAATTCTGTCGAGATACATCACTTATTAGTTTCATTTAAAAGAGACGTGCATAACACAACAAATAGATTTTTAGAGTGAATAGGTTCAGATTTTATAAATGGCAACTTATTTTTACGAATATAATTTTATCTAAGTACTCTTCTAAAAAAATATGAAATGAAGAATATAAATAAGTAATATTTAAAGCAGATTTATCAGACTCCGACATCAAAGTGTCACCTCCCTGAAGCGATCGATATAATTTAGTTACATACCTTTGATGTTCCTTTACTTGTTTCATTCAAAATTTCAATAAAAGATACGATCCGTGTTTCCCGTCGAATAACTTCTAATAAGCATAATACTTTATCAATAACCTTGAAGCATTATATTAAAGAGCTCGTTTTTGACCGTGCACGTAATTTGTGAAAATATTTATTTGAATCATTTTCCGAACGATTTTTTTCCATCCTTATAGAAATTTGAATAAAATATTTCGTGCGAAATGTTTCTTTCACCGTTAAATTGGTTAAATAACCGTAACCGTACGATGATAATAAAGTCGCAGAATTTTATTTTTATTTATGAATGTTGCTTTATCATAAGATACAGACTGACATATCGAATCAATAGATCACTCGTAATGAAAAGTATGATGCACTCGAATTTCATCGATTCGGATTTAAAGCAGTAACATCGTGACAAATAAGATTACTCGCGAACATTACAAATGAGCCACGACATACGTCAACCTCTATTTAATAGCGAATCGCAAAAATCGTGGCGCATAGGTCACTTTGCGGATTTATCACTCTCGCTTTGCAAGATTACCCAATACGACAGTGACGGATTGACTCCTCAACACACGCTGTCCTTTTCTCTCGTACGGATAGTGTATATTTGTCCCGCTCCCGCTGTGTCGGTAATTAGGCACCTGCATTTGTTCAGGTCACTAGAGATACTGGCGAGACTCTATCTAGACACGATGTTAATGCAGTAAGATTGATGATTACGGATAAAATATCGCTCTATAAAGCACTAAATGGTGGCACGCTTGCAGAGAAATTAAATTTTGGGTATTTTGCTAAGTAATTGTTGGGTATAGGTACATGTTAATATACATGATAGGGATTGCGCTAAGGTATTGCACGTTAATTGTTATTATAAGACCAGTTATAATACTTTATGTATATAAGGTATGTATTTAAAAAAAAACGAAAAGATAATACGGCTTTTATCTCCGAAGGGCAGGCAGAGGCGCCGTGCGTATTCCGTCGCATGATGTGATAGCGGGCAAGCCTATCGCCATATCGGGCACATATTTCAGACTCTGGGGTGATACTGAATAGAAAAGCTCAATATCACTTTGTCCGACCCGAGGATCGAACCCTAGACCTTAGCATTGCAGTCGTATCGTAATACGACAACGCCACCGAGACAAGCAAAATAATAAATCAGGTGATCATTTTGTTGTTGAGTCAATGAATCCGAGAGAATCCTATATTTTATGAATTGTCGTAATTAAAAGCTGCCTTCTTGTAGCTCATAACTAGTTTATACAACTATATGTGTACTCTCATAGGTCTTTCAGTATAGTTTTATATTAACAAGTTCATTTATGTCTTTTTGCGTCCTAAATAAATAAAAAACATACAGCAAGTATTAATAAAAAAGCTTAAAAATTTAACCAAAGAAAATTGCATTTTCAAACAAGAATTTAATGTGCACCTGGGTTTAAATTTTCTCTATAAATCATTTTTCGGCGCAAATATACAAAAACGTAACTTGGAAAAATATAAAAACAATCTTTTATTTTGAGTTCATCGCGCTATGACTTATGCTGAAACATTTGAATAGTAGAAAAGAAACGTTTTTAATCCTACAAAATTTAGTATGAAAGTCAGGTAAGCTGCTTAGTTTTGCAGGACTTTTCAAATAATGTTTTAAATAGAAGGTTCACGTTTGGTTAGACTCGAAAGGGTATTAAAGTGAGCTTTATTGTAACTATACATAACATCTACAGTCAGTTGCATAAATATCTGAAAAAATTCAAATCGCCTATACACTTTTGCGTTATTACCAATTCGTTTTCTCTCCACAATGAAATAAACAGGTTTCACTTAAGTTCAAACGAAGAAAAAATTCTTTTCAATCAAATAAAACCCGTATAGGAGATTTGAAAGTTTTGAATTTGTTCAGCTGCTTTTGTGGCTGCCTGTACTAAAATAATCGCATTGTTTTAGAGAATTCTATTCGGTTTTATTAAACATTATGAGATGAAATCTAACCGAGCGTTACGATTGAATATAGAAATATTTATTTCTTTTTAGAAGATAAAAAATTTCACTTTTCTGTGTCACTTCTAATTATAGCTGCTATGTTCTTTATTATGCACATAATGTTATTAATATTTAAAATTTTAAATATGCAATGTTAGTATTTTTGGATATTTATTATAAACGCACAAACCTTTGAACGCCTTTAGATGAAGTTTCATACAAGCATAAGACATAATTCTGGATTATCATATGAGCTGTTTATGTCCCAGAAAAGTATACAGGGAAGCTTTTATGCCAATAAAAGTGTATAATAATACCAGCCCTGTATTATATACCGCTCACTGCTGAGCACGGGCCTCCTCTACTACTGAGAGGGGTTAGGCCTTAGTCCACCACGCTGGCCTAGTGCAGCTTGGCAGACTTCACACACCCTCGAAATTCTTATGGAGAATTCTCAGGTATGTAGGTTTCCTCACGATGTTTTCGTTCACCGTTAAAGTGAACGATAATTGATAAATAATACACACGTAACTTTTGAAAAGTATGAGATGTGTGCCTTGGGTTTCGAACTTCCGGACATTGTCTCGGCAGACCGTTCCATTCCCAACTAGGCTATCTTCCACTTAATAATAAAAATAAAGGTGTATCACTCATATTTTTTTTAAACCTCATATTTTTTTGACTGCCTCGGTGGCGTAGTGGTATTGCGTACGCATTACGAGTACGATTTGCGCGCTGAGGTCCTGGGTTCGAATCCCGGGTCGAGCCAAAAAAATTGTGACTGGGTATTTTCATCTTAAAATTTACTCAGTCGCAGCTCGGAGTCAGGAAGTTGGCGGTGTGATACCCCCGTGCCTCGGAAAGCACGTAAAGCCGTTGGTCCTGCGCCTGATCTCTCTCCGGTCATGTCGGATTGCCGTCTCACCGGACTATGAGAGTGAAGGAATAGCGAGTGCACCTGTGTATTGCGCACACACTTGTGCACTATAATATCTCCTGCGTACCTGGCTGATCTCCGTTGAGATTGGCCGCCGTGGCCGAAACTGGCTAGGAGGATTTCATTTCAAACCTCATACAATGTAATAAACCTCGAAAGAAATAAGTTCCCGATATGGCGATAGTCTCACCCCCTATCACATTATGGGACTGAACAAACATTGCGAAAAAATTAGAAATAAATAGAGAAGTACAATCAGTAGATTCGATACTTTTTTTATGACATTGAATGACGAGACGAGCATGCCGGTCGCCTGATAAACAGTAGAAACACCATCCAGCACCTCGAGTTTTCCATTGCGCTCTTCATCCTGAGACATAAGATGTTAAGTATCATTATGTCCTGTAGTTACACTGGCTACAACGTCCTTCTAACCGACACACGACAGTGCATCCGTACTGCTGTTTGGCGGTAGAAATATACATTGCGGTGGTACCCACCCAGACGGACTCTTATGTATGAGAGTCCTCCCACCAGTAAATTCCCAACATAAACCAATTTCCATAACCCACCAATTACAGCATCAGCAATCACTTTAACATTTGGACGCGGAACGAAAAACTAAAAAAGGCAATCAATGGAAAAAGTAAGTGTCCGGAATGAAAGCCGTTGTGAATTGAAGTCACGTGCGGACGCGTCCGCGGCACGGCGCTCACATAAATAACCTTAATGATATCCGATCGCTTGAAAAAAAATGTGCCCCGAAACCGCATGTACAGATAACAAAATGTTGTGCAATTAGCTTTGTCCTTTCGGGGACAGGTGTTTCGGCCATGTTTGGGGTTGTATAACTGAGTAGATTCTTTTTTTATTAGTTGCTATACTGTATGGCTATACTTTTTGAATGTTTTGTAAAAGTAATGAAACTCAATTAAAATCGTTATTGTGTTATTGAAACCAGTTATTTTATGGTAATAGACAATAATAAAAATGTAATAAAATGTATGGATAAAATATGGTGTTTTAATTTCCTTTGTGAATACTTTGCAGCACTGCAATTAAATAGCAAACATGGTCAACCGTCATAAATGAGTGGAAAATTAACCTTACAAAAATGTACAAACATTTTTTTTTATTTCAATAAAGCGGTGTGGTTTATACATTAAATAAAAAATTAAGTCTGTACTGTAGTTATGAATTCATGTATGCACGTTTGTATTTAAACGTATGTATTATTGCAGTACAGGGCGTCCACCTGAAAGGTTCGCAGACTTGATAAAGGTCGTGGATCATGCTGAATGTGGGCCGCTTTTGACAGGACCGTCTGGAAATCTTTGGGGGAGGCCTATGTTTAGCAGTGGACGTCATGTGGCTGATGATGATGATGATTATTGGAAACGAGAAATCGTTCATTAATCAATATCCTTAATCGTTATTTTTCATTCACAAGTTCGTTCCAATCGTAAGATGCACGTGTTAGATTATATAACATATATGTATTAATATATATATGTTATACAGCAATCGCTTACATAAGCAAATTACATTTAAAAGAATTTAATTATGTATTAATACATCGAAGCGCTTTATACCATCAGGATACTAGCAAATAGTATGTTTTAAGGGTGGAAGGGCGGATGAGTTTTCTAAGATACAAGAACCACTATATTCTTTACATAATATATTTATTAGATATGACGGAGGAAAAGATGTTAAACTCTTTTAAAAAAAAGGGTGACGTAAGCTTTGCCGACGTCATAGGGTTCCACCTCATCATCAAAATCAATGATGTGAGAGTAAAACTCCAACTTGTCCCTCGTTGACGGAGGAGAGGATGTTGAACTCTTTGAAAAGAGGTGACGTCAGCTCTGCCGACGTCACAGGGTTCCACTTCATCATCATCATCAATGATGTGAGAGTAAAACTCCAACTTGTCCCTCATCTTTTATTTCCGGAGCTCCGCACAGTTGGGAGTCTCACAAGAGACTGACTATTTCAAATGCGAGGCGCCTTATTTATACCAACGATTTGACATCTCGACTAGTTTTTTGCACAATTATTATTTCAAAATAGCCGCCGCTCCGACACGGCCATTCTGATAGGCGGTGCGTGCTCTGCACCAGCCTGACGGTTGTTACTCGTGGAAAGCTAGTCGACATCTCGTGGATGCCTCGTGGAATATCTCGTGGATGCCTCGTGGAATATCTCGTGGATGCCTCGTGGAATATCTCGTGGATGCCTCGTGGAATATCTCGTGGATGCCTCGTGGAATATCTCGTGGATGCCTCGTGGAATATCTCGTGGATGCCTCGTGGAATATCTCGTGGATGCCTCGTGGAATATCTCGTGGATGCCTCGTGGAATATCTCGTGGATGTCTCGTGGAATATCTCGTGGATGCCTCGTGGAATATCTCGTGGATGCCTCGTGGAATATCTCGTGGATGCCTCGTGGAATATCTTGTGGATGCCTCGTGGAATATCTTGTGGCTGCCTCAAATTCAAATCATTTATTTAGTAATTAGGCCCCTAAGGGCACTTTTACACGTCATTTTTCACAATTTCGTTTTACTTAAAGATTCTACCGGTGCTTCGGAAAAGCCCACTGACCTGAGAAGAAGCACCAAGAAACTCAGCGTAGGTCTTTTATCATTTTTTTTAAATATTCGTTAAATATCTCGTGGATGCCTCGTGGAATATCTCGTGGAATATCTCGTGGAATATCTCGTGGAATATCTCGTGGAATATCTCGTGGAATATCTCGTGGAATATCTCGTGGAATATCTCGTAGAATATCTCGTAGAAAGCCTCGTAGGATCCCCGAGGAAAACCTCATGGGAACCCCGAGGAAACCCCGCGGAAACCCACGTCGAAACCATGTGACAATCTCGTGGAATGTCTCGTAGAATATCTCGTAGATTATCTCGTAGAATATTTCGTGGATATGACATGGTAACCTCGTGGGATCCACGTGGTATCCCCGCGGAAACCCCGCAGAAAGGCTCATGGGAACTCTCGTAGGATCCTTGAAGAAGCCTCGTAGAAACCTGCAAAAAAAAAAACACAGAAGTATCACATAGCTCGGCTTATTCTGACCCCAGATCAGGACCAAACCCTTATCAACCAAGGAGACATTTTCCTTAAAAATTAAGGTATAGCCCTTGATCAGCGGTTCGCGTCAAGCTAGCCCCGATTGAAAGGATGTTCCCGATCTGAGTTAAAAACAAGCAACCTGCGTTGCTTATAGTTTGTTAGTTAACTAGGACTATATGGTTAATTCAGGATAAGGATCTCGGAGGGTTACGTAGGGTCTCGGAGGTTCTCGGAGGTTCTCGTAGGGTCTCGGAGGTTCTCGTAGGGTCTCCGAGGTTCTCGTAGGGTCTCCGAGGTTCTCGTAGGGTCTCCGAGGTTCTCGTAGGGTCTCCGAGGTTCTCGTAGGGTCTCCGAGGTTCTCGTAGGGTCTCCGAGGTTCTCGTAGGGTCTCCGAGGTTCTCGTAGGGTCTCGGAGGTTCTCGTAGGGTCTCGGAGGTTCTCGTAGGGTCTCGGAGGTTCTCGTAGGGTCTCGGAGGTTCTCGTAGGGTCTCGGAGGTTCTCGTAGGGTCTCGGAGGTTCTCGTAGGGTCTCGGAGGTTCTCGTAGGGTCTCGGAGGTTCTCGTAGGGTCTCGGAGGTTCTCGTAGGGTCTCGGAGGTTATCGTAGGGTCTCGGAGATTCTTGGGGATCATTGAAAGTGGCACAGGCCAATCCCACTTAAGGGGTGGCATGGCTTACGGCATTCATAAAAGGCTGAACTGGAGCGCCCCGCTCCGACACGGCCATCTTGACAGTGTGATCGTCCTCGATCACGCATTTTTACATAACACTGGTCAATAGCAATTGCAGTAAGTATATGCCGTTCTTCAATATACAATCATGGCATTTGTTGTGCGACTATCAATGATCTCCATTCTTGCAAAAATAGGTTTAAGAAACCTAGCAACTTCCCATAGCGCCATGAGATTAAGCTTCAGGCCCGCTCGGTTACATTGGCCCGGTACACGTGATCTGTCAACAAGCGAAAATCGACCTACACGCACACACATAAGGCGCGTCATCACGCACATATCGCGTGTTTGACAGCTGCCATACCGGTCCGGGCCCGACGGGTTAAGTGGAAATTATTGTGAAGGATAGGCTATCGAGAATTTGAATTCCACCGTTCCAGTTTTAAAACTAAACAATTGGTTTATCCAACTTTAAGATTTGGTACACTACTGTACCGTCGACAATTATCTAATAATGGCTGAAGGTATATCTACTATGGATATCTCGATTAAACATCATAACCACAACTAAATTATCAATTACAAATTTAAGTCCCAAACGCAGCAACACCGTGCTGAGCCTTCCGAGAAAGCCGCCATCGAGCTTCCCCTTATTTGTGCTTCCCAAAAACAAGGCTCCTGGGACAACTTCCAGTGATTGTTCCCAACAGGACACGCACACATCGAGTCTCTCGTAGGGCACAAACCACCCTGCAGCATAGCGTTAGCTATGTTGCTCTGGCCAGCAGCCTCACTCTACTCTATCATCGACCAACTCGATTAAAAGTTAACCTCTAGGCATTTTACACAAACTGTTATTGGAAGGAATAAACCTCAACACGCATGTCGTCTATCTCATCTAGAGACACACTTCATCCCCAAAGGGTCAGGGAGATTCGCAACCAGTGCTGCCACTTTTTCGTGTTTAGTCCGTCACACTACGCGACAGAGGGCGAGTCCATCGCCATGTCGGGCACAATTTCCAGATTCAGGACTAATATTGAGGGAAACCCTATATCGCTTTTCCCAATCGATCTAAGACTTTAGCACCAAAGTCGTACTGTAATACAACTACGGCATGGAGGCAGTTGAAAGTACCTTGTCTATATTGATTCATGGCCCAGTAAGCGTCTATGCCAGAATAGCATAACACCGCTCGGCTTATCCTGGTCTTAAATCAAGTTTTGCGTCAAACTTTGACCAGGAATTTCAGCAGTAATCTTAATACAAGGGCCAGAGGACGACCTAATTAGGTCTCTAAACGAGGCGGGCTTCTATACTGTTGGCTATGCAGACGAATCTTGTAAAAGGAGAGTTCGAGGGAATCCTGTGTGGCCTCAAGCGAGAAGCCTTCAGAATCGTCGGACGATGGTGTTCTGAACAAGGAATGTCTGTAAACCCATCGAAAAACTGAACTGGTTTTGTTGTCAAAGTAGCGGAGCATGCTAAACTCCAAGGTACCAAACTGAACCTCATGAAGGAGGTATAATTTTGGACGATAAGCTGTTACTAGACAAAGCTTGTATCACCTTCTGGCAATGCAAGAGACACCTCGGAAAAACCTAGGAAGTCCGCCCTAAGATCACGAGCTGGCTATACACAACGGTGATATGGCCAATCATCTTCTACGGAGCCGTAGTATGGTGGCCCAGAACCAAACTCACCACAACTAGGAACAAACTGCAAAAATTCCCAAAGATTAGCTTGTACAGCTATAACGGGTTGCATAAAAACCACAACCACAGTAGCGCTAGAGGTACTGCTGGCGTTTCCACCTTTGGATCTTTTTATCCGACAAGAAGCAGCCTCAGCAGCTATCAGACTAAATAGCTTAAAGCTCTGGGGTTCACCGAAAGGGGCTCACAGTGATATCCTTGGGGAGGCTAATAAACTATCAATCACTGATAGTCGCCGCCAACGACAAAGTGCCCAAACAACATATCTTCAACAAAAGCTACAATGTCCAGCTTGTTAAAGAACAACATGACTGGTCTGGAACACATGAACTGAGAATATACACCGATGGCTCAAAAACCAAGACAGGATCGGAGGCAGGAGGGTTCTCACTGGATATCAATATTCATTTATAAATAGCCTTAGGTGAGCACAGCTCCAAATACCAATGCGAATGTATTGCCGTCACACAGGCTGCCAACGCAGTGGACATGCGGGGTCTAACAGACCAAAAGATACGAATAGTGTCGGACAGCGCTGTGGTACTACGAGCCCTTGACAGTGGAACTATCCCATCTGGGCTCATACTAGAGTGCCACCTGTCATTGGATGGCATAAGCAGGACTAACTCCTTTACAACGGGCTGAAACCCTCGGCACACCGGGGTCACTTCAGGAAGGCTGTGAAGGAACCAGGAAGATCCTACGCTTCTGGAAGGAGTTGGGCTAGCTAGATTGCTAGCCGGCACATCACGCACAACGGCCACTTTTTACGGGCTAAGTAATCCCACCAGAGAATAACCTCAAATTCATCGCAGGACTCACTCTTAATGTAATTAAGTTGCCTCGGCTTGTTACACGAGATCTTAATATTGGTCTGGATTACTAATAAAGAAACCAGAACCCTCAACCAAAGGTTTTGGATCATACGATACCAAACTTCCTTTGCCGTTGCGGCAAGCGTCATATCGTCACAAATAGCCGCACATGATGCAGCCGTTAGCATTACCAGCCAGACACTTTGACGGAACACCAACTGTGTCGCATCATATGCCGTACATCTACAGAAACGCTTGAGGTCAAACAGAAACGTTTGAACACCAACATTTTCTTGAGGACCGACCGTTCGATCCCACTTCTGATGACGGAGGAAAAGATGTTAAACTCTTTTAAAAAAAAGGGTGACGTAAGCTTTGCCGACGTCACAGGGTTACACCTCATCATCATAATCAATGATGTGAGAGTAAAACTCCAACTTGTCCCTCGTTGACGGAGGAGAGGATGTTGAACTCTTTGAAAAGAGGTGGCGTCAGCTCTGCCGACGTCACAGGGTTCCACTTTATCATCATCATCAATGATGTGAGAGTAAAACTCCAACTTGTCCCTCATCTTTTATTTCCGGAGCTCCGCACAGTTGGGAGTCTCACAAGAAACTGACTATTTCAAATGCGAGGCGCCTTATTTATACCAACGATTTGACATCTCGACTAGTTTTTTGCACAATTATTATTTCAAAATACCCGCCGCTCCGACAGATATTATAATCCAATATTAGTTCTATTAATTATTTATTTGTTTATTCTATTCTCAATATTACATCAATCTGTATATAACAATTATGCACCTTATCAGAGGTACCACTTCTAAATCACATGATCCTAAATTAAATGTTTATTTATACAAATACAAATACTTAATATTTTAAATGGTTAGTAAACTAAGGATCAAATAAAGTAAATTACTTAACTTGCCAGTCTCCTAGTACTGCTCAGCTCGTCGGCTCACGATAGAATGTGCCGTCCATCGAGCGACGGGTATTTATAGCATTCCAAACGTCAAAAACACTTTAGTACTATTGACTTTTTAGATTAATATTTACAATTTAATATTATAGCTACCTTAGTGAGTTTGTCTACAATTATTTTCACAAATAATCACATTTTATGAAGAGTAATCACATTTTATAATTTATAATCTTATATTCTACGCTAATACACGCGATAGACATTCATAAAAAATCGGTAGGTATTAATTGACTGTCTTGGTAGCGTAGCTATATTGCGTGCATGGTTCGACCACCGGTCTGAGATCCAGTGTTGGAATCCCAGGGCGGTAAAAGCGATATTGGGCGTTTTTTGCCCAATTTCAGTCCGGTATCTGGAATTTGTGCTGGATATGGCGATAGGCTCGCCCCCTATCACATCATAGGACGGAATACGCAAAGCGAAAAGTGGGCGCACTAGTTGCGCCTCTTCCTGCCCCTTCGAGGATAAAAGGCGTAAGTGTTAGTGGGTTTGCGGATTCTCCTTGAACACTGGGCGGTAGTAATAATTCACTTTCTCCGCGTAAACAAAAAAAAAAAGTGTTTGTGGGTGTGTTTCTGTCTAGAAATTGTTGTCGATGTAGAGCTTTTTTTTTTTTTTTTTTTTTTTTTTTTTTTTTTTTTTTTTTTTTTTTTTTCAACTTACAACATTCCGCTCTGAGCAGCCGTCTCGGACGGACCTATTGTTTGTTGTAGCGCTCGCTACAACTCTCATTGTTCCGCCCGAGTACCTGCTCGGTGCGTTCGGCAGCGACCTCGCTGCAGCCAAGGCCAAACAGGTAGCAAAGGGGCAACCTTTTGCTATTTTGTTAGCCTATTTCGGGCCAAGCCGCGTCCTTTTCAGGACAGGGTTTCGCCCAATTTGTTTCTTATCGACGTTTGGCCCCTTCAGGGCGTTGGCTCGGCGGAAACCTAACGGTGCTAACAAGCCGAGTCGCGTCACCGGCAACGCGCTGCGCCCCTTCAGGGCAAGGCAAAGCCGACGGGTACGGATCCGGAGGCTGCGGAGGCACACCGCAGTCTCTCCCGTACATCACCTTCCCAACCCTACCCTTTCCTTAAAATCCATCCCGTGTATCGGTTGAGCGTGCGGCCTCCGGCCAATACCGTTTACGGTACACGGACTGTTAGGAACCCTTTTGCACAATAAGACTGGCAAAAGGGATACAAGCTTAGGGCACACCTAATTCTAAGTACACCCCCCCTCGCCTATACCCGGCGGGGAGGGACACGCACTCACTCACCCCCGGGCGTTCCTACCCGGGGACTTAGTTCATCGCGTCCCATACCGCGTCGCGATCCGCGCTCGTTCGTTTTGTGTGAACCCGCCTGGTTTCTTGGTGTGTTCTTTACAGGCGGTGCACACCCGGGGTTAGTGAACACACACGCGGCCCCCAAATCATTTTCTACCATAGGCTCAGACTCAGCCGCCAATATGGCTGATTCTGGGCCGATGGATTTGGCTCCCGAGCGGCCTGTCGTCGCCGCTCAACTAAACCCAGTCAACACCCCCCTCGCCGCGCCCATTATTTCCAGGGAGGAAATAATGAGAGTGGTGAGGGAGATGTTCCGGTCGGACAACGTGGTCCGACAAGAAATTCTATCGATGGCTAGGGAAGCCAGGGAACCGTCTACGTCCTCAGACACCTCGGAGTCGTCCGAGGCTACGACCTCGACAGAGACCACCGAAACCTCGGGCGGCTCCGCGGACTCTGAAGAGGAAATGGACACGTCCCCCAGCCAACCCGAAGCCACTAACAACCCTAAAAAACGGCCGATCTCGGCCTCTTCCTCCGCCTGTGAATCCGGGGAGGAGTCGTCCTCGTCGGAACGCGACGAGGACGGCTTCACCACGGTGAAAAACAGCCGAAGGAAGAAGCAGAGAAGCGTCGCTGCTCCCGCACCAGCCTCCCCATCCGCGCCTTCTGCGCCTTCCGCGCCTTCAGCGCCAACCGCGTCCGCGTCTGCGTCGACGCCGCCACCGCCGCCGACTCAACCAAAGGGGCCTAAAAAACCCCCGAGGTTGAACCTCCAAATCCCCTCAAATATGTCCATTCGGGACATATTTGACGAACTGCGCAAACAGCGCATTAGCATCGCGTCTAACTCGTGGAATAAGATCCACAAACTTCTGGCATTACAGCCCTCTTCAATCGCGGACCACAGAGCCCTCACCAAATTTTTAGATGCCAAGAAATGGCACTATTTCACTTACTCCTTGCCTGACGAGCGGCGCTTCCGCTACGTCATTCGCGGTATCCCAGTCCAAATGTCGACTCTCGAGGTCAAAGAAGGCCTCGAAGAGAAAGGCATAGTCGCCCTAGAAGTGCACAGGATGCACAGACAGTCCCGCGCCTCCCGGCCGGGAATTCAATATGAAATGGTCCTTGCCATTCTTCAGTCCCCTTCCGACGTCAAACGTCTGTTTGAGATTAAGGATATCTCGGGGCTAGGCGGCTTCACCGTCGAAGCCCCACACAAATCAACCCAGATAGGGCAGTGTCACAACTGCCAGAAATACGGCCACAATTCTCGTGGCTGTCGCCTCCCCGCCAGGTGCGTCAAGTGCCTCGGCGAACACGGCACATCCGAGTGCCCCCGTCCCAAGGACCGCTCTCAGTGCACGGAGCCGCCTTCGTGCACCAACTGCCGGCAAACCGGCCATCCAGCGAATTATCGCGGATGCCCTCGCGCCCCCAAAAGAGTTGCCAAAGCTCCTAAAGCTGCGGCTCCCTCGGCCCCTCAGGCCACCACATTCAAACTGGCACCTGCGCCAGTGCGCAACCCGTGGTTTCCTCCCACGGCGCGCGCTGAACCCATTTCACAGGCCCCCAGCGGAGTCACTCCCGCTGCCCCGGCCTCTACTCGACCCTCTCCCCCCCCAGCTGTGGCTCCTTCTTCAAAGGCAGCCCAGCCCAAACCCAAACCCAAACCCACCACCCCTCCCACCCCTTCTCAGTCGGCGACGGTGGCGGCGAAGGCAAGCGACGCCTCTTCCTCAGTCGCCTCGCTACTAGGCTCCCCGGAGATAATGATTCTCCACGGGAAACTTTTCGAGCGTTCCCGTCTACTCACCCGTACGGGAGTAGAAGACCCCCTTCTAATAGCTGAGATCGCTCTGATCCAGCAACAAATCTTCGAGGCTACAGTTAACGCTGTGCGTCTCCCCTCTTTAAATTCATAAATGGCTACCAACGCCAGACAACTCCCCCAGCGGACAAAACCTCGCTCCCTCAGAGTGGGGTTTTTCAATTGTAACGGCATTCGGGACCAAAAAGCCGAAATTTCTTCTTTTGTCCGCGACAACCAAATTGACGTTTTCCTCATCCAGGAAACGTTCCTTAAGCCCTCTCACCGCGATCCCAACATCCCAAACTTCAAACTGGTGCGAAATGATCGTACCAGTGGCCGTTTAGGAGGCACTCTCATTTATTACAAAAGGTCCCTTCATTGTATTCCATTAGAATCACCGATAAGCTTGAGCAACATTGAGGCTTCGGTCTGCAGGCTAGCCATGACCGGACACCCGCCGATCACCATCATATCGGCCTATCTCTCGCCCACTAAGGAGCTTCACTCCAACGAACTCGAAACCCTATTTGATCTGGGGGATTCCGTCATTTTGGCGGGAGACCTCAATGCCAAGAACACTCTCTGGAACTGCAACTCGACCAACGAGCGAGGTGCAGTCCTAGAGAGTTGTCTTGACACAATCAATCTAAGCCTATTGGTTCCTTCAGAACCTACCCACTATAGTTACAACGACGACCACCGACCGGACATACTCGACGTGGCACTTGTACGAAACGTAAGCCTTAGCGTGCGTTCCATGCAAGTGTTACAAGAGTTAGACTCTGACCACAGACCTGTGATCCTCGATCTAGTCCCCGAAAACAGTCCAACAGACACAGGTCCTAATATCCCGATGAAGGTGAAAACGAATTGGCGTCTTTTAGGCACCAAGCTCGCGGACACCTCATCCACTGATCTCTCCGCGATCCCGACCAACATCGTGACTCCTGAGGAAACGACCAGCGCGATACGCGTCTTCACCGACCACCTTCAGAACGTCTTGAGCGAAAGCTCCGAGAGGGTGCCAGAGACTGTTCACAGTCACTGGCAACTTCCCGAAGACGTTCGGTGGTGGGTGAGGTTGCGTAACGCTACGCTCAAAGCCTGCGCGACGAGACCCGTCCCGGAACGACGACATCTTGCGCGCTACCTCCAACGTGAGGTTAAGCGTCGCATAAAAGAGGTCGTCGATTCGAGGTGGAACACTCGCCTTGCCGATATCGATCCAACACATACCGCCTTTTGGCAACTGGTTCGTTCCTTCAGGAGAAACGATGTGGCCTCCATGCCTCCGCTCAATCGTCCGAATCAACGCCCTGCGTTTGATGACGACGAGAAAGCGGAACTACTGGCCGGCAGCCTGGAGTCTCAATGCTCGCTCTCCTCTGTACCCGTAGATGACGACATTCTTGTTGCGGTTGACACCTTCGTCGATGATAGGAACGCGGTCCGGCCACCGCCAGTCTCTATACCGCGACCGCTATACGACAACGTCGACCCGGACGTCGACCCGCCGCCCGATCCCCTTGCGCCGGTGACGATCGAAGAAGTCACCACTCTGATCAAGGCACTCAAACGTAGGAAAGCCCCCGGGGGCGATCTAATCCCCACTCGTATGATCAAAATGCTCCCGGAGCATCTAGTTCAAATTCTAACCTCTATCTATGACGCCGCGTTTCGTAACTGCATCTTCCCAGAGGTCTGGAAAGAGGCAGTTGTGATAGGAATCCACAAGCCGGGGAAACCCGCTTTCGAACCCTCCTCTTATAGGCCCATCAGTCTGCTCAGTACTCTGGGCAAAATCTACGAGCGGATCGTCCTCGACCGCCTAAAAATAGTAGCTTTCAACCAAAATTTGATCCCCCCAGAACAGTTTGGCTTTCGCCCTAGACACAGTTGTGTCAATCAGGTGCTCCGCATCACGGAGTACGTTCACGATCAATTTCGTAAAGGAATGCCTACCGGTGCTATTTTCTTCGATATCGAAAAAGCATTCGACAGGGTGTGGCACAACGGCTTGCTTTTCAAGCTGTACACTCTCAACGTGCCCACACAACTCGTGCACATCATACGAGATTTCCTGTCGAATCGCGGTTTCAGATATCGCGTGGAGGGAACTCTCTCTTCCCGACACACCATCACGGCCGGAGTCCCGCAAGGCTCCGCCCTGTCCCCCTTTCTATTCTCGCTGTACACAAGCGACATCCCTAGACCACAAAACGCCCATCTGGCACTATTCGCAGATGATACCGCAATATACGCTTCACGTATAGACCCCGACAAAGTGGTGCGCACTTTGCAAACCGCCGCCGACGAACTCGGTGAGTGGTTCCGCAAATGGCGAATCACCGTCAATCCCACCAAAAGTCAGGCCATCCTTTTCACTCGGAAAAGGAAAGTCCATGTCCCTCACTTTTCAGTCCGCATGTCCGACCAGGTTATTCCCTGGAAGGGCCAAGCCAAATATTTAGGAGTAACCCTTGATCAGAGGTTGACCTTCATCCCACACGTAAATGCGGTACACGCGCGAGCCGCATTCGCGATGAGCCAGCTTCACTGGCTCCTAAACAAAAATAGTAAGATGTCAATCCGCAACAAGATTAGGATCTTTAAAACATGCATCCGTCCGATAATGACATACGCGTCGCCCGTATTCGCTCATTTACCGCCCGGTCGCCTTCAGCGAATGCAGGTGCTTCAAAATCGATTCTTACGACATGCACTTGGTGCCCCGTGGTACGTTCGCAATCGCAACCTCCACGTGGACACCAATATGCCGACCATCAGGCACTTTATGCAGTGCGCCAGCAGACGCTATTTCGACAGGGCGGTAAACCACCCGAACACGCTTATCCGTAAAGCGTCTATATATACTCCATTTGACCGCGCCAAATGGAGACGACCGCGATCAGTCCTGACCGATCCAGAGGACGAAATCACTCTAGCTTTACGCGAAAAGAACGAGCACTTAAAGCTCATACGCTCCACAAGACCGCTGTACCGTCCTCGCCGTCGAGGACCTCGTCGCGTTCCCCATAACCCTGCCCTCTCGTAGCAGTTCCGGCCCGCGTGCCGATGACTACAATCAACACGTAAAATAGGATTAGGTTAAAAACCATCTTCCCCAAACGCTGATGTCTTATCCTCTCAGTGGCCGCCCTGAGCCGAGGTCGTGACCCATTAGTGGGTCGCCCTCAGCGTGGTCGCTTAAATTAAGGGTTGCGAGCGCCTTCTGCGCTCACCCACAAGACCGGTGTTCTTGTATAAGCCGACCCTCGTCAGGCTAACAAGAGTTTAGTCAGGGACAAAAAAAAAAAAAAAAAAAAAAAAAAAGAGCTTTTTTTTGGAGTCAGAGCTCTAACATGGGGATTATTGATGTTAAACTCCGAAGATGACAATAATGTTGTATTTGAAAGCTTCACGAGTACAAAATATACAGCTGAGTACGTAGATGGTAATAGTAACAAATTAGTAGACGTACTGAATTAATAAAGGCATACATCGCTTCTATACTGGAGGCATGGTGTGACACAGCGTTCTTGCACAACTACGCTCATGCACTTACATAGCTTTGTAAATGTGTGTTTTCCAACAATGATATCATAAGAAGCTCGCTCCTATAACATTATGGGACGGAACTCACATGGCGAAAAGTGTGCCTTGATTGAACTTCTGCTTACCCATTCGGGTATAAAGGCGTGATATGTATGTGTGCGTGTGTGTGTGTGTGTTATCCTCATCATCATCATCAGCCACATGACGTCCACTGCTGAACATAGGCCTCCCCCAAAGATTTTCAGATGGGCCTGTCAAAATGTGTGTAATAATTTGACAATATTATTATGTTAATGTATTAAGTTATGAGTGACTGACTCATTAACAAGCAGTCTAAACTTACATGCCTGACGACCTCGGTGGTGTAGTTGCAATACGGTATGACAGCGATGCTGAAGCCCCGGGTCGGACAAAGTGACATTGTGTTTTTCTATTCAGTATCAGTCCGGAGTCTGGGATTTGTGCCGAATATGTGACAGAATATGCGTGGTGAAAAGTGGGTGCACTAGTGGCGCCACTACCTACACCTTCAGGCATAAAAGGCGTGAGTGTATATGTATGTATATGTAAACGCACATACGCAGGTATTAAATATATGTCGGAGCGTCGTGTAATTTTGAAATAGTAGTCGTGCAACACAGGTCGCTATGTCAAAGTATTAGCGGGTTTGACAGTTGTGAGTATAAATAAGGCGCTCGCCAGTTGAGGAGCACAATATTAGTTTGGTCGTCGTTCAGTGTTTAACTACTTGTCAATAGTCGCTATGGTAACTTAGTGGTTATTATGCTGGTCCTGACAAAGTGATGAGTGATAAAAGAGTCATGAGGTGAAGAAATAAAGGTCAATTATAACCATTGCAAAATGTTCGCTACGTTTTATTTGCTACTGTGAAATCCTCGTCGAGATATAATATATATTTGACTTAGTGGAGGCGCAGATAGCACGCAAAAATACCATGCAAACTTATCAAGAAATACATTGTTATACGTTCACACAAAATAAAAACTTCTGCGCCATCTGGTAGATAATAACATTACATTGTAAAATATTAACAGAAAAATAAAAGACATAAAGATATGTGTAAAATGAGACTACAAAAGGAATAAAAAAAATACATTTCCACAGAGTGACAATATTATGAAAACGATCATAATGTATATTATGTACATATACGATCGTACTAAAGCACCCTTTGTTGACGCTGTGAGGAACAGTATAACCGGAACAAATGTTACAATGAAAAGACAATTAAACCATCTCTAAATGCTTTTATATTTTAACTAAGTAGACGTTGCTCGAGGCTTCACCCGCTTGAAAATACTTCCCTAGTATATACGTCTTACTGATAAAAGGAGGATGAAAAGTAGCATCCTACTAATATTATAAAGGCGAAAGTTTGTAAGATTGTTTGGATGTTTGGATGTATGGATGTTTGTTACTCTTTCACGCAAAAACTACGGAACGGATTTAGATGAAATTTGGCACACGGGTAGATCAGGTTCTGGATTAACACATAGGCTACTTTTTATCCCGGGAAAATATAAAGCGGGTCTTTTATCCCGGAAAAACTTTTTAAAGCGGGCGAAGCCGCGGGCATAAGCTAGTATTATATGAATGTTAATCCTGAACCCGGTCCACCTGTCGCACTCTTAATAAAAAAACGATCTAATCCAAAATGTTTCCTAGATGGGTTTAGCAAAATATGTGTGCGGGGTTCAGACTGGGCCAACACCCCTCACTTGTGTTGTGTGTGCTGGATTGCGTGAGTTAGAAATGCGATACCAGGTGACAAGGTTAAAACACCAAAAGTCGGGAAATGATGTATATATTCACACACACTATGTACAGTACAGCTTATACCGTTACTAAATCTCTTCGAGACGTTATTAGGTACGGAGAGGTCCGTGCTATGCTACGGCATAACCGGAGGTCGTCCTCGCAGCAGAGGGGGAGGGGTCAACTGCATAAGCGCCTTGTCCACCCAGGAGTTTTCTAACTTGCCGATTTCTTCTTTCTTGATGTTCCGAACTCTTACTTTTAACTATTATTTTATTTTTAACTCTAACTTGACTCGAACTTTCCAAAAAAACGCACTTGCTTAAGTACTCCTAGGCGATACCGTAAGGAGAGCCCCGAAGGTCCGGTCCTCCTCGGAGGGCACTTTTTCACTATTGATTACACACTTATTTACGTTTTGCTCCTAAGTTACGTCTATATACATAAACTATTAGTGTCTTCGCATATAGACACTAAGCGGCTCTATATACTTACCATTATGTGCATTACGAGAAACATTATTCGGATTTACTTACGTTAAATTTACTTAGGCAAAGTTTTATCCTACACTATCGCACTAAATAACACGCCGATTAGTCCGTACCGGGCGTGTGGTATCTTTTTCAAGTCGTTTTGATTTTCACCGTAACTTCGATCATCTAAACTTCTACCGAAAACTTTCGCATTTACTATATTAATATCTTATTCCATTTTTCGAAACCAATTTAAAATCACGACGCAAACTCACCATTTATGCTTCATTAACGTTGGTTTTTGGATACAAACTTTTTGCTGGAGAAGCTCGCTCGTATTTTCAATTTGGATTTTAAGCCAATATTGAAATGAATGGCTTGTTAATTGTGCTGTTAGAGGATAATGAACGGTGGACGACGGAACTTCACACCGGGTTTCGTTATGCTTGCATTGTTTTAGCTAAAAAGGTTTTACAACTTTATCTCCAACACTTTATTTATACTCTGACTTGTAAATTCGGAACTGGATGTTTGTGAGTGACTGCATAATTATACGCCTTAATCAGTTTTATTAATTTTTAAGAATTATCACCAAAATTACATTTGGTCGTATGTACAATCAACAGCATAAATATTTGTACAAAATCAAAATTTCAAATCGCCTATACCGGGTGGAAGGGAAACGCTCTCGGAAACGAATACAGGTGATTGTATTGGTGATTCCTGACGTGATGGCACTAAAAAAATCGCAATCGCATTGTTACAATTTTAGTAGGATTTTATCAAATTTCTGTACAGCTTCACGTATGGATAGATAAATCAAACTATTATTCTGATAAACATAGTAAAAAAGGTCAATATTTCAAAAAAATCGTAATGAAACACGTACATCAGCTGACGGGTTAACGACCGCGGGCCGGTCCCGGCGCAGCGCGACGGCCGCCCAGTTCTTTGTACGCTTTACATTGCGCGCGCATGAATTACGGAAATACTAAAATCGTAAGTATTCTCGCTTAGCATTGCAAATGAATATAGTTTTTCGTTAATATAATGGTTCTTCTCTCTTACCGTTCCGGTAAAGAGAGCGTTTCCCTTCCACCCGGTATACGCATTAAGTTAAACTGAATTTTTTTTTCATCGTATGACGAATAAAAAAATATGTATGTTATGAAATGTAAGGTAGTAAGGCAATTTGAAATTTAAATTTGTTGAGCTACTTATGCTGGTGACTGTACATATAAAAAGCTAAAAGAAACAATACCTATTTGTGAAAAACACAACACACACACTGTCATTTCCTTCAAGTTTAAGTTCCAAAGCAGTCAAGAAACCAATCAGTGTATTACCCAATTGGCTCAAAAGCCGTGTAAATCAATCGTCTGTGGGGCTGGTACAGTCTGCATATCTGAATGGCGCGAAATGCTTGAGTCACGTCGCCGGGACGGCACGTCTCAGATCGGCATAAATATTGTACCTTGACTGTACTTTTTTTTTTATAGCATGGAATGACGAGACGAGCATGCCGTTCGCCCGATGGTAAGCGATACGACCACCCATAGACAGTAGAAATACCATCCAGAACCTTCATTTACAAAGTAATGTGTGGCATTCCACTGCGTTTGTCATTCTGAGACAAAAGATGTTAAGTCTCATTATGTCCTGTAATTACACTGGCTACAATGCCCTTGAAACCGAAACACAACAGTGCATGCGCACTGCTGCTTGGCGGTAGAAATAAACATTCGGTGGTACCCACCCAGACGGACTCTTACTTATGAGAGTCCTAACCACCAGTACTTGTGAATTGTAATTTATTTAAGGAAACACATTACCGAGGTTCTGCCTGTATTTGTAGCTTTATGAGTATCGCTGAATAATAGCCTGTTAGTGGTTGTTCATTAGTCACAAATCGATATTTCTACCGCCAAGCAGCAGTGTGCATCCACTGTTGTGTTTCGGTTTGAAGGACATTGTAGCCAGTGTAACTACAGGACATAATGAGACTTAACATCTTATGTCTCAGGATGACGAGCGCAGTGGAATGCCACACAGTGCTTTGTAAGTCAAGGTGCTGGAGTGTGTTTCTATTGTTTATGGGTGGTCGTATCGCTTACCATCAGGCGAACGGCATGCTCGTCTCGTCATTCGATGCAATAAAAAAAAAATAAAAAAAACCGACCGTCTAACCTATACTTTCTGCATTATAAACTAATATGATAAAGAGCTAAACTCTGGAAATACTAAACTAATTTTAAAATTACTTTACTAATAGGAAGCTACACTAATCCTGAGTGTTATAGGCGACTTTTTATCCCAGGGTAATATTTATCCAGGAAAACTTCACGCGGACGGGGTCGCGAGCAAATGCTAGTTTAAAATTTAATTTTAACACAAATTTTATACATAGATTTTTTCTGCATTCCTCTATATGTATTTTAAAGATAGTAAATCTCAGACTTGTCCGTGTGCGTAAAGTGTTTAAAAAGAAATACAAGTTTTTCCTAGATATTAGGTATATTTGCTCATCAGTGAATTAAAATATTATGTATATATTACGAGGCCTATTAAGTGGACGATAGCCTAGTTGAGAATGGAACGGTCTGCCAAGACAATGTCGGAAGTTCGAAACCCAAGGCACACGCCTCTGACTTTTCAAAAGTTACGTGTGTATTGTTTATCAATTATCGTTCACTTTAACGGTGAACGAAAACATCGTGAGGAAACCTACATACCTGAGAATTCTCCATAAGAATTTCGAGGGAGTGTGAAGTCTGCCAACCTGCACTAGGCCAGCGTGGTACACTAAGGCCTAACCTCTCTCAGTAGTGGAGGAGGCCCGTGCTCAGCAGTGAGCAGTATATAGTACAGGGCTGGTATTGTATTACGAGGCCAAGGTTGTACTAAAGAATAAAAATATTTGTAAAATATTTCAACATTTTGCGGCATAATATACAAAATACTTTTTGTATAAAGAGACCCTATGTCAACACAATATTTTTCTCTACCATTCGTTCTTAATATAAAAGGTATAATGTGAAGAAAACCTAACCTCGACCTATATTAACACGCAGGAACTATGTTTAATGTAACGGAAACTTTTTCAGCCACATTTAAGACTTTGAATAGTAAATTCAATATTCATCCATCAATTTTGGGATAGCGTAGGAATAGTTCAACACGACCTATTTTTTTACTTTATATTCTGTGCAGTTGCGACTATATTACATTGCTATTTAGCAATAAGAATATCCGCCTTCTGTTTCCTTTTATCAAACTTAAAAATCTAAAGCAAGTTTCTTCCTCCAGTTTCTGTGGCACTATAAATTCATGGAGGATTCCTGTATTCAGTAGCGTTGACTTGAATTTTGCTTATAAGTGTTGCTGACAGCGGGTTAAATCAGTATATCTTTGTATTGTCTAATTAAATTATTTCTTTATAATCGCAAATCTGTGAAATTTGAATATATTATGTTTGGGTTTTTGTTAGAAGACACCCAGCAACCACTGTATTGGACAGAACGGATTCGGATAAAAGTAATCCTGCGGAAAGATTATGTCCTAGATTAGATTGGTATATTCTAGGCTTCTATTTATCACTGGATGCGGGCCACTTTTGACAAGTCCGTCTGGAAATCTTTGGGGAAGGCCTATGTTCAGCAGTGGACTGTGGCTGATGATGATGATGATTTATCGAGATAATTGGTTTATAGGAAAGTTTTTTTTTAAATAAATGAGACTAGCGACTGCCTCGATGGCGTAGTTGTATTACAGTACGATTGCAAAGCTGAGGTGTCGGGTTCGATCCCCGGGTAGGGCAAAGTGTTATTGAGTTTTTCTATTCAGTATCAGTCCAGAGTCTGTAATTTGTACCCGATATGGCGATAGGCTTGCCCCCTATCACATCATGGGACGGAATGAGGGCGAAAAGTGGGTGCACTAGTTGCGCCTCTGCCTACCCCTTCGGGGATAACAGGCGTGAGTGTATATGTATGTAATACACTAGCGTCATGTCGATCCCAAGAGGCTGGCGTGCAGTATTGCTTGAACTCATATCATATTGTCGAGGTCTCATTCCTCGCACTGCGAGATGATTTGCTCAAGAGTCGACTCCTTCGAGGGTTGCGGTTGCACCCCGCAATCCTTGATATAAGGGAGAGAGTAGAATGGCGGGGTTTTAGTCGGTAGGATGGTTTAGATCGGTGAGTTCGGCAGAAATCATTAAAAGGACTTCCCCGTGTTAAACAAATGTGTTATCTAGATGGCGCTATGGATAGTACAGTGATTTAGGGACTTTTGTGGCACGGGGGCTTTTCACGCGGGTGAATCCACGAGCAAGACCTAGTGCTTATTAATTTGTTTTACTTTGAAGTATATTTATTGGAACGAAGTTTCTTATCGCGCGTTGTGAAAGGGAGCTAGACGGAAAAAAATCTCACGAAAAGTTGAGCGCCGCTTTTGTACTTGCCCTGTGAAACCAGCCAGTAACAATAAAGAACTGGCCGTAAAAGTGACATTCGAAATTTAAATAAAAAAAGACAATTAAAATGCTTTATAGAGTAGTTTTGGAACGAATAAAATATGTATGAAATTTAAATAAAAAAAGTCAATTTAAAGGCTTTTTAGAGTAGTTTTTTTTCGTTAGTTGTTTCTTCGTGGTTGTATGTTAATTTTAATGTCAATGCTTGCTTAGGTGATGATCGTGATTCGATGACATATCTATTGTGTAGGTAGAAGTAAATGTTTACATTGATGTGGTAACGTTTTAATGAAATATAAAATTATTTATTATTATAACTTAAAAGAAATAAAATTTTATTACAATATCTTCAATCGAAAAGAACTTCGTTCCATCCGGGTGTCCCTTGACACCTCTCAAGTTTATTAAAATATACAACTTCAATGTACGCCTATCATACAAAATAAAACAATTTCTAATCCGGGTATGATTAAAAAATGTGATAACACAAATTGCCTGCGGCATTACTAGACAGTGGCACTTCGCAAGCCAACGAGAGGGGAGATTCGTAATAAAGTTTTTCTTCGCTTAATTTTATTTCTTGCTCTTCTTAACAAAGAATTCCTTTGGAATTGGCACTTAGGTGCACCACTTACTCTATTCTCGATGTCCGCAGAATACAGAGTTGTATGTTTAATAAAAATAGATACCTACGCTGTTTTCGTTTACGAAGTTATGAATAAAATCTAATTTACTTTTAGCGAGTAGATTTTAAATTTGAATGAATTTTAAATTACATTTAGTAAGTATATATTATAATGACTGAGTACACCATTGTATACAGATGAGGGATTTAAAAAATATATGATTAGGTGTAGTTATATTTTTCATATATATTTTATTTGATATTGCGCAAAAAGTCTGATATTGTCTACTTAAGAGTAAAATATCAGTATAATATAACCAATATAATCTATAAAACACACAGTTTAAGTATAAATAATCTTTATTAACGCTTTTAAGTAACAATTTGAAACGTTTGAGTTGATAACAGTCAATTAGCAAAAGTCAGCGAATAGCGTAATTAAAACATTTTCGTCACCACTTATGACAACAATTGCTCATCAATAATGAAGGCGTGGACCTGCATCGAGCCAGTTACTCCAACCATAAATCATTGGTATTCCTAGCCTGTAACATGACGTCATTATCCGGCTAATTTAGAGCCGTTTCATGAGATACAATTAAATAAATTTCGTATGTGATAAAGTTTTTTTTTTATTATTTCGCTACGTTATTAAGTTTGTTTGGATTTTGTTTGCTTTATATTTCAAACACGGCTGGTGTAGATATTTGATAAAAAAATTCGTTGAAATTTTCAATTCTTTTTCCTCAAAACAGAGTTACATTTTTATGTGTGTCGTTTGATCAAGTAGCAATTTTAAGTTAAAACATTAGACAGAGGCGCAACTAATGCACCTTCATTTTTTCATCGTCCGTCCTATGATGTGACAGGGAGTGAGCCTATCGCCATATCAGGAAAAAGTCCAGATTCCGGGTTGATACTAAATAGGAAAACACAACATTCACATTTAAAGCAACATTCAAAGTTCTGACGATATTTTCTATAGATGGTAATACGGACAGTGATGTTGATTTTGTCTTTTCAATACCAGATGGGTGTCTGGAATTTGTGTCCGATAAGGCGATAGGCTTCCTCCCTATCATATCATGGGACGGACGATACTTGGCGAAAAGTGGGTGCCATAGTTGAACTTCTGTCTTCATCCTTGGAGATAAAACGTGGTGTGTGTGTATATTATGTCACTAGCTTTTGCCCACGGCTTCGCCCGCGTTAATAAGTTTTTCCGGGCTAAAAGTACATACATAAAAATGTTCCCGTTGAATCACTCTACGACTATGACGTTGATACAACTCTTAACAAATAATGCATTATTTCGACCAAATTTGATTACCATAAAAACGGTTCTAGAGAGTTAATCTTAAAAGATAGACATATACTGTCGCGGACATTTTTTTAGATCATTTCAAGAGGAATAATTCTTTCATACATATATTTTTAGTATCTTAAACCGTTTTCGCAGCGCACGCAATGGGCTTCCATTAATAATTTTAAGGATTAATAATTTTCCCCGCTTTTTTCATATTTTCCATTATTCCTTCGCTCCTAATAGTTGCATCGTGATGTTATATAGCCTAAAACCTTCCTCGATAAATGGTCTATTCAACACAAAAATAATTTTTTAATTCGAACCAGTAGTTCCTGAGATTAGCGCGTTCAAACAAACAAACAAACAAACTCTTCAGCTTTATAATATTAGTATAGATTTATCACCATCCAGGTGGTCGGCTCGTCTCACCATTCTGTAGAAAAAAAATCACATAAATTTCTCTCCAAATTCCCAAACACAACAAACTACACCCATTTAGGTACATTTTAAAACACATCTCATTCTTGATCTACACTCTGCGACGGATGTTGTTCCCAGAGCAGATAACCGCCATGATAAATTACAACATGGTGTTGAAAAAATAACTTGGGGTGACGTCACCCTCGGACTTAATGAGCGTGTGTGAATGAGATATTATGCCGCGTAATGCCGAACCAACATTTTTGAAAGGCATGTACGCTGTGTTTTTACATATTTCTGAATAGAAAATATTATTGTTGAGGAGATATTATTTTTCTAGGGCTGTTTTATGGTACGTAAATATTTTAAGTGAAGAGAATGTTGTAAAAATAACAGAAACATATTCCGTTTCAGTTTTTTGTAGAGTTAACTAATGACCCGAAGTTATATTATTTATAAACTAGTTATTGTACATCTTTTAGATGATTTTTCACAAGTTGGAATAAGTATTCTCTGTGATGCTAATGGAAGATTTTTAGCTACGATGCCGCTTCATACAAATTGAAAATAGCAATTGCGGAAAAAAGAGGAAATTTTTCGGACCTTTTTTCACACACACATACACCCACGCCTGTTATCCCCTAAGGGGTAGGCAGAGGTGCAACTAGTTCACCCACATTTCGCCGTTATTCCGTCTTATGATGTGATAGGAGGCGAGCCTATCGCCATATCGGGCACAAATTCTAGACCGGGCTGATACTAAATAAACACACTCAATATCACTTTGCCCGACCCGTTCATCGAACCCGAGACCTCAGCTTTGCAGTCGTACTGTAATACAACTACGCCACCGAGGCAGTATTTTCAGGACCTTTTTTCGATAATCAAATTTTTGGCAAAGGAAATTTTTTCGACAATCTTGACGAATAAATTGAAAATAAAATAAATTTATTGTACAAAATCAACAAATTACAGACATGTTTTCCATGAATCAGTCTGACTACAAGTTACAATACGGATACATGTCACATACACATAAACACCTGACGCATCCCACATGAATCGATGTAAACACAATGTACAACCGTCAAATTACTCTCCAAAAATTACTCTCACTATAAACGGTAGTAAATAAAACGGTAATAGCCACAGCATTCAAGCCGTGAAGCGTTCGTGCGTCGCAAAAGAACCAATTTTAAACATGCGCCACACGACACAACTTACTTGTCACGAAATATGAAGCTACAAAAATTCATGAAATCGAGGTGGCTTGTGGTATTTCACGCTGTTTATACATCTAGGAAGCCGGAGGAAGGAAGGCCAACCGACGGCAATTTCGTCGCGCGAAATAAATTCAAGCGCTCTCCTCTGGTGATTTTTAATCCAAATTTTCCTTTGAATTATGCGAGTTGCGACGATAGGACGGGTTGACTTACCGAGAGGTTTTGTGGTTTTCTCACATACTCTGACTTGGCAAGGACACCACGAATGCTATGGAGTATAACGTTTTATGTAAGTCTTATACCGTCTATACAGTTTGGGTTAGATTTTTTTTATCGTTTCATTCATATGTTAGCTGGCAGCATTAAATTTAAGGTCGTAATCCTGTGGATACTATATTATCTTTAGATGTAAAGTAGATTTAACAATACTATTTTATCTTACTTTGCCCTATGGGAAGAAAGCCCCATAACAGATAATTATTTCTTTGTGCTCACCTAATTTTCACAAGAAACCCCATGTAAAATTCAATCTCGTGTCACCATAGGGTATTTGACTCTTTTTTTAATACATTTATCAAAAACTAGTAGTGCTCGCGGCTCCGCCCGCGTGAAAAAGTTTTTCCGGGGCAAAAATATTTTCCGGGATAAAAAGTAGCCTATAGCACTCAGGAGTAAAGTAGCTTCCTATTAGTGAAAGAATTTTCAAAATCGGTTCAGTGGTTCCTGAGATTAGCGCGTTCAAACAAACAAACTCTTCAGCTTTATAATATTAGTATTGAACGCGCTAATCTCAGGAACGACTGGTTCGAATTGAAAAATTCTTTTTGTGTTGAATAGACCATTTATCGAGGAAGGCTTTAGGCTATATAACATCACGATGCAACTATTAGGAGCGAAGAAATAATGGAAAATGTAAAAAAAACGGGGAAAATTATTCATCCTTGAGGGCTTCCATTGCGTGCGCTGCGAAAACGGTTCAAGATACCAAAAATATATGTATGAAAGAATTATTCCTCTTGAAATTATATAAAAATATGTCTATCTTTTAAGATTAACTCACTAGAACCGTTTTTATGGTAATCAAATTTGGTCGAAATTAATGCATTATTTGTTAAGAGTTGTATCAACGGCATAGTCATAGAGTGATTCAACGGGAAGGTTTTTATGTACTTTTAGCCCGGAAAAACTTATTAACGCGGGCGAAGCCTTGGGCAAAAGCTAGTATTAGTATAGATAAAAAAAAACAAACATAGCAAACTACCCTATTATGAGTTGGCTATAAGTAGGTAGTATAAAATACCAATGTTTTTTTAATTTCTTTAACTTCACTTTATAATCCTACCTTGATGGCGTAGTTGCATAACGGTGTGACTGCAGTGCTGAGGTCTCGGGTTCGATCCCCGGGTCGGGCAAAGTGATATTGGGGGGTTTTTTTACTTAATATCAGCCCGGAGTGTAGAAATGTGCCCGATATATAATTAGTCCGTCCTCTATTGCATGGGACTTAACATAGCTGGCGTAATGTGGGTATGATACACCTCTGCCTAACCCTGAAAAGGGAAAAAGGCGTGATGCTTTGTATGTATGTAGTTTTAAAATCTTACTAGCTTTTGCCCGCGACTCCACCCGCGTTAATAAGTTTTTCCGGGCTAAAAGTACATAAAAACCTTTCTGTTGAATCACTCTATCTAATAAAAAAAATTGCATCAAAATCCGTTGCGAAGTTTTAAAGATCTTATCATACATAGGGACAGACAGTGGGAAGCAATTTTGTTTTATACTATGTTAAGATTAAGACGACATAAATACAGGGACCTATGGATATTTAATTCTTACTGTTTTGTACGCACTGTTACCCTCCGTCTTAACTCTTAAATTACAGTGTTGAGTTTGTTAATGTACCTAACTTAACACATAATGTCACACTGGCGGGCACAGCGCAGTTCATTGTAATTTGTCCCGAAGGCAGACCAAGCACTAAGGTAATTGAGCTTAGCTACTATATATAAATGGGTATATGCACTAGGTGTTGGTCGCGGCTTTCGCCCCGTGGATAGGGGCGTTTGAAGAATACCATCACGGTAACCTCTGCCTGTCGTAAGAGGCGACTAAAAGGGGTCATCTGGGATTGCGGGCGCGCAGTGCGGGTCTGCGACTGCGTCCTTTGTATTTTCATACATCGCGCAACCTAGAGGTCGGCGCCAGTGCTATTCCATTCAGTATAATGATGGCATAGCACTGCCGTAGACGTTTAGGACGTTCTTCGGTGTGTGGGGGCTTTGGAACCCCTGCTACTCATAAAGATGGGCCGCATGGCGGCATTGCGCAGGGACGGTTGCGGTCGTTATGACGGCGCCCTTCGCCTAAGGTGCCTGCAGCCGCCCCTTATGCGCTAGAGACGGCCACCGCGGGGTTTTAGTTGGTATGCCGGTGTAGGGTGTATATGGTGTTAG
This sequence comes from Lapara coniferarum, assembly GCA_949316025.1. Lineage (NCBI taxonomy): Eukaryota > Metazoa > Arthropoda > Insecta > Lepidoptera > Sphingidae > Lapara > Lapara coniferarum. The sequence goes on along the minus strand of OX438925.1, from coordinate 28,598,601 downwards.
GGACTCAGTCCAGCGTTATGGTCGATCGGATGAATTATTCCCGGACGATCTAATGTTGGGCCGTAAGATCGGTGAGCCCAACAACACCGTCTGCCTTTTCCCATGGAACAGAAGGTATCGATAATATCGATTACGCCGCGAAAAAAAAAGATGTTGGTCGCGGCTTTGCTCGCGTCTTGCCCGCTACATAAGTTTCTAAAACACTAGCGAATCCCAATGCCACAAACACGACGCCAGCGTCATCTAATAAAAAAAATCATTATATCCCTTGGCAGCTAATTACCTATATGTTAATCCAGGACACGGTATATCCATACACTAAAATCAATTCAATCCGTTCAGCTGTTTCTGCGTTTACTTTAACAGACGTCCTAAAAAATTCCCAGACTTTTGCATTTTTAATAGTAGTAGTATATATATCGTTCGCGGTCTTTTCACGGAAAACATATCTCTATTATGGAATCTACGCTAAACTAACTAAGCATAGTTCTTGATCTGCAAATGATGTATATTTTTATTGCCTTAGTATGGAACCGAGCAAGCGGTCCGCCTGATGGTAAGCAGTATCCGCCACACATGTACTGTTGCAATGCTATAGCACAGGCACGTTGCATGCAGGATTAAAGTTGTCCCAATTTTTCAGATATTCGAATCGCTTAACGTTTAAGCAGTTCCACCTTTCGTTGTAAAACCAAATTGCCAGTCCTAATATAAAACCACGCTATCCGTTAAATTGCCATCGGAAATAAACTGCGCTGGCCCCGTCCCCTAGTGAATTTCTGGAGTTCCCTACAAGACGAAATAGTAAGGAATTGAAACTAGAAGCACGTGCCAATAATTGCAGCGCTGAACTACCCATAGCTATACTAACTTTTACAACGTCTCTAAATGTATATTCGATTTTATACCTTACAGCTTGTTGTCTAAGTTGGATTCAGAATAGACGTCTCACCTAAAACGATGTAGCATTAATGTTATTGTACAAACTTTCGAAAAACATAATAGTAACATTAGGTACTTGTGACGCGCTACTCCCATAGAAAATTATAAATGCAAATGTTGAAGTTGGCTTTTCAAAAGAGTTGATATCGCCTTAGTCTTTATATGCTTTTAAACTAGCATTTAATTTAGATAACAATCCAGAGGGAACAAAACTCGTATAAAACAAAATTGATCTATAAAAAACCTGTACACTACACAAGATAGTTGTAGTTTTTATTTTACAAGATTTTTTATGTACAGAATTTCATTATACTTTGCTTTATTATCAAACTTATACCACGCCTTAAGCGTTCATTCTAAAGACCGGCGTGGCCAGAAAAGCCGACTCGCGTCAGGCTACTGGCAGTAGGGATAAAAACAAAAAAAAAACGATACTCCGATGACTCAGGAGTCTGGACTATAAGTAGGTACTAGCTTTACAATGATCCCATACAATGTTAAAGAATTAATTCAATTCTACCTTTTAGCCTATAATCATATCTAGAGACACTTTGATTGCCATAAAAAAGTATTACTGATAGACATCCCTAAAAAGCAGGCTATCAACCGCGAATCATCTTTCCTTTATAAGTAGAATATTGAATAGTAATACGAAGTAAGAAGTACAAAAAACTAGAAACGGATAATATAACATTATAAAAACAACATGGCAAATGATAACATATTTGATATGGAAAGTGCCTGTCCATATATTACCCATTCCTATTAATTCATAAGATATTCTTAAACAGTAAAAGGTATAGCATTTTGCCGACGTAAAATCTTTTCGAAAACGATTCTTCAAACCATTGTAATATAAAAAGCAATAGATAAGAATGGATCGAACAGAGTTTGGGATTAAGACTCTTAAGATAAAATGGTCTCGCCGATTTCTAAACCCATCATTTCTACTAACGATATTTAGTATGAATAAAGGCTTTGCCTTTGAAAAAAGCTATTGAAATAGAGAAACCATTATTGTATGAATGGCGAACTTTCTTATGAGATCTAACCGAAAATGAATTTATTTTCTTTTTAAATAATACTGGATTTGAAACTATGTTTCAATTATAAATATAGAATTTATTGGTTTAATGCCAAGGTTTATCTTAGAGATATTTCTCGAATAGTGTTACATTAAAAGACCTTAAGATTCAAACCGATCATTATTTGAATGTGGCTTTAAATTTACATTAGCCACTTTCGTTTGAGTTGTATTCTTGACTTTAATTTGCCAGTCGGACGCCCCGATCTACGGTCTCGCGTTCAAAAGTAAAAGCAGACATATTTCTCTGCTGCGTTCATAATTCCTCCTCGGAAACACTAGTCCGCTAACGAAGTTAGTTCTAAGGTAAAGTTTTAATTGCTCTCTGGCAAATCTCAGTTTATCTTTTCGTGGTCTCCAGGAAACAGCTTTGTTGACTATAAATTCAATTTGAGCGAGGCGGAAAAGATTACGAGTTTATTTATGCTGAGGGCTGGGTTTGAAGAAACAGTTCTTGGAATGGTTTCAAGTGGGACAATATAACTGCCGTGTCGCACGCTATTATTTACAATGCGCATGTCGCGTTCGATTCAAATCACAAATCCTTAGGTCTTTTTGTTTTGGTGTCCTCAGTATGGAACATGTTAAGAGTAGCTACACAATTTCGGAGTGATTTTATCCCCATATTAAAAAATAAATGACCACTGTTTACACCTCATTTATCCGTATCAACTATTGCTATCACGCACGCAATTATTGCTTATAAATGATACCCAGAACATGCCTAACGGCGAGGAAATTTTCGGTCAAGTTCACGTACTTACAAGTCTTTCGACCGATTCAAAATAGGAATATTTCTCCAATCACAAAATTACGTTGAAAATTCCAAATTCAAAATTCCTGATACCTAGTCACACAAAATGAAACGGCTGAATATTCGTTTAATTTAAACCAGTGACAGTTTCTTAAACATCCCGTTATCACCTGAGGAGCACGTAGAAGGCGCGAGGTTAGCTCTACAGCTAATGAATTCTTACTTTGTTTACAATAAACCGAAAAGCTTTTATGAATATCGTTCATTAAATGAATCTCTGGTTTATGCGTGAAACCGCTTGGTGAACGTGACTTTTGAAATTCCCTGCAAATTGACTTTAGTGTGTTTTCGATAACGTTAAGACACGCGCGTTAAGTGTCACTCCTGTCGTAAAATGGGGATTTTGTTTGCAAACGATTTTTAAAATATAGGAAGAGTTTGTGAGAATTTTTAGTCGGTGAATTTAAATTTACGTAGCTTTCTTAGACATTGTCTCAATATTATAACGTGTTTGTGTTTTTGACGATGTAGACAGTTGAAAATGAAAACACCTCAATTCGCTCGCCTCGTCCTACGACATTGTCTATATAGGGCAAGTCTATTTCCATAATGAGTGCATTAATTTCGTTAAAAAAATAATCAATTTAAATCTGTCTAATCTGACCAATTAGTAAATAACACTTTTAATTAAAATTGTTGCCTTGGTGGCGTAGTTGTATTACAGTACGACTGCAATGCTGAGGTCTCGGGTTCGATCTCAGGGTCGGGCAAAGTGATACTGGGTTATTTTACTTAGTATCAGCTTGGAATCTGGAATTTGTGCCCAATATGGCGATAGACTCGCCTCTTATTACATAATGAGACGGAATAAGCACGGCGAAATATCGGTGCACAAGTTGCGTCTCTGTCTACCCCTTAGAAAATAAAGGGCGTAAGTGTCTATGTATGTAAATTAAAATTTGTGCAAATAGTACATTTAAATCTGATATTTTTATGTTTAAACTTATAAGTTTTTGGCCCAAGAATACAAATCTTTCTATCTATAGATATTTTGAAAACAAACTCTATCAACGATAACACTTGCAAAATTTGCAAAAATTTCAATTTATGATATCATGATTTTATATATTTATAGAATCCTGAAAAAGAAACAGTCGAAAGCCCGCTTTCGACTGTTTCTTTTTCAGGATTCTATAAATATATAAAATCATTAACCAGGCACTACATGGCCATTGACATGTATAAAAAATCATAATATAAAATTAGAAAAAAGTTTAGCGACTCGTTTCGGTTTACTTACTCCTGTAAAGGGGTAATGCTGAGTTAGTAGTTGTAATAACTGCTAACAGATGTCGCTGGTCATCTCCTTTAAGAGAATCAAGTACGGATCCTGAAATTCGTAATCGAAAGCGAGGTCGGAATAGCTCAATTGGAAGAGCAACGGCACGGTTCGCCGGAGGTCGTGGGTTCAAATCCCGCTTTCGACTGTTTCTTTTTCAGGATTCTATAAATATATAAAATCATTAACCAGGCACTACATGGCCATTGACATGTATAAAAAATCATACTATAAAATTATGATATCATATTACCAACGCAAAACATAAAAACTCCAACTACCTTGACCATTTACGCAAAACTAAATCGAGTTATGTTCGCAAACATGAAATTTCACTGTGACATTCAAAGGACCTTTGTGCTTTACACGAATAGATAAATCCGGAATACATTAAAATTTTGCCGTGCACCTACATTATTCATAGCTCGGGGCCATTCGGCTAACTAGGGACAGCTAACATAAGAACTTCACTGAATAAAATGTTAAGCACAATTAGCCAGTCAAATTTCCATGCTCAAATTTTGTGTATTAGCTAATAACTTGTATATTAGCTAATTATATTGAGTTGGCTATATTTATAGACTAGATATATACCCACACGAAAAACCTTTCTTGGAAGAAGAGCCCCACTGGGATGTGGTTTATCTGTGCGCCAAAGTTTTATGTAATCTGTTTCGCGTTTACTTCTATGAACATCTAAACATTTAAATACCGTCACAAAATTTCGCATTTATCATTTAATTTTGACAGTCAAAATCATTATGAATGAAATATAGAAATCAGACTTTATTACGGCCAAGCCACATATTTTAACTAAGGTGTAGAGTTTGTGAAGTTAGGGCGTGTAGAGTTAGAAGCTTGGTTCTACATGAGGTCTGTTAACTTTTTGACAATGCAAGCCATATGGTCTCGTCTTGGCAACATTGTTAAATGACAATGTACTTGGTAGGTAAATACTTGTACTATATCTACTACTTTTTTATATTTTATATATATTAATGTTATTTTTTTTTATGTAGAAAAAGGAACATTTAAAATAAAGAGAAATAATATAAAGTCTTAAAATATTTCTTGATAGAGACGTAGGTAAGGCTTGCGTGCGGGAAGTTATAAAATGTCTCTCACACCCGTACGATTTCATTTTTTTTCATACTTATTAAACACGTCAACTGTTAGTAGCTCCAGTTTTTAACAGACTATTATAAGGGTAGTGATACTGAATGTTCAAGTTTACTTTCGAATCCTAATTAATTGGTCCTGTGTATGAATTTATAACTCTTCAAAATTATGAGGAAACATTATTTTTATTATACTTCCTTACATTCTCTCTCTCTAATTTATGTGAAAGTTAAATTACTTTTGTTTCCGATTATACCCTCCCACGAGATTTTTATTTAGCCGCAAGCAATGGCTAGTTGATATTAAATAAATATCACACTTTTTACATTGCCTTTTAAAACAGTATTATATAGTTAAAAGTTATTGTTAGACAGCTGATTTTCAAGTTTAGATGTAAAGTGTCCTTTATTTACTGCGATGTTTTTCTTCAAATGTCACATTTTTTGACATAAAGTTGTTTCTATCTTAATTGGGATCTCGGATAAGACTTACCCTAAACGATGTTGTTAAGATTTCATGACAGTTTCTTCGTTTGAAGATTTCGTAAAATTTAAGACCTGCCTACAATAAAATATTATATCCTGTCTGTGCTTCGACACTTTAAAATTATTCGTAATGTACTAGAGAACAATGGGGCAAATTTTAAACCCAAGCACAACATAATATGAACTAGGTTCGCTGTCCTAGCATAGCAGCTATAAAGCGATTTCATAAATACATTCCTGGAAACCATGTCTGTCTGTCAACTAAATATTGCCATGTACAGTTTGACTGAAACATAAATAAACATACTGTCGACTTCTTTACTTGTGATTTGAACTGAAAACACTAAATATAACATCAAAAAGCCACCGAAATATTAAACTGTGGAGAGTCTATTGCACGCAGAGAGTAAATAAAAACCAAATTTTTGAACAGTAAAATACCACACCGATATCTGACCGCGACATGTGACAGCGTCCACTTATTTACTGACACTGTACCGCTGTAAATACAGTATGTAATTTTGTTTTATTCTCGGCCACTGACAAATTGGGTGCGGAGGAAGCCCGGCCGCGGTGGAACCGGCCAATATTTTTCATTACTATGCTAATTTCATTGGACCAATAAACGCGACAACCCACGCCGCTCCGCAAAGAGTTTAGGTGTTACACGATCGTTTTTACTGTTAAAATTTTGAATTCGCGTCCGAAAACCGTCAGTCTAGATGATTTGAAGGCTGTGTTTTCGTTCTTTTCACACATGTATACAGTAAATAGAAAACATTTTTTAATACAAATAAAAGGACTACACCGAACCCGCTGGCGAATTGAGTTAAAAGAACGACAACCTTCGAGTAGAGAGCGTTTAAAATGCAATCTGCTACACAATACACTCGCTGCGAGGCAAACTCAGCTCCGAACTAGTATGCGACGATCCTACCCATGTGGATACAAATAGCTTATTTACTTATGGATCCATTTATTTCCCTTTCCAGCGGATTATAACACATCTCTCAAGACAATAACGTCAGCATGATCGCTTCAAGTGGTAATAAAACTAACCAAAGGTACTGAAATTGCGAAATTTATAATTATTTTGATAGCATGATTAAAAGTGCTATTGAGTATGTTTTAGCCTTTGTCTAACAATGTTTAGGCTATTTCTGTAGTGCAGTGGACGATGAGCCGATTTTAAAACGAATGTATAGCGATCGATATTCGTACGAGACAAATTTCGCATGATTAGTACTTATCAGTTCTCAGTCTACCTAACTGTTCTAGTAAACGTAAGTCGCCTGTAGTAAATGATATTCACCACATCTAACAGTTTACTAATTTTCCTTTATAATATATGATAATATTATAAATCCGTATTTAGTGAAAATATTTGCTCCAATAGGAAATATTTTTTTTGTAATTAGATATCGTCAGGTAGTGCTATGAATTGCTACAGTATTTTAGGGACTTTCGTAGCGAGAAAGACTTCACGCGGGCGAGGCCGCAGCCAACAACTAGTGGTTTAAAACATAATTTAAGGATTATATTATCCTGTTATACTGTTAAATTTATAATACATATTATCAAGTTTTAATATCCCAGGTATTCACAACTCAGTCTAGCCAACTTTTGTGACCCCCGTGATGGACGGCAGCGTGGCGGTTAGGCTTCACGCTGCCGTTGACGCCGAGGGCGTTCTTCGGTGCGCGGGAGCTTCTGAGCCACCCCAACAACAGGGGACGGACCGCAATAGCGGTACGCGCAGGGGCGGTTGCGGACAACAACTTAGACGTGAGTCGGAGGAAGCCCGCAGCCGTCCCTAATGCGCCGAAGATGGCCACCGCGGAGTTTTGGTTGGTATGCCGTGCAGTGTACATAGGTTAGGGACTCGCCCCGGCGCGGCGGTCGCCCGACGTATTCCATCTTTCCGGGCGGCTCAACGTCGGGTCGTAAGGCACGGTGAACCCAACATAACCGCTCAGTCGTTCCCGTTGAACACTGGGCGGTAGTAATAATTCACTTTTTCCGCGTAAACAAAAAAAAAGTATTCACAACTTAAATGTAAGATCTAGCTTTTAAATGCGTATATTTCTTTACCATAAAGCATGGGTTATCCGTGTTTATTAAGCGTGTATACTATCGGCATCGATAGCTATCAAATCCCTCACCTAACTGAATACATAATACCTGGATGGCATACACGACAATGAGAAATGACGGCTTGTACTATATAGCTTTATATTGCTAACAATTGAAATGATTCAATAGATCAATGGGAGTGCAGAGGCTTGTAGTATTGCGATCACGTCCGCGCCTTCCGTGCATTCTGGTCCGTTCTTGTATGTGTTTGCTATACGACGTGTGTCATCTTGAACCGTAGTAGTTTATAATGGAATTGCGTTATATTTTTGTTAATAACTGATGAACTGGAATGAAATATGGTATTATTAACCGGAAGAATGCAATAGGGTCGTTTACTGTGTTTGATTTTTTACATTATTTTAGATGTAACAGAAAATGATATGAATAATTAGTTCTTATGTGAAATGAACATCAAAATCGATTGAAAAACAAAGCAGTTATCCAATTTTGAATAATTCCTGTGAGCGAAAGTGCGTGAATGGCGGGGATATCGCGCTATCTCATTCGCACCCAAGCAGCGTTATGGCCGACGGCGCTTGGTGACGTCACAGCTTAGTATTGGTATTATTTGACAGCTACCCCTTCCACCAAATATCAAAGCTTTATAGCTTACTTACTATTGCGCCAATTTTGAAAATTCTTTTTCCTTTAGATTTTGAATAGCATTCATTTTTCATAATTGTATTTTAAAAAAAAGTAGTAAACTACCCTATTGTGAAATTTTACATTTATTTCAAGTCAGCCACTTTAAGGCACATAATTGTTTTTCTCATATTTTCAAATTGTTTTTAATAGTGCAACAAAATACTTAAACCGTTATATTTTTAAATAAAGGTAAGTTTAGTATTAAGGCTAGGATATCTGAGCGCTGTGGGCATTTACAGCTGTCTAATGTACCGGCGCGTCAGGTACCGCGATGTTGAATTTCAAATGAACTCGCTTGACACCGATCAGCCGCGACTACGTCACAATAAACCATTCAACAATAGTGAAGCAGTTTATTTTACGACAAAAGATGTCCGCTTTTTTATGGGTGCTGGGCCTCAAAATCTAACACGGCTCAAACTTTACGAATATTAAAAGGAGAAAAATATGGATCTTGAATCCATAAAAAAAAATTAGACCCCTCCATCGATAGCTAATATATTTTAAATTAGACTTCTGCTCGCGGCTTCGTCCGCGTGAATGAATTTTTCTGGGATAAAAGTCCCGCTTTATAATCCCTGGGATAATGGACCTTTATATTGATGAAAGAGTTTTTCAAATCGGTCCAGCAGTTTCGGAGCCTATTCAATGCAAACAAACATACAATTGAATCTTTACTCTTTATAATATTAGTATAGATAAGTGTAGATGTAGTTTTTAAGCAAAATAAAATTACATACATCTCAAAATTGGAGGACTTTAAAATTATACGATTTATTGCGAAGGTCTAACTTTTGGGAGTACTATCCAAACATATGTATGTCGCAGACAGCGGCAGCTGAAATAGGTATACGTAGGCATACATAATAAAAGTTACCTATGAATTATGTCTTGATATCACGATTTATTGTTCGTTGATCAATGATTACGTAATCAAATGTTCACAGAGTACAATACCACGTCAAGATTCATTATTATCTTTAGTTATTGTGACATAATATTGGTGATTGAGACAATTACTTAACCAATATTAACTATAATAATCGACTAGTCTAGTAACCTGAATATGACCTCAAGTTTAAACCGGAAACCCTTTCAGTATTCCGAGTTTGACAGGTGTCATTTCAGATTTTTTAATTAGAACCCTATGGGTAAGCGCGTAAAGACGATTTCCACTGAATGAAAAGTGACGTCTTGTTCGCCGGGGAAGACGCGAATATGGAATGGTTAACATAGTAACCGCTCAACTAAGCACTGACCGATATGAAAACCGCAATAGTTACTACTTAGTATTGAACTGCATCGGAGTAATTGCTTCATATGATTTGGCAGCCTTATTATATACCCAACTCTTGCGACTACTACTAGTCTGACAACTCAAATGGATGTTTCACGGTTATTATTTTATCTTACGCGACGTTATATATTCAGACACCCTCAATGAGATCAATAAAAAGGAATTACCCGACATACAAAAAAACTTGGTAAGACATTGAAATAAAACCATTTTTTTTATTTTATCGCGATTTTTAAATGATATTTTCGTATTTGTTTACTACCTACTTTAAAGTTTGAACTGTGGTTCATAATAGAAAATATTGACTTTGCTGTCCCATCTGAAAAATTTACTCTATATACCTATAAATATGTCGGACAGTATTTTTTCAAATCATAATAGTATGGTCTTCATATAAATTGTAGTCAAGTCCAAATTGCCGTAAAATCCTGAAAATAACTTATTATTTTGTATTAGTATGTACTATTGTCACTCATACTATTTTATTGTTGTTTCCTGGCAGCGTCGCCCGCATAAAAGATTTTTTATAGGTTAAAAAGTATACCTATGCTCTACCCAGGGACTCAAGCTATCTCCATACCATTTCATAGAAGCCTATACCGATACCTCCAGGGTCTGTAGAGCTCGTATGCATATTTATAAGCAGATACTTAATTTAGGGGAACCAAACCGGGATTTTTTCAAGAAAATGTGGGCTACTGGACCAAATGAAGAACTTAAAAATACCGATATTGATATCGCAATAATTGGGATTTACTTGTATCAATAATAAGGTAGCTGGCTTTGTGTTATTCTGTACTATGATATTCTATCCATAATATTAAATAGCAAATAAAAAAACAAAAAAACAAGCCTTATAGAAAATCCAACTAAAAAATAGAAAATAAATTTAAATTAAGCTATGTAACGTACATTTAAATGTATCTATGTAACGGAAACTTTGAACATGATTTTGACCGCCTTCAAAACGTCGGATGAAAATTTGGCATATTTATCAAGAACCGAAGACAATTCATTATTTTAATAAAAAACACTATTTTATAGAAAATCCAACTAATAATGAATAAATATTCAAAAAGAATGAGTAAATGATAGCTCATTTTTTTTTACATCTGTTGGAACATAGTAGAGTTATAACTAAACTGGCTACTCTTATGTATTAAAAAAATCTTACTTGTTTTTAGTGACATCTGTTGGACAACAGTAGAACAAGCTTAAAAAATGAAAAATAAATAACAGAAAAAAAACTAAAAAACATGCTTTATAGGAAATGCAACTAAAAATAGAAAATAAATTTGAATTAAGAATAGTGCAAATAAGAAAAAGATGTACTTATTTTATTGTAAAAAAAGCGTGGGGTGCTTTTTAAGGTAGTATCAAAATGATAATCCTTTTACTCATATTATCTCTCAATAAAATATTTATACTGCCTCGGTGGCGTAGTTGTATTACAGTACGACTGCAAAGCTGGGGTCTCGGCTTCGATCCCCGGGTCGGGCAAAGTGATATTGAGTTTTTCTTTTCAGTATCAGCCCGGAGTCTGGAATTTGTGCCCGATATGGCGATAGGCTCGCCCCCTATCACATCATGGGACGGAATAACGGCGAAAAGTGGGTGCACTAGTTGTGCCTCTGCCTGCCCCTTCGGGGATAACAGGCGTGAGTGTGTGTGTGTGTGTGTGTGTGTGTAAAATATTTATATCTATTGACACCATGAACCCCACGCTTTTTTTTACAATAAAGTAAATTTTTTTAATTACTTTATTTTCCATTGGAGGTATTATGCCAAAATATTATCCACAAATTATGCAAATATATTATTTTACAATTTTACACGCAATAAATTCAAATGTGATCCTTTACTATTAAGCAAAAACAAACAACAGTTGAAACAAGTATGACAACGTGTTTAAAGAAGAAAGAAAAAGAATAGGAAAGATTCATAGAAAAATCCATCTATTACAAATAAGAATCCATAATTGTTGTTCAAAAGTAGTTGGTTCCTTTTCTACATAACGCGGTCCAACTATAAACAAAAGCTGTCAAATACTTCGATAAATTAGTGGCAGCAAGCGCGAAAAATTGACGTAGGTCCGACCTCCACGGCGCCTCGGGCGCATCTGAAACGAGACGCGTTGTGCGGAATTGTTAAAAATTCGTGTTTTTTTGAATTTTGAAAAGTGCGAATTACTTTTGTGAAAATTTTTTTGCATAGCAATCTGCTAAATGTTATTACCCTTTTATTGACTTATATTTTTAAAGTAATTGTTTAATATACTATAGTTAATTTTTAAAAATAAAATCCGAATTTTCTCTGTTTTCGTGATTTTTTATGATCGAGCGAAGTTGTAAGTATCGTGTTTTGGAATCCACACCAATGTAGAATGATTATTTAACTATAACATATATTTTTCTCGGACCGAAATGTTGATTATTTCTTGGTTTAAAATTGAATAGACAAGAAGGTGTTTTGGGATATGGCAGCCTTAACTGCCGTTTGCAATATTCTCACAAGATTTGACTCGACTGTTATATTATTGCCAAATATAATATGCTACATTATTCTGACATTTTAAATGTAGTGAGTATTTTTGTCATGCATTTTTAGTTATTTATAGATTTATTTTAGTCAACGTGACATATCTACATTCTTCATAACCTCACTGAGAGACCAAAATCTTTTCCACGTATTGGTTATCCTTCTATCAATTTCTTTTTTTTTTGCATTGTGTTACTTGCGGCTATTAGTTGACCCAAATAAACATACTCCTCGACATATTGTATTTTCTCCATATTTATTTTGATATTATAAGTGTGTGAGGCATTGGTAATAATTTTTGTCTGACTCGTATTCATCGTAAGTCCTGCTTTCGCGCTTTGGTCTGATAATTGTTGTAGCATTTGCTCTAGCTTTATTGGACACTCAGAAAATAGGATCAGATCATCTGCGAAACGTAAATGGCTTAGTTTTTCACCATTTATGTTAAGTCCATATTCATCCCAATCCAGATTTCTGAAAATCATCTCCAAAGCTGCTGAAAATAATTTTGGTGAAATAGGATCACACTAAAACTCTTCCCCAGTTTTCTCCAATCTCACTTGAGCTGTGCTTTTTGAGTATATATTCTTGAGTATTCGTATATTCTTTTCTTGTATACCCTGCATATGGAGTGCTTCCCAGATATATCCATGTTCTAGGGAGTCAAAGGCTTTATTATAATCAACGAATGTAGATATGCCTATTAAAGAAAAAAGGAGAGTTTATAACACGTGCATCATGCCATGTTTAACATATGGTTGTCAAACATGGGCATTAACAGACACACTAATGAACAAAATATGTATATGTCAAAATGGAATAGAGAGAAGTGTAATCGGAGTAAAAAGAAAAGATAAAATAAGATTAACAAAAATAAAAAGTGCAACTAAGTTTAAAGATGTAAGTACGGTATGCAAAACATTAAAATGGCGATGGGCAGGACATATATCACGAGAGAAAAACGAGAAATGGACAAAAATAATATCCGAGTGGTACCCTAGAGATGGTAAAAGAAACAAAGGACGACAAACTAAGCGTTGGGAGGATGACCTCAAAAAAGTTGCTGGACCTCAATGGATGAGGATAGCTAGGGATAGAAAGAAATGGAAATCTTTAGAGGAGGCCTATGTCGAAGGACAAGATGTTATTGGAAATGTACGATCGTCTATGATGAACAAGTAAATGTATTAAGTATAATAATTTGTAAACATTTCAAACATCAATAAAGGCTTATTATTTCTCTTTATTTCTAATTTTTCTTTTTTTTTACATTTTTATACATAAAAAAACATTTATACATATAAAAATATAAAAAAAGTGAATCACCCATCGATGGCGAGGCTCAAGACCCAAGCCACCGGTGGTCAGGGATTCAAAGTGAGGAATCTCCTCACAATGCGTGCCGTGTCCAGAAGTACTGCTTTCTGCATCTGGCTCTTAACCCAACGACCAATTGAGAGCCTCTGGAGGTGTTGGTCGAGACTCTTCGGTATCAACCCATGAGCAGAAACGACAATCGGAACAATAATTGTGGAGTCCACATCCCACATGTCAGTAATTTCATGTGCCAAATTTAAATATTTAGACATTTTGTCCTTTTCAGCCTTAACAAGGTTATCGTCATGTGGAATGGTGACGTCAACAATTATTGCGCGGCGCGCCAATCGATCTACTATTACAATATCAGGCTTATTGGCAACAATAGTCCTGTCCGTGATAATAGATCGATCCCAGTACAGCGTTGCATGATCATTTTCGAGAACTGGTTGAGGCATATACTGGTAATATGGCACTTCAGGAGTCACAAGACCATACCGAAGAGCAACTTGCTGGTGTATGATCTTGGCTACTAGGTTATGTCTATGCAAGTACTCGCCGTTAGCAAGATACGAACAACCGGAAATCACATGCCTGATTGACTCACCAGGACGGTGGCATGCCCGACAGATGTCGACCGTACCGTCCTTCATGATGTATTTCCTATAATTGTTCGTCTTCATAACTTCGTCCATAATTGCAAAGACAAAACCCTCAGTTTCCCCAAAAAGGTTACCAAAACGTAGCCAAGATACGGATGCAAGCTGGTCCACATCAGGCCCGTGAAGGGCCCGATAGAACCGACCATGTAATTCTTTGCTCTTCCATATCTCTTCGCGTTCCTTAATGTCCATCGCCATAGGTTTTCGCCAGTTCTCATTTGCCAAGGAAAGCGGGGTAAATCCTTTATCCACCATGACTACAACCTTATGCATGCCCACTTCGCTGTGGAGGAAATAATCCCTGAGATTGCATATCTCGCGGTTATGCAAGTCCTTAGCATTAAGTAAGCCTCGGCCCCCGCATCTCCGCGGGATGTACAATCTCATCACTGACGATCGTGGGTGATGCATACGATGTGTAGTCAGTAGGGTCCGGACCTTTCGATCCAGGGCGTCCAATTCGGTCTGAGTCCATCTGAGTATGCCAAAAGAGTACATGAGTACAGGCATAATCCAACCGTTGAAAGCACGGATCTTGTTTCCACCTGACAAAAAACTGTTAAGTACTTTTGTCAGACGGCCGAAGAAACGTTCCCTCACCGATTGTTTTACGTCGGCACCCATAATACCCAGTGCCTCAGGCATACCCAGATATTTGTAGGTTTCCGTCTCAGAAAGGGATCTAAGTCTTACAGTCTCTGAGACTTGTAGGTCATCAGAGACCACAACCTCTCCTCGCTTCACATGGATAACCGCACATTTATCTACACCAAACTCCATGTTGATTGAGTTGCTAAATGTTTCAGTTATTTTTAACAACTCAATCAATTCCGATTGTTTTGATGCAAACAACTTGAGATCATCCATGTAAAGCAAGTGAGATATAGGCTCACTCCCTCTCCGTAGACGGTATCCTAACCCTGAATCCAACAACAGAGTACTGAGAGGATTCAGGGCCATACAGAACCACAACGGACTCAGACTATCACCCTGGAATATACCCCGCTTGATTCTAATTGGCTCATCACAATCAAGAGGACTCGTACTACCTGGATACCTAAGGCAAGTGGTCCATTGTCCCATACATGACCCAGGAAAGGTGCATAAATTTGTATCGATCTTATACAAATTCAACAGCCTCATGAGCCAAGTATGGGGCACCGAATCATAGGCTTTCTTATAGTCAATCCAGGCAGCCGATAAATTCCTTCGATTGTGACGAGCCTGTTGGCAAATGGTCATGTCAATGAGAAGGAGCTCCTTCGTACCACGTGACCCAATTTTGCATCCTGTTTGGCCAGGAAAAAGAATATTATTGATAGCGAAATGATTTGCAATTTTTGATCTTAATATGGATGTTAGAACTTTATAAATGGTTGGAAGGCATGTTATGGGTCTATAGTTTTTCGGGTCCGTGGTACAGCCGGATTTAAAGAGCAAGTGAGTGACACCTGTCGTCATAAATGTTGGAAGCGATCCTCTATCTAGCGCATCCTGAAACTGTGCTGCCAAACGAGCATGCGAACTGGGAAACCATTTCAACCAGAAATTCTGCAGACCGTCCGAGCCAGGAGACTTCCAATTTTGTGTCGGACGGATCGCTGCCAGAACATCCTCTGGGCTAATTGAAATGGTTTCCATGGCCGGTATTGCCTCGCAAGCTCGTTCTACAACACCAAACCAAGGGGCTTCAGTATGGGGGATAGACGACGACCAGATACTCTTCCAATAATCACACATATCGTGAGCATCAGGCAGCCGCCCATCCACCACACCTTGAGGAGAATCCTCCCAACATCTATAAACTCTCTTTTGATCGCTTTGAAAAGTACGATTCTGCTGGAATCGTTCCCATCGCCTCCTATAACGACGAATGCGGCTTGCCCACGCATAAACTTTTTGTTTAAAGAAGTCTATGCGTTCTGCGACCCAAAGCCTATAGTCCTGGGGACTAATATTGTTCCCAGAAAAGGCCTGGGTCACAAAACGCATAATCTTCGGTCTACAATTTCCTCCTTGAAAGGAAATGAGCTTGCCGATGAGAGTTCGGGCCCAGTTGATACGCTTCTCGATCCTATGTTGCCATGCAGGCATGGTCGCAACATCCCGAGTGATTCTATTTGTATTAGAAAATTTTACATTAGCCACCCGACATGCTGCGACGGCCGCGCAGTAAAGGATCGAATGCGTATCAACAAGGTCCCGACTGGACTCCATGTATGTAACCAACATGGAGTCCAACGCTCCCATCAGTGCCAAATTTTTTTTATGCGTTGGCAAACGTGGCACCTTCGGTCTAAACGATGTAGAAGTCGATTTAAATTCCAAAATCGCACTCTCCAAAGCCCCTCTCAAACGCTGTTCGTCGTGGGGACTTACGATATTGTCCAAGCCATCCTCCCGCTCAACTTCAGCGGTAGGTGTGTTTGTTATGTCAGGCGCTCGCTGGGTTAGGACAGGCGAGATATTATTATTATTATTATTATTATTTTGTTTATTTAAACATTCTCGAAGTATTGAAGATACTTCGGTGATTCAATACAACCCACGGGCCTAAGCCAAGTGTGCTGTATGTTCTGGTAACGTTTGAGTGGCGGAATCTTCCTGTAAAAATTTCCTAACTATACGACACGTATTTAATATTGCAGCTTTATTATTATTATTATTATTATTATTATTATTATTATTATTATGTTGTATCTTTCCTGCGGGAAATCACGGCACGAAGACCGGTCCTTTTGGAAGGCTTGCGTGGGGATATGGATCCAACACGTAGAGGCCCCTTTAAGATACATTACTCTAGTTGGGATGTGTACGCCTTACGGGTACTCTCTCTGTCTGTACTTAAGGAGGAAATACAGCCAAAGACAGCGCCCGTAAGGCGTAAGGACTATTGCAGAGAAGATGGGAATTATACTGGGTCTATGGATGGGATCTAGATGGACTGGTTGCTGGGCTATTGATTGAGACAACGGGACGCCTGCCAAGTAAAATGTCTCAATCATTTGTATTCAAGGCAGACGGTGACTTGCCCCCCACTAGATGGGCATCCCAAAAAGTGGCGTATGCCAAGGACGCAACATCGGTGTGGGTGGCTAAAGGGTGTAGAGAGGTGTGCACCGATTTCACCATCGCGGGTCGCTAACGCGTCCCGGAGTGGGCTTCCTCGCTATTATGCAGATTGAGCACTTCCACCCTGGAGCTCAGGTTCTTAGCTCTTGCGATTTCCACCCCTAGCCGGCCAGTTAAGGCAAGCCAAGGGTCAGGGGGTCTCATTTAGCCCCCACGGAATCAGGGTACGCGGTGTCGCCACTCACCGACGGCTCGCCACAAAGCCGCCCCTGCGGGCGGCTTTATTATTATTATTATTATTATTATTATTATTTAGTCAACGTCTAATTTCTTTAATAGTATTTTTTTTAACTTGTTTACTTTTTTGATACAATACTGTCGTTTAATGTTTACGTTGTGAGAAGAAAGTAACAAATCTCGATAAGACGCAATCCAAAATATGGGAACTTATATTTTGGAATAATGCCAAATAATATAATAATTCATCTGAATAGACAGAATAAAATGCTAATTAATAGGGTACATCGTTCCCTAACTCACCCTATTCGACGTCAATAATTAGCACAACGACTATAAACATTGTTAAACAAAAACTTCATGATTTTATATTCGCATCATCGCAAACAAATTGCACAAAAAGAAAATTGAATTTATTATCGTGTTTTAAAAAAATGTTTCAGTTAACTTAGTTAGAACACGTTCGGTATTTTTCAAACGTTTTAAATTTTTTAAAGTGACTATTTATTTGGTTGCTACGTACCTTTATGAGCTTTTCACTAAAAAGCTTTATTTTACGGCAAAAGTCAACTTTTTATAATTATAACTGTGATGTTTTGCCCGCGGCTCCGCCCGCGTTATAAAGCTTTTCCGAGATAAAAAATCCCGGTTTATATTTTCTCGGCATAAAAAATAGCCGAGGTCCTTCCTAGGGTCTTAAACTATCTCCTTACTAAATTTCATTGAAGGTTCAGTGATTTGGCTGTGACGGCTCTAGTCGCAAGTAAATTAAATTCGGGATAAATAATAATGATAATACCAGCCTTGTATTATATACTGCCCACTGCTGAGCACGGACCTCCTTTACTGAGAGGGTTTTAGGCAAATTCCCGGGTGATGTTTTTCCGGGATAAAATTAGCCTATGTCCTCTTCTGGATCTTGAACTATCTCTATACTTGTTTTCTTGCAGTTCCACTCGCAGAAAACGATTTTCCGGGATAAAAGTCCCGGTTTATATTTACCCAGCATAAAAATTTCATCGAAATCGGTCTGTCGTTTAGCCGTAACGACTCGTGAGAAAAAAAATCCAGTTGCAGTAGTTGAAAAGTTATATTTCTGGAACAATTAAATTCTACCGCAGCCGAAACAGAATTCAATTAAACTTGGCAGGCGCAAGATAATATGTGCCCCCCCCCCCCCCCACACACACAAGAGGAGTCGGGCTGCATTAAGCGACAACGCGCAGGGGCGATTGCGGACGATAACTTAGACACTTGAGTCAGAGGAAGCCCGCAGCCGTCCCGAATGCGAGGAAAAAAAATGCAACGGCTTGGTTGTGCCTGTGGCATTGCTTTAGTCCGTGAGCGACGGATGCTGCTTACTATCAGGCGGACCGCTTGCTCGTTTGCCTACTAAGGCAATAAAAAAAATACTTAATTTTAGTTTACTCTCCTTTAAGGCAAAGGAGTGATGTAGGTAGTGAGTACTACGTCTTATAATATTTATATGAAGAAAGTACTTTGTACCAACTTTTAAACACGTTGCGCGCCTGGATTTGTTATACTTACCTACTCAAATAAAGTTCATATTATTATAGAGGAGACTGTTTATGTATTACATGTGTTACAAATATGTAAACTTATTAAACTCTTGTAGTCTTGATCATTAACGTCATATATTTTTGTTAAAATAAACTTATAATAATTCTAAGTTGTGTGTATAACATTATTTTTTTTAAGTGGAATTAAACGAAGCGCGAGAAAGAAACAAATAGACTGATAACAATAGTTTTTGTCAGAATATAATTAAAACCTACAA
This sequence comes from Lapara coniferarum, assembly GCA_949316025.1. Taxonomy (NCBI): domain Eukaryota; kingdom Metazoa; phylum Arthropoda; class Insecta; order Lepidoptera; family Sphingidae; genus Lapara; species Lapara coniferarum. Next base: position 28,579,176 of record OX438925.1, on the reverse strand, counting down.
AAGATTTCAACAAAAACAAACTGCCACTTCATACTGGCTTTGTTAATTTATTAGAAAACAAAAATGAATAACATAAGGTAACCGCTTTATACAGCCATCCCAGTGGTCACATCAAAAATGACTTCTTCGCAGTAAATTCTTATCGTTGTCTTGAAAAAACTTGTATAAAAGTTTACAAAAACACATTTGGAGTTATCTTGCGAGCTGCAGCGATGATCAGCAGTCAAATCTCCAGCAAGTATTTTCATCTGAAACCAGAATATTAGAAAAGTTTTTCGATCCGCTGAATAGTGCCGGCTACGTGAGACACAAATATTGCAGTGGAGCCGGGGATAATCCCCTGGCTTCAAGCCAGTTCACAATATGTAAGCGTAGTTTTCAATAGAGCCGTTTAGGCACAAGAATAAAGAAGTGGATAGATTGGGACATCCATATTAAAACAGCCATTAGCGGCGCGACTACAGCTTACTTCCTTGCCACGTCTGCGTTTAGGTTTTATAGTTCATTTTGGGAAATTTCTTTCATTTCAGAAAAACGAAATTTTAAATACCTAGATTATATTTGTCTCTTCATTAAAAATATCCGTCCCATGGCATGATAGGAAACAAGCCTATCGCAAACAGCCAATTCTAATCCCCGATCGCCCAATTTTTTTAATCTAATTGATGAACGTACAAATGTATGATGCCTGGCTTAACAATTAAATCCAGAACCTCACCTTTCCCACGCCAAGCACCTTATCACTAATAAGGCGACCAGTTATAATTTTGGTTTCCTTTTATATAAAGCTATACACGTCGCCTCTGCGAAGCTATATTCTAATGGTTTACGTTTCTATCGGTTCTGAATAGCGATTCGACAATTAAGTGAGAAAGCATGCGGAATGATTATCGGCTGCCGTGCGAATGTGAACATGAGTGCGGAATAATAGAACTTGTGCGGTATTGCCGCATTCACGTTGATTCTATAAGCATTAAAGTTCGAATTAGCACAGCATAACTGTAAGAACTTCATAAATGCTCTAGAAAATTGTCTCATTGTCGCCTGATCGTTTCTTGCGAAGTTTGTTTATCTATTGATCTGGGTTTCTTGGTTTGTGTAGAAATTATTCAGCATAGGAGTTGTGAACACTTGTGGTTAGGAATGAAATGCTTAGTTTATGATTTTAGAGGCTTTTATTGATGCTGCACCTCTAATTTACATACATGCATACATACATACCTATGCACTCACGCCTTTTATCCCCGAAGTGATAGGCAGAGGCGCAACTAGTACACCCGCTTTTCGCCGTTATTCCGTCCCAAGATGTGATAGGGGGCGAACATATCGCCATATCGGGCACAAATTCCAGACTCCGAGTTGATACTGAATAGAAAACCTTAATATAACTTTGCCCGACCTGGGAATCGATCCCGAGACCTCAGCATTGCAGTCGTACCATAACCGAGGCAGTCTAAATTATACCTCTCATTTATTCCATTGATAACCTTATTATGGTCACTTAGATTCATATTATATTAAAATGCTTAGGTTGCAACTATATACAAGACTAATCTAAAGCCTAGATGGATAAATTGCACTGATCGGTTAATAACTTTTACAATAGAAATTAAAATAAAATGTGAATTCAAAATAATACAAATAAAACATAAAATAAGAACAACTATTTGCTACATCGCTTTCTTTCCAGTAAAAATCAGCTCGCATTAGTGGCGTCCACTTGCCGCTGTATCTTTGTCTGTATCTCCGAAACTACTGAACGGGTTTCGATGAAATTTGGCACACGGGTAGATCATGTCCTGGATTAACACATAAGCTAGGCTTTTTATCCTGTTAAAATATTAAGCGGGACTTTTATCCCAGAAAAACTTTTTCACGCGGGAAGAGCTACGAGAAAAAGCTAGTTGGTAGTAAGTCGCTTTTTTAGGTCACTGGTCCGTGTATCGTCTCGTTATGCTTAAATTTTGTAAAGATAAAAATATTTTAGAAGAATATATGTCAATTTGCGCATTACGATCATGTCAAAGTATGTTCTAATGCATTTTACATAGGTGTTATGCTATGTCACGGCAGATTTATTGCTGACGAACAGGCTCAAAATTTTTGTATGACAATTTTCTCAATGTTCGCTTTATATTCTTAGAAGTCTTTGGCAGTTAACAATAGCTCGTGATCTCTTTCTAACACAAAGATAAATAAAGAATACAACCAAATACATTTACCACGTCCACATATATCTCGGCCTGCATCTATATGAAAACAATTAATCTAGGGCAAACAAAGAATTCTTATCGCATCGAAATTATACGTGCTAGGAAAATTCTAACTACATATTTGGATTCATCGTGCCCATATGTATCAAGTCCACATACAAATATTTTTGGTTTTATTTTGATGCCGACCAATGAATTATTGCTAGCAATAATCGTACTCAATTGTTGCTTAAAAAGTTGCTCAGTCTGAACATGCGCAATGGCGAGGCCATTTTAGTCCGCGTAGTCTTTTGACGAATAATATTTAAATGATGAGTATTGCTAGCAAAAATAACATTATGATAATTGCTAGCAATCATTGATCCGTCAAAATTTTACTTTATTAATAATTGACACGTCCGAACTGTTATTTTTTTATAAATTTTACCGTGTTCATAAATACCATTTATTGAGCAATGTAACATTTGGACACAAGACACATCAAAGGAACTGAGCTAAAATAAACAGTCTTAGCGCAAACTTCGCAACACTCGCCGACAAGTAAAGGAAATAATGAATCATCGTTGAACATTCCCACAGAATTGATGGGGCGATGTTCCATCATCCTGGCTTCCGTCGGGGACACGAACCTGTATCGTTGTTTGTTAACATTTGCACTGTTCGCGTGTATGGCAAGTTAATCTTGTTGTCAACGATTTGGCGAAATCTAGCTTCGTTTGTAAAACTTTATGGATAACTAGCGACCCGCCACAGTTTCGCACGCCTAGCACCAATAATAATTATCCATAGCCAGATACTAATGATGAGAGAAATTTGTTGATCGGGTCGGTATTAATCTTCACAGTATCATTTAGACGATAACGTTTGCTCATATTCTAAGTAAAGGCCAGGTCAGAAGTACCCTGAACCGGCGGGATGTAACTTTCAATCTCAAAGTTCTGCGAGGCACTCCGCTCCACTCGTCAGCCTAAGACATAAGTTGTTAAGTCATAATGTAAACTAATTATGCTGGCTTCAATCTCCATCAAACTGCAACACAACAGCGCGTGCAAACCGTTGCTTGGCAGTAAAAATAAACATTGCAATGGTACCTACCCACACGACCTCTCGCTTACGGCAGACCTACCCATAGAATAATGACATTTTTTTTTGTTTACGCGGAGAAAGTGAATTACTACTACCACCCAGTGTTCAAGGGGAACGACTGAGCGGTTATGTTGGGTTCACCGTGCCTTACGACCCGACGTTGAGCCGCCCGGAGAGATGGAAAACGTCGGGCGACCGCCGGGCCGAGTCCCTAACCTATGTACACCGCACGGCATACCAACCAAAACTCCACGGTGGCCATCTTCGGCGCATTAGGGACGGCTGCGGGCTTCCTCCGACTCACGTCTAAGTTGTCGTCCGCAATCGCCCCTAGAATAATGACAATAGGCTCACCCCATATTTAACAAAATGTGTTGGCGATATACCTCTGCCAACCCCTGAAATGTGAAAGGCGTGATGTCATATATTACACCAACTATACTAAGATTTCATAATACTGAAATAAGTTACAAGGAATAGGCACGTAAATTGACCTCCTCACACATTGATGGCCGTCGTATGCAAATTAAGGCGAACTGAGGAAAAGGTCGCGTAAATTACGTGGAATGAAGTGTAATTAGTTGTAGCAAGGTTAGCGGAAAACTATTTTTGGTATGGTTTGAACAAACGTAGGATAATTTGGTTCCCTTTGAGGTGAGGTTACATTAATACCTATGTATTAGCTTTCGCGTCGAGTGTCTATAGTTACAGCTTAAACACTCTTCGTAAATTGACAGACAATACTATAACGAGGAAACCTTTGTATTTTTTAGGGTTCCACACCTAAAAAGTAAGAAAACAAGGAACCTTTATAGGATCACTTTTGTCCGTCTATCTGTCTGTCAAGACCCTTTTTCTCAGGAATGCGTAGACATATCAAGATGAAATTTATATTAAATACTCGGGTCTACGTTCTCTTTTAATCTTTTAGTCGGTTTCGATAAAAAAAAAACTCTTGGGATAATGAATCCACTATTTGGTGTTCCAGAAAACTGCAAAATTTAACCGTTACTTATTCCATTTGGAAAAACCATATTAAATAACGTTCATTCGAACTAAGTCGCGAACTATGTAGTATAACATGAAAAACCAATATAATCATGATTCTATATATTGCTCACAAATAAAGTTGGAAAATAACATAATTTGTAACAAAAAATCCAAGTCACTGCGGCCGGGAATAGCCGGCTGCAAGCCCACCGGGTTTAAGGAGAAAACCACAATCCACTCTTACAATGAAAACTTATTTAGTACCATGGATTTAGGTACGTATCGTAAGCTGACAGTGCATTTACATGAAATAGCGGTAAATTTATGACTCATAATAATCTAGACTTGTGAAAATTTTTGCATGTTAATTTTAGAAGTAATCGCAATAACCGCTGAATGGTTTTGGATGAAATTTAGCTCAAAGATTGACCATGTCCTTGATTTACATTACGGGTGATTTTATTTCGATTGCCTCGGTGGCGTGATAGCTTAGCTGTGATTCCGCAGAACGCGGCAGACGGCAGACGGCAACAGCATGTGCCGCGACGGCAGACGGCGCTGCTGTGCACTATCAAATTGACGACGGCAAATGACGCGCGGCCGGTGACGTCCTGCCGGGCGTCATTTGCCGTCGTGTGCGGAATCGGTCTCATACAATTATATACTGTATAGTAGTGCTGTCTGCCGTCACGGCACGCGCCGTCTGCCGTCTGCCGTTGCTGTCTGCCGTCTGCTTCGTTCTGCGGAATCACAGCTTAACGAGTACGATTTGCGCGCTGAGGTCTTGGGTTCCAATCCCGGGTCGAGCCGAAATATTGTGACTGGGTTTTTGAATCTTAAAAATTACTCAATCGCAGCTCGAAGTCAGGAAGTTGGCGGCATGATACCCCCGTGCCTCGGAAAGCACGTAAAGCCGTCGGTCCTGCGCTTGATCTCTCTCCGGTCATGTCGGATTGCCGTCTCACCGGACTATGAGAGTGAAGGAATAGTGAGTGAACCTGTGTATTGCACATATACTTGTGCGGTATAATAATCCCCTGCGTACCTACCTGGCTGATCTCCGTTGAGTTTGGCTGCCGTGGCCGAAATTGGCTAGGAGGATTTATTTATTTCATTTAATTTTGTTTGCTTCTGTGTGTAATATTTAAATAATAAACAGATTTTTTAAACATTTGCATTGATTCGGGGATTTTTGTAGAGGCAAAGGATTTCTACGTGGGTTATGCCGCGATGCCTAGTTTAATATAAATCTAAGGTACATTTTGTATTCATAGAAATAGTCGACGTGTTTAATATTAGAGTATTTTTGAAGTCTCACACCAATTTGATGGTATTAAATTTACATAAATTTAGTCCGTAATTCAAAAATTCTGATCATATAATATGTAGACGAATAAAACATTCATAAGGTACAGAACAAACAATTTATTAACCATACTAATAATTCACAATTCAGGGGCGTGGTCTTTGGCACACATATTTAAGTAGAGCATCAAATAGTTCAAAAAACTAATTTTGCGTTTGTTTCAATAAAAACCGCGTGACAACATCGGTATACAGTCGTATTTTGAACGTTTATTTTAAAACGCCTTTGCGATACAACGAATAACGCATCTCAGTGCTGGGAAATGGTGGAGGTGTAGCGTATTTTCAACTTTTCACTGCGCCATTGTTCATTATTTTGACTGCGTGTGTTTGCATCTAAGATTTTATGCATTTCTTTAGATATTAATGAGGTTCGTGAATATACACGTGTGGTCGTTTTCAATGTTATAGTATGTTATGTAGAGCTTTATTTCGCACTAAGATCTACCACAGTTCAGGTAATATAATTTCATCATCCCCTATATAAGACAAAATAGACAATGGAAACAAACTCAATTAATCCTTAAGGTATTTCTAGCTAGGAAGCCGGTCAGCGGATAATATCCGGCCGGAAGGATCACGCTGAGTGATGACGTGCAGGACGCGTCACGTCGCCTACTCATACGTCTTGTCCGAGACATGCTATTTTCTTCGTGTTACTTAAATAGCGGATAGTCATATTATACCCACATTATAGTTTCATTATGTCTCATGAGTGAGTTGCTGATTTGGTTTATGGATAGTATAAAATGGGATTTTTGCGTGGATTTGTATTTTTTGTTTTGTCTTCTTAGGGTATAATCACTTGATTCAAATAGAAATTCAAATAATTGATTATGTAATTAGGGCCCTAAGGGCACTTTTACACGTCATTTTAATAATGATTTTTATGAACTAAAAGATTCTACCCGTGCTTCGGAAAAGCCCACTGACCTGAGAAGAAGCACCAAGAAACTCAGCGTAGGTCTTCGATCTTATTTTTTTTATTTTGTTTACACTCACTAATGTAAACGTATGTACCCAAAGTATTAGTTGAGTTTTATACGCGACTCGTATAAAACTTTATTTATTTATTACACACTTTATAGTATACAAAAGTATATCAACGGACTTAATGCCAAAGGCATTCTCCCAGTTAACCTTAGGGTGGTGCAGAGACAAATAAGGTAGGCACAACAAGGTCACTTGACATAAATTAAACATACATGGAAATATACATAATATACGTAAAACTATAAATAAGCACGTAAAGCCGTTGGTCCTGCGCCTGATCTCTCTCCGGTCATGTCGGATTGCCGTCTCACCGGACTATGAGAGCGAAGGAATAGCGAGTGCACCTGTGTATTGCGCACACACTTGTGCACTATAATATCTCCTGCGTACCTGGCTGATCTCCGTTGAGATTGGCCGCCGTGGCCGAAACTGGCTAGGAGGATTTCATTTCATTCATTCAAAACTATAAATACATAAAACACAAAATATAATTACACAAATATGGAAGTATATATAAATTAATGTGATGAGTCTTCTGCTTCGTTCAACAGTAGGTGTCGTACTCTCCTTTTAAAGGAAACCGAGAGTTCAGTTTGTCGTTCGATCGTTAAACTTTACAACCTTTGATTAATTATATACCTAGATAGACACTGAACATTTCAAACGCGTCGAAAACTGAACTGTTCCCCACTAAATGAGTTCGAGTCAATTAATTTTTGTTGTTTTTCCTGGATGTAATTTTCTCCCCGTTTTAATAGAGACCATGTTATAACTGGCATCATTATGCGCGCACACAAGGATACGCAGAATGATGCAGCCATAGCGTTGTACCTACATCCTTATACTGTGCAATGATCATAAATGTACAATCGATAAATGTATTCAGCATCAAATTATAGATCGCATTAAACACGTATATTTCGACGGTCCCATAGAAAAAAGTCGTATATGCAAAATGTTAGCTTTTCAGTAGAGCGCTTTGAAAGTCGTTAGTTTGTATTCATGTGCGAATTAGTGCTATTTTCACACATTAGGTTCAAAGTTGTTACCGAACCCTATAGAATATAATATTTCGTTCATGTATAACTTGTGATTTTCACAAGTAACTTAGACTTTCAAAGCGCTCTATTGAAAAGCTTCATTTTGTATACACGACTTTGTTCTATGGGACCGTCGATTTGGTCGTCAGCCTTTTATTTACACACCAACTCAGTACCTACACAATAAATATACGTGTACACGTATAACACTGCTGTCACGCATACTACCATAACCAAAATTGGCCTGTTTGTTTTAGCTTCATTGTAGCGCGTCACTCTATCTCTAATTAATCAAAGTTTTCAACTATAACGAGTAATTTTCCGTATAATACACACACACACACACATACACCTGTCTGTCATGTGCCTGTTATCCCCGAAGGGGTAGGCAGAGGCGCAACTAGTGCACCCACTTTTCGCCGTTATTCCGTCCCATGATGTGATAGGGGGCGAGCCTATCGCCATATCGGGCACAAATTCCAGAGCTGATACTGAATAGGAAAAACTCAATATCACTTTGCCCGACCCGGGAATCGAACCCGAGACCTCAGCATTGTAGTCGTACCTTAATACAACTACGCCACCGAGGCAGTCCGTATAATTCCGTATAATATGTAATGCTTCAAATGCATTTATGTATTAGTAAACATCTCACCATGACAATTATGAAACATTTCGAAATAAGGTCCATAAATATTTACAATAGTATGATTACAATGAAACAATAACGAGGGATAATACTGTAAATTTTCATACACCAAAACCTCTATAGGAATTTCGGCATCGTTCAATACATTTCTCAATTATAATGAACGGTTATGATAGACATGCAATAGATAGCTAATATTTTAACCTGATGATATTATTAGCTCAACTTTTTTGTTTTTAATCTTGTTTTGTGGTAATCCTTTTTGTTAAACAATTCTGCATACCAATCTTTTATCGAAATAGAAAACTCGATGGATAATTTAGTATTCATTTTGAACTCCCTTTATTTGAGGTACGTCTGTATTTGCTCATACTATGTAGTGTGAAGATGCATAAACTTATGAATATTTCCAACAATCACATATGAAAAAGGTAGTAATATTAAAAAGGGTGCTGGGTTCCGTATTTTAAAAAAATGTAGCTTCAAGTTTACACCAGTGAAGGTAGACTATTTGCTTCAGTGGTTGGTTTATTTGTCGAAATCCTACTAATATTATAAAGGCGAAAGTAAAGTTTGTAAGAATGTATGGATGTATGGATGCAAGGATGTTTGTTCCTCTTTCACGCAAAAACTACTGAACGGATTTCGATGAAATTTGGCACACGGGTAGATCATGTCCTGGATTAACACATAGGCTACTTGTTATCCCGGGAAAATATAAACCGGGACTTTTATCCTGGAAAAACTTTTTAATGCGGGCGGAGCCTCGGGCAAAAGCTAGTTATTAATATTTTCAAAAGCTGGTAGGGGCTTTTTGACTTTACCACTCGACCATGGAACCCAAAAAAGTACATACTTAATTTTGTTGAAAAGTAAGATTTCGTCTTTGAAACCGTTACCCCTGTGGAAATAAAAACTGCCATGCTCAAAACGTGTAAACATGTGGCCCTGTATGTGTCTTGCCAAACTTATTTTTGCATTCAGAAAAATGAAAGTTCAGCACAAAATGTATTAAAACATTTTGAATGTAACCGCAAAAGGTTATTTGCTACTTGGGTATTTTCTCATTCAACGCGTATACGTATCTTTTAAGCCGATTTTTATTACTCTTCAAAGAATATGCTTACAAAAATACAGATTAAACATGAATAGCCTTACTAATAAAAAAATGTTACTCATACGTTTAACATGTGAATAGTTACACAGTGTATAACGTCTGTATAAGAGTTACACAGGGTTAACACAACATCGCTACTAATAAACGCAAAGACAAGCTTGTGTAACTACTCACGCTGTATACGGCAAATACGCTGGCAACCTTTTACGAAGTACGTTCAAAAACTTCTGCTCGTAACTTTGTTTTACTAATTTAATTGAAATTCATAGTTTATTTAGCATTTTAGTAACTTTAATAAATACGAAATATATATTTTTTTGCAAAATATCTATATATATTAATGAAATGTACAAAAACTTGACTAATGGTTGTAATTTTAAATATAAGTTATTATTCGTACTCATAGTTTTCGAACGCTTCCTCACCGGCAATAACATAAGCTTAATTTAATTTTTTAATGAGTGACGTGTGAAAGTATTTCGTTTCGTCAATTTATTTGCGATTGATTAAATAATTAACTTATTAAGGTTTAAAAAATGGAGTGCACTGAATGTGCATCGATAGTGATGACGCCTAATCCTAAAAGAAAACGTTCTCCTTTAAGAAAGAAAACTTATCATCCAGATTAAATGGATTAAATCTATTTTTGTAGCATTTTATTTTTCTTTGATTTCCTTGTCTGTCCTCATTATCAAGCATATTATAACGAAATTTAAATAATTCATTGCTAAATAAAAATTAATCTCGCACAACTGCACCTCCATCATCTATAAGTGACAACCTCTCAATCAGCTGAAGCTAATATAGTCGCCATTTTGAATTTACGCAGCCTTAATACAAGGGTGCAAGCGTGTGTAGAGCCTGTGTAAGTGTACATAGTTATTTCAATCTCTTATAACACCTGTATACAGGCCTTCTGTCAAAAAAAGTTTTATTAGTTGCGTTTTTGTTACACAGTGCTTATAGAACTTGTATACACTGTGTCGATTTTTTTATTAGTAAGACTAGAAATATAAAAGCAATGACTGTCGAACATGTTTAGTTTCGTGCCTTCGACGTGTAATCTTGAAAGGAATGTTGTATGAAAAGAAATTTCCACACAGTTTTCTTCATTCAGTTTATATAAAAGACACGGCATTACACGTAATGATTTTTAAAAAGACAGGGATTTTAAAGGTAAAAATAGAAACTGTTTACGCATTGAGATTATGGAAATATAAAACATATTTGTTGTCCATATACATATAAGATTAAACAAAACATTGAAGAACTGAAAAAATAGAAACGTTCTTGTAATTTTTTTTTTTTTTTTTGGTTTTGAAGTTGAGTATTCACAAACGCTGTCGGAGGCATAACACGGTCACTTCTCATAATTTGATTGGTGATATAGATAGAGCAACAAAATTTCGGAGCGAGCAGATGCCTCCGACTGTGTTTGTGAATACTGTCAACTAAGATTATTCAAAACCAATATAAAATATTCGAATTAAAATCTTGTTTCTATCTTTTCAGTTATTCAATAACTTTTTTAAAGATTGCCGTCGAAGTGACGTTGCTGTCTGCCGTCTGCCACATTCTGCGGAATCACAGCTTTAGTTCAAATCTTATCGCTTCTAGAGAATCGTCCTCTACCCTAGTTCAAGCATTATTTTCACTGAACTAAGCCCGATATTTGACGTTTATGGTCCATTAATCAAAAAAATCTATGAACTTTCTTCAATAACAATAACACACTGTGATATTTATTTCTAAAATATTTTAAGATAAGATCTGGGACACGATAGTTTTTCTTAAAGCGCTTCGTTGTTTCTTTAAACCTTCATAACTTAGGTTTGGTATGAACCAGATAAACAAAACTCTCGTGATATGATGTCAATAATGAACTTATTAAACATGTAAAATTTCAATTACAATAGCTTCTATACTTTAGATTTTATTGATATCTAAAAACCCCGATTTCGTCACTGACTCACTCACTGATAATCATCAAAATTCCTGGGGTACTTCCTAAAGTTCTAGAAAGCAGAAAATTGGTATCTATATGCTACTATTAGTATACAAACAACAACAAAAAGTCTAAAATTTTGTACGTTTGCCTCCCAAGCCCTTAAACTAGGGGATGAAAGTTTGTATGAAATTTCCACAAATTTTGATGCTAGATGTCTGAAAATTGATATAGTGACTCCTTAAATAAAAAAATCTATTTTTCAGGATTTTTAGTAAATCATGCAAGTCTGTTTGGGTTTTCTCATAATAGTTACCTTAGTCAAAATATGTAGTTTGTCCGTTTCATTACTACAAGAATTATTGTATTACAGAAAAGTAATGAACAGTGATTAAAGTTTTCACCTTGCGCCCATATGACGGTAGCGAAATGACCAAGGCACATATTTTGACTAACGTGAAGAGTTTGTGATATTAGCTTGTAGAGTTAAAAGCTTCGCTCTATGTGAGATCTGATTACTTTTTGAAAGTGCTAGGCCATAATTATTATGATCCCGTGTTGGCAACATTTTACATGAAAATATTTTTGGTAGCCATCTTATTTACGTTCAACAAAATCTTGTTTTTGGCTGGCCGCAGGAACGATTTATCCCGGAAAAAAGTCCTCCTGTGTAATTTTCCGGTATTAAAATAGGCTATATTATTTTTTACCCACATACCTATGGTCAATCAGTGTCCAAAATTTCATCCAAATCTGTTTAGCCGTTTGTGAGTTTACTTCTTAATAACATCCAAAAATCTTCACACATTTTCGCATTAACTATCATAATATAAATAGAGATGTCATTAACGATTTTCTTTCTTCAACTCAATCTGGCATTGTCCTCAAAAGTTTCATGTTCGCGAAGTCACGTTTTTACAATTCTTGAAAGTATCAGTGACTCCCACGAACTGTCACGTTGTCACGCCAGCTATTTTTAGGTTGAAACGTGATATATAATCAGCACAAAACAACCTTGTAAGACAAATGCGACAACAAAATAATATGTTGGTCCGTACGTAATATAAATTGTTGTGAGAGTTACCATGTGTCTCAAATTATATGGAATGTCTCAATTACCAATTTTATAATTTGATAAATTGATTTGACCTATTAATTGTGCGACTGCCTCGGTGGCGTAGTTGCATTATGGTAAGGCTGCAATGCTGAGGTCTCGGGTTTGATCCCCTGGTCGGGCAAAATGATATTGAGTTTTTCTCTCGAAGCTCGAAGTCTGGAATTTGTGCTCGATATGGCGATTGGCGATAGGCTCGCCACCTTACACATCATGGGACGGAATGACGGTGAAAAGTGGGTGCAGTAGTTGTGCCTCTGTCTACCCCATCGGGGATAAAAAGTGTGTGTGTGTGTGTGTGTGTGTGTGTGTGTGTGTATTTGTGTATTAATTGTGTCCAGAATAAAAACGCTTTTCATCTTAATTATTATTGTTTAAAGTCCGCGCATGGCATGGCATATTAACATGACTTCACGTTGTAGAGGAAACTTCCTAAGAAGATGGATTACGCAAAAACTAATCCTAGTATACAAAGCTTTAATTCAATAATGCTGAGACATCCTGGCAATGTATTTAATGAGCAATGTAGATATCATTTATTATAGTATACTGTGAGTTGGTAAAGTTCAGCATTTACTTAATTATTTTTTTTGCATAGAATGACGAGACGAGTATGCCGTTCGCCTGATGGTAAGCGATGCGACCACGCATAAAAAGTAGCAACACCATGCAGCTTGAGTTACAAAGTACTGTGTGGCATTCCACTGCGCTCGTCATCCTGAGATATATCATGTTAAGTGTCATTATGTCCAGTAGTTACATTAGCTACAATGTCCTTCAAACCGAAATACAACAGTGCATGCACATTGCTGCTTGGCGGTAGAATTCGACATTGCGGTGGTGCCCACCCAGATGGACTTTTACATATGAGGAACCTACCACCAATAAATTGTTGGATTAAATCATTTAAATATGCCCAAAAGGATTCCAGTCCTGGCAACACTTTTTGTACGTGTCTCGGTGACGTAACACTATCTGACCAACTATACAACACATTTTGCAACACTTTTGTGTCGACATTTATTTATATGTGTTTATTTTAATATAGTATTTTTGGTACTATTTTCTTGAAGCAGACGGGAGGTTACTGTAATATTTTGCACCACATTATCATTTGATGATGACCACATTGGACTCAAAACCGTTTCGACGAGTCGCGTTTGTAGGTCACCTTGTATAAATTCCATAGTTCGACAAAAATCTTTGTTGCGAGCGCCTTCTGCACTCACCCAAAAGACCGGTGTTCTTTCATAAGCCGACCCTCGTCAGGCTAGAAAGAGTATGTCAGGGACAAAAAAAAAAGGTCGTTAAGAAAAGTATAGTTGGTTGATAATTCACAAGGTACTTAAATCATAATAATGAAATAATAAAATGTAATCATAGTAAGTATATTTTATTGACGAAAAAAAAAACAAATCAAATAATTTATTTGTAACTATAGGTAAGTACTTAATTCCATTTAGTTCGCTAAATTTTATTTAATATAAAAGTATACAACCTTAGGGTTTTAAATTTAATGTATGATCATTAAACCGCAATCTAAACCTAGTTCTAATAATTTTGATTTTATATTTTTGTGGAATCTTGAAAAAGAAACAGTCGAAGGCGGGACTCGAACCCACGACCTGAGGCGTACCGTGCCGGTGCTCTTCCAACTGAGCCACCTCGACCCCGCCTTAGATTGCCAATTTCAAGATGCCTATTTAATTCTCTTAAAGGAGATGACCAAAATATAAAATCATTATCCAGGCACTACATGGCCATTAACATGTATAAAAATCATAATATAAAACTAGTTCTAATATTTATAATAATTTATGACTCTAAGAATTCGTCAACAGACTTAAAGCATTTATAAATAAGACATCGCATACCTTCTTTCTTCCTAACGGCTCACGCAGTAAGTACCTACTGCCTCCGCCGCCCGCAGAGTAACCGGCTTCGGCGAATATGCTGAGATTTACGAATAAAATCTTTATGAAATCAAATTTAGATCCTTTAGAAAATTTCAAACTAACAAAATAATTGTTATTAAATCTGGGCTTTCCAGCAGTATTAGTCGCAAATTAAAATAATGCGTACTTTAGGAGGAGATTTACGGAAACTTAAATTGTATTTTCAGTGAAAATTAATGAAGCAATATCCACATGATAGTAAATTTGAAGTAACGAAAGGTATAATATTGCAGAAAGATAATTATTGTTTTCCATATTCTCTATAATATCGACTATATAACCTCTAAAAATATTATTAGCACGCTGTTTGGAGGGAGGACGTGTTAAGTGTTAGCTTTAAAATTTAAACGAGAGAACGAACATTTTGTGTAAAATAATATTAAAACAATTTGTTTTAAATAAAGTTTAAGAAACGTGACACATTACTTAATTTTCTTTTAAGAAGAAGGTAGATTACATTGATATTGCTTTTATAGCATTACAATATAATGCTTTAAAAGCCATGAGAACCGATACGAATTACTTAAGTGCTCATCAAGATAGACAATCTTATTACCTTATTTCTCATTGTTACCTTTTTTTTTTTTTTTTTTTTTCCGCGGAGAAAGTGTGTTACCACTACCGCCCGGCCTTCGTGGGGGGCGACCGAGCGGTTATGTTGGGGTCACCGTGCCTTACGACCCGGCGTTGAGCCGCCCGGAGAGATGGAAAACATCGGGCGACCGCCGGGCCGAGTCCCTAACCTATGTACACCGCACGGCATACCAACTAAAACTCCGCGGTGGCCATCTTCGGCGCATTAGGGACGGCTGCGGGTTTCCCAGGACAAAGAGTGTCTAAGTTATCGTCCGCAACCGCCCCTGCGCGGTGCCGCCTGATGCGGCCCGTCTCCTGTTATGGGGGGGGCTCAGATGCCCCCGCGCACCGAAGGACGCTCTCAGCGTCTACGGCAGCGTGAGGCCGACCAGCCACGCTGCCGTCCATCACGGGGGTCACAACAATGTGTAATGACGGACAGCCCCCTGCTGCCCGCCCGTGACCCCCGGTGGCCCCTATTAGTCGCCTTTTACGACAGGCAGGGGATACCGTGGTGGAATTCTCCAAACGCCCCCAATCCACAGGGCGGGAGACGCCGGTCAGTCGTCCACCCGGCGCCTCCTTCGTCTCCTCTGGCGGCGGGAGGGATCTTCACGCTCACGATCCCTCTCGGCACTCTCCTTCTGCGAGAGGACCACCTCGCAGAAGTGGGCCACCGCACGCCAGGCCTCCCGACTGCCAACCATGGAAGCGACCACGGCCGGCAGCGAGAGGTCTCCTCCGACGACTGCTCTGAGAGCGCTGCGCTCCTCGTCCCAGGCTGGGCAAAACTCCAACGTGTGCTGGGCCGTATCCAGCGGGCAGTTGTCACAATGGTGACACACGGCCGACACCTCCGTGCCAACAATTCGACACAGATACTCACCGAAGCAACCATGTCCGGTGAGCATCTGTGTCAATCGAAATGTAGCCGGGCCGTGGCGCCTGTCTAGCCACTCGGCAAAGACCGGGCGCACTGCCGCTACGACCCTCAGCCCCGCTGACGGGGCCTCCAGCCTGAGACGCCACTCCTCCACGGCGGCTCGCCGTAAGGAGGCCCTCATGGCCTCCACCTCCTTCAGGGCCGGACGCTGCCCGCGACTGAACGCCTCCTCCCGCCAATGAAAAGCATCGGACAGGGATCGGGCGTCCAGATCCCAGGGCAGGAATCCGGCCAACATGCAAGCCGCCTCGTACGAGACCGTGCGGTATGCCCTGATCGCTCGCTGCGCTACTACACGTTGAGGATTGCGCAAAAGCGCGACGCAGCGGTCGCTCAGGGAATCAGCCCAAACGGGACTGCCATACAGGGCCATGGACCGCACGACTCCGTGGTATAACCTTCGGCAAGGGATGCCAGGACCTTCCAGGTTGGGCAGCAGGCTAGAAAGAGCGCCCGCTGCCCGGGACAGCTTCGTCCTCATCTTTTCAAAGTGGGTGCGAAATTCCCATCGGCTATCCAAGATCAACCCCAAATATTTCATGTTCTTGCCGATGGGAATCCGCACCCCCTCCACGACGATGTGGGCACCGGCCGGTGGCCCTTTCCGAGGCCTGTGAAAACAAATGGCCTCGGTCTTTTCAAGGGCCACCTTCAAACCTAATCGTTGAATACGATTTACAACTTGGCCGGTGCCCGCCGCCGCCAATATTGCGGCATCCTGGAAAGTCCCAGATGTCGCCGTGACCAGCGTGTCGTCAGCGTAACAAGTCACGTCGACGCCCCGGAGATTGGCACCACGGAGCACCCAGTCGTACCCGATGTTCCACAGGAGAGGGCCCAAAACCGAGCCCTGTGGAACACCGCACGACATCGCTCTTCGGTGCCACCCGTCGGCGCCCGGATACACCACGTACCTATCAGAAAGGTACGCGTGCACCAGACGCCGGAGATAGGGTGGCACTACGTGGTACCGCAGTGCTTCGTGAATGCAGGGCCAGGGCAGCGAATTAAACGCATTAGAAATGTCTAGTGAAACTGCTATCACTACACTGCCTCTGGCCACTGCATCCTCCGCCTGTGCCTTCACCCGCAGAATCGCGTGGACGGTGGAACGTCCCCTCCTGAACCCAAATTGTACGTCGGCCAAATTCGGACCGACCCTATCGAGGTGCTCGACGAGGCGAGCATGGACTACACGCTCGAAAAGTTTGGCGACCTCGTCGAGCAGCACGATGGGCCGGTAGGCCGACGGCGACTCTGCGGGTCTTCCTTCCTTCTTTAGCAGGACGAGCTTCCCGGTTTTCCAACGCGCCGGGAAGACGCCCTGCTCCAAACAGGCGGAGAACAAACTGCGGAGCCTCGGACCCAGGTGCTCGAGAGCTAGCACCAAGGCCCTCCCAGGGATGCCATCGAGCCCTGGGGCCGTGTTTTTGCTCCGCAGCCGAAGCACTACCGCCCGCATCTCAGCGGGCGAAACCTCCGGGATTTCCCTTGCCGAAGTCTCGTACGACGATGACGCCACTTCCGGTGGCGCCATCGGTGGAGGAGTGGTCTCCTCGGTGGCCGGAAACAAGGTCGCGACGACGTTGGCCAGTAAGTCTGGCCGGAGACTCTGCGACAGTGGGGGCGCCGCTGGTCGAAGCTTGTTCATAACCAAGCGATAGGGGCGCCCCCACGGGTCACCGTCGAGAGTCTCCAGGAACTCCTTCCTTGCCGCGACCTTGGCCCTGTGAACGGCCACCCGCAGCGCTCTCTTCGCCTCCTTGTAGAGGCCGTAGAGCTGCCGCTCCTGGTCTGCGTGATCGTCCGCCCTCAACCGGCGACGGCGATGCCTGGCGAATCGACGGCGCGCAGCTACGCAAGACGCGCGCAACTGCGCTAACTCCGCCGACCACCAGTACACCTGCCGCCGCGGCGAACGGCGGAGGGCTCGGGGCATGGCGGCGTCGCAAACGTCCGACATTGCCACCCCGAACCACTCCGCCTCCTGCTCGACCCGTACCGGCCCGTCCGGCACGGGGAGCCACGATACGACCAGAGCGGCCAACACTAGGGCCTCTTTATCGAGGCGACGTAAAACCCATCGCGGGCCGTCCTGATTAGGGGCACTCGGTCCACCACTGGGCTGGATACTCGGGGACGCGGAGACGTCGAACCTTATGTAGCGATGGTCCGACAACGTCTCCACGCCCACGAGGACTCTCCAGCCCCGGACACGACGTGCAACGGCGGGGCTCGCAAACGAAAGATCAACAATCGACCCGCCGTTGTGCCGCACGCACGTGTCCACCGACCCCCTATTCAGGACGACCAGGCCGACAGAGATCGCCCAGTCCTCCAGGACCTCACCGCGAACGTCGGTCGCCGGCGAACCCCACACCATGGATTTGGCGTTGAAGTCGCCGGCGACGATCGCCGGGTGAGGTTGGCCTTGTTCCACCAGGGCCCCCAGTCGAACGAGAAAGGACTCGAACTCGTAGAGGGGTCTGTTGGGAGAGAAATAAACTCCTACAAACCATACGTCTCCCAACAGAGCCGCGACGCATCCCTGGCCCTTCGCTACTTTTTCGAAGGGCGGGGAGCCTGCGGCACCCTGGGTGATGATGGCCACCAAACCGTCGAGGTCCCCGGCCCAGTTATCCCTGGGCGGGACGAAGTACGGCTCGGCGACCACGGCCACTTGCACCGACCACTGCGCCAGGCTTTGGGACAACAGGTCCTGGGCCCGGGCGCAGTGGTTGATGTTCGCCTGGAGGATTTTCAGGTCCATTACTGGGCGATCACTTCAACTCCTTCCATCTCTTGCGGTGACTGAGGCTGGGTTGAGGCCACAGCGTCAGTAACTTGTCCACGCGGGGGGCGACGCCGGTTGCGGCGGGAGGAGACGGGACACGTCTTCCCCCCGAGCCGGTGCCCAGCGGGCTTGCCAGAAGCTGCGCAGACCACGCAGTTCGGCACGGCGTTACACTCGCGGGCTCTGTGGCCCGCCTGACCGCAGCGGTAACATAACGCACTGCGGTCCACTGCGCAGTCACAGCGCTCCCGGACGTGTCCGGACTCCAGGCACCGGAAGCACCGCAGGGGTCGCGACTCGAGCACAGTTATTCGAGCCGCGACCCAGCCGATTAATACTCGGCCCGCCCCCCGCACTTTTTGGGCTGCCTTTATTGGCATCCGCACCCATACTGAGCCCACACCTGAACGGTCGGGACGGATTTCTCCGACCTTTATGGCCTCTATGGCGCACTCACCGGCCTTAGAGAGGGCCGCTGCGACTGATTCAGGAGTGGCTGTATAATCCAGCTCTGTCAGTCGCAGTTCCGCGGTTTTTGTGGGCCGGGATACACGGACGTCCTCCGACCCACTGAAACACTCCCTCAGCCTATCGGCGAGGGAGTCGGCCCTCTCGTCAGAATTGGCCCCGGGCACCTCATACATAGGGGCACCCGTGGCCGCAAACTTTGGCCTCAGCCTTGTGATCTCAAGGCCGGTGAGGTCCACTTTGCCCTGCGCCTCTGTCAGGACTTGCTTATATGTGAGCCCTTTCGCCACAGCCGCCGGCGTCAAGGAGATTATGACGGCCGCAGAACGTGGTGGGCGGAGTTTGGGCTCGGCCCGACGCGGTGGCGGCTGTGAGCTTGCCACCGGCGTGGTCCCAGACCTGGGCTTCTTCTTCCTTCCCACTACGACCGTCCATTCCCTGTCCATGGACACAGGTGCCGGCGGCAATGGGCGGGGCTCTGGTGCAACTTTCACTGCGGATGCAGGTACGTTCTTTTTGCCCTTTGGAGGCTTTGGGGCAGTTTTTGGGCCCTTCTTGACTGGTGCAGCAGCGACAGTCGCCGGCGCCGAAGATGGACCTGCGATAACTTGCGGCGGTGCTTTCGAGGGTCCAGCTACGGGAGTGGAGTCCAGGGGAGCGGGTTGGACTGTCTTCTTCCCCTTTCCTATCCCCTTCCCTTTGATAGAAGTGGCCGGGGGTGCTCCACCCACAAGTCCACCCTGCACGGGGAGTGCGATGTCCCCAGAAGTGGCCCTCCTCTCATGGGCCAACGATGGCCTCTGGGCCGGCCCTGCAATCACCGACTCCAGTCGAGCCTGCCATCTTGCCTCCATTCGCTCCAGCATCTCCTCTGTGCGCCTGCTAGCAGCCGCCTCAACCTCCTCCAAACGACAACGGAGGGAGGCATTTTCCTCCTGCAGCTGTTTCATAGCTGCTTCGAGGCGGACACCATTCTCACGCCATCGTTTTACCTCACCTTCAAGTCGGGCAACTATGGTGGACTCAGGTCTCATTGTTACCTAACGTAAGTGGTGTTCAACTTCAACAAACCCACAAAATATAAGATTCATAGATGCGTAACTTAAAACAAACTATTAGAAGTATAGGATTAGTTAAAAAAGGAGTGGTTCGGTCTTCGAAAATTTTTATTCGTCGTACGAAACTCAGCAGCAAATTAAACCTGTACATTGGTTTTCTGCGAATAGGGTACTTGACTACTTTTTTTTAAATACAATTATGAAAAATGTATGCTATCCAAATTATAATGAAAAAAGAATTTTCGAAATGGCGCAATAGTAAGTAAGCTTTGAAAATTGGTGGAAGAGGTAGCTGTCAAATAGCAGCAATACTAGGCTGTGACGTCACCAAGTGCCGTCGGCCATAACGCTGCGTGCGTGCAAAAGAGATGGCGCGATATCCCCGCCACGCTCCCACCTTTGCTCACAAGAATATTTCAAAATTGAATAACTGCTTTAGTTTTCAATCGATTTTAATGCCGATTTCACAGAAGAATTTCTTTTTTGTATTATTTTGTAACATGTAAAATAATGTACAAACATAGGAAACTAACCTATTTCATTCATACTGTAAGCAAACGTGGCTATTCCAATCCATATCGCCCAAAGAGAGAATGGAACATACTACTTTTTGCTTAATGATTGCCCTTTGATGTTCATAAATTTTGTTAGAATAATATACAAAACAAGTAATAATGTCTAAAGAACTTAGTGTTCTTTTCTTGAACATTTGTGACGGTTTTATTGTTATAGCGACTTTGTGAAGAAGGCACACGCCTTCTTTATTGTTTCATCAATTCAATTAATAAACAGGAAACTTATATCTCGTATCACATAACTGAAAATATCGATAGTAGAAACATAAAATTAATGATACCAATAAGAAAACTATAAGCTAGACTTCATCGCACACGTTTAGATTTTACAATACAATTGTTAATTGTAATAACTCACATTAAACTGATGTCATTAAAATAAATTAAGCTATTTACCAATAATTGCACACCGTTAAACCCGTCCAACATTTATTTGTTTTTAAACAAAGCTGTCCAGCCGTAAATTATGCCAGCCAGTTTTGTAATGATACAAAAGGAACAATACATTGTGATGGAGGAAAAATTAATTCATGGCGTCGCGGGGACCTCGTGGGCCGTTCATAGGACAAATCCCATTAGCA